>QEIL01000009.1:0-330351 GCA_003116535.1 Paecilomyces niveus
TAATCAACGAGCGAGCGGGCCTCCCGACCGAGCGGGCCAGGGCATAATACATACAAATTGTCATTGCTATATCTCAACGACCACAATATATGTTAGTTTCTAGTTTGGTTTATTAGAATAAGAGGATATATTTGTATATATAGTTAAATAAATAGACCTATTCTTACACTATTTTTATTTTAATACAAGTTTTTAATAAATTACACCATGCTATCTATCTTTTTACAGGAAAAATAGAAGATCATAAGTCGAAATTACTAAAGAACATTTAAAATAAACTATATAAGCATCTTATTTATTACCAAGCTTATATCTGCTAGTATTGTTGAGATATAGCAATGACAATTTGTATGTATTATGCCCTGGCCCGCTCGGTCGGGAGGCCCGCTCGCTCGTTGATTACGTTACATCTCTGCGTCTACAAATGTCGAACCACGATCTCCTCGTTAAGGTATTTTGGACGTAGTTCTCTGGTTTCGTCTCGTTTGATTATTCTTTCAATTTATTTGGTTACAGTTATTGTATGGATTATTGCATATTGTCTGGTTTTTCCGTCTGCAAATCTAATATTTATTTATGCAAGCAGGCGGAATTGCTGTTAAGTTTTCCAGGATAAGTATAGAGTTTTCCAATTCTAATACTTCCGACATTTCTAACCAGACTAGTTCGGAAGTAGGTGTCTTACGCAAGGTCCCATTTACGGGCATATGTTACAATATATGAGATCAATTAACAACTAGGGCGGGTATTAGAACCAGAGCTATTGCCAGAATATGGCTAGACAACTTTAAGGCTGGCTGATGTTAGCTCAATACCTATTACACGATTTTAGTATTGCGGATATCATACTTAAGAAGACTGGGGAAAGTGCGGTCCAAATAGCCACGATCTGAAGGTCGATGGATCATCTGTGAATTTATTGGGCTATTGAGTCTGTACAGAAATGCAAACCTTGTCCATGTTTCGTAAAAAAAGACAAGTTGACTAGTAGAAGAAGAATTCAGAAATCCCTTATATTGATTATCTCTTTGTTATATAGTTGTTGTGGGCAAGGAGATATGATAGATCTCGAATAAGGCCCATGTACAGTCGTACGACAGGCTGCACCATCTCGAACTCTTTGTTTCCTCTCCCTTTGTTCCACCATTGGTCAACCAGGGGTACGCAGTGGTCTGTGCAGCTAAGCTGGCCATCGGAATTTTCGAAGCAATGTATAAAGGAGTCGATGGGATATCTGTTCAACTGTGTTATTCTCCCACCAAGTTCGTATATCATCCATTGAAAACGCAGTCAACCATGAAGAATTTGCCCATTTCTGCAGCCCTTGCCCTGACCTTGAGCCTGATGGCCCACAGCCTATCCCTTTCACCATCTCCGGTCCTCGCAGCTCGTGAACCTGGGATATCTTATGGCCCCCAACCATGCTACCCAGACCCGTATGTGTCCGACTGATTCCTTAGTACAATTAACGTAAGAAATGAAACGGTTGAGCTAACAGTGTCCAGAATAAATCCAGGGGCATGCATTTGCAGTGATGGTGCCTATTCCTCTCAAAGTTTTGCTACTAAATATGCGTCACCGAGAAGCACACATTCACACATCGGAATATTTCATGCTGTGTCGTACATACACTGACGACGTCCGGTGTGATCTCACCAGGAACTTGCTGGGAAGCTACTAATAACAAAAATATTTGCGATCCTACTGCTCCTGTTCAGTTCCCGCGGTGCCCGACGGTATTGTTATCCCGGTTCTAGCTAGATTTGAAGAAGAACGCCTACTAACTTAAGTAGAGGTCCAAAGAGCAATGATTTGGGGGAACTGGGCATACGATGGGAATATTTAGGTGCTAATAACTTCAGAGAGATATATGAGGTTATATATGGAGAAGCTGAGTGACAGTTTAGCTATTCTACTATTGTATTTCAATGTAAACCGTTGGCTAGCAAATCCCGACGTAGTGCTCAATTTCCCAGCTACCTCATGAGTTTTATTGTAGCGATTAAATATGCTAATTGCCCAATAGTTACTTCCTAAGGCATTATGTTTCTGCTATTAATACCGCATTATGTACATCAAAAAAGATTGGTAATAATGATCATACAGGTCGCAGAACGAGGGTCCAATGTCACTGGTACCTTAATCGTCGAAGCCTCTTGAGCCGTTTCTCAATCTCTATCTTCTTAAGCTCGAGCAGGAGATCTTCCTCATCAGCATCATCTAAGTCATCAAAACAAAACTCAATAGTCAACTTCGGTGGAGGTTTGACTCCGTTGAGAATTGCCGAAGATTTCTTCCATGCATCCAGGACCGGACTTCTAGCTTTGCGATCGCCATCTACCCAGCCTTTACTCATCTGAACTGCTTTCTCCCAATTGGAGAAGAGTCTAGCACTTTCCTCTCGGCTAATCTTTGGCTCGAAGACAGTACCACCGGCACGGTTAATGTCTCGAAGCTCAGTAAAGTTGCGCCAGAGACCAACCGCCAAGCCGGCTGCGATTGCAGCTCCCAGTGCGGTTGTCTCTCGCATCTTAGGTCGATATACTGGGATAGAAATGATATCTGCTTGTATCTGGAGCTTCAATCACTAACTGTGTGAGCAAAGGTTGATCAGTGTTACTTACCTGCATAGTAAGATCGGAATTGCTCATGCCTCCATCAACTGCGAGTTCAGATAGTGCATGTCCGCTGTCTTTCTCCATCGCATCCAGGATTGCCTTTGTTTGGAAGCACGTAGCCTCCAATGTGGCTCGTGCGATGTGGCCCTTTTGTGTATACTGAGTTATTCCAACTAAGTCGTTGATGTTAGTAGCTAGTTGATCAATATAGGGTATTGTGGAGAGACCAACATATAGTGCCTTTTGCGTTGTCGACCCAGTATGGCGCGAAAAGGCCACTGAAAGCCGTAACAAAAATACAGCCCCCATTATCCTCGACAGTTAACGCTAGGTCATCGACCTCTTTGGGTTCTTTAAAAAACGCGAGGTTGTTTTGCAAAAACTTGATGCCCGAGCCTGCGACCGCAATATTACCCTCTAATGCATATATTGGCTTTCCGTCAAAGTCGTATGCAACGGTTGCTAGTAACCCGTGCTTGGAGATCACGGGCTTGTCGCCCACATTATATAGAAGAAAACACCCTGTCCCGTAGGTATTCTTTGCTAGACCAGGAGAGAAACCCTTCTGTCCAACTAGTGCAGCCGACTGATCTCCAAGACAGCCGACAATCGGAGTTCCAGCTAATGCGCCGAAAGATAGACGTCCATATGCCTTGGCATCAGATGAACGAACGATCTTTGGAAGGTATACCTTTCCTTTGATGCCGAAGAAATCCAATAGCCTGTCGTCATATTGGAGCGTTGCGAGATTCATGAACATTGTCCTCGACGCGTTGGTAGGATCTGAAACAAACACATTCGACTGAGGCCCTCCATTAAGGCGGTAGACCAGCCATGTATCAATCGTACCAAAGGCTAGCTTGCCTCTATCATACGCTTCACGGACCTTTGGTACATTCTCGAGCATCCACAGCAGTTTAGTACTGGACGAGTAAGTTGAGAGCGGAAGGCCGCAAATTTGCTGCAGCTCAGAAGCCCCCTTCCGATCTTTCAATTTATGAACAATCCCTTGAGACCGCGTGTCCGTCCAAACAATAGCATTGTATAATGGCTCTCCTGTCTCGTAGTCCCATAGGACGGTGGTCTCACGCTGGTTCGTGATGCCTATTCCTTTGATTGCGCTGCGTGGATGACCTAGGGCTTCGAACTGCCTGACAGCTTCGTCAATGCACGTCTCGACGGATGCTACGAGTTCCAGCGGGTCATGTTCGTGCCAACTATCCAACAAACAAAGAGTGTCAGTTTCTTTAATTGATGCAGAAGATCCCAATAGTGAGTTATACTTACCCTGAATGGGGGTATATCTGGCTGAACTCCACTTGATGGGAAGCAACCGGCTCTCCTTCTCGATTGAAAATCAGAAACCGTGAACTCGTTGTTCCTTGGTCAATGGATCCCACAAAATCTTCGTATGTGGAACCCATTTAGATCAGGTTGTTTTCTCTGGCTCAGATTATGCACTTCCTGCGGTCTGACACGAGACTTTAAGAGTTCGTACTGATATAGAGTCGGAGATGTCAACGAGTATCTGATAAATTGTCCCGTTAGGGATCAAGCACGGCTGGGAAAGGAGGCCATTTTGAGATCATGCCTATTTATCCTCCAGATAGCAATGTCAATCCCGGTGATTTCCATCTTACGAGCTGATTCGTGGGGCCACCATTGAGGGGGCGTGTTTAGCCTACGCGACTGACCACACATGTCATCGCAACGGAAAGAGCATGACTTGTGGTAGGTCACGGACAAGAAAAGCCGAGGAACTGACATGATATATCGTCTCTAGTAGACATAAGCGGAGACAGTTGTCGAAGTTCATGGAATCCCAGCTAATCTCGTATAATGTAAATCTGCTACAAGTTCAGCTCTCACCTCGTCATACCATATCATACTCCAATATCATATACAGGAACAGGAATTACATTGACTATTACAAGAGAAAAGTCCTTCAATGCTGGTGGTCTGATTGCTAACAGCCTACTTAGGTTCCGTTAACAGTATCCATGGCGGAGTTAGGAAGTGCGTCAAATACGAAAGACACTCAAGTGACCATGGCGTTCGCCTAATGCCGTCTCGGATGTCGGAAACCCCAGACTACCCCGCCTTAGCCATGCGAGCGATTCGTAGAGAACAGGGCGTGGTCTGCATCATCTCCAACCACCGGGTTTCACAAGATGCAGAGACTACGCTCCTAGAGGTCGCCTTATATTATACTGTGCCAGATCAAGTGCGAAGATAATCCATTGGGTCGATGATCATCGTGAAGATTTGCCTGCTGTGGGCTGTCCCCACCAACAGACTACTGATCGGCGGTCCCAGAGATGGAGTGCTGTGGGGATGATATGCAGAGCTTGTATAGACGTCTGAGGCATAGGAAAGTAATAACATCAAATGCTTATCAAGTGTACTCCTAGAGAAGCTCTAGACAAGGTGCACAACACGCTGTCCGGAAACTTGGCTATTCACCCTTCATACAGCCAACGGAGACAATGCTTATTCCATAACTGTTTCTCCAGACATTTACTAGAACGCCCTGTGCCATTCCCATAGACTATGCATAACTCCTGTTGTCAAGGGTTATACTACCTTTCTATAGAACTTATGCACCATTAAACCTCCATATCTCAAGGATGCAGTAGACAATTGCTTTTGAACAGCTCTTCTAGAGTGATGTACTCTTCAGGAAGATATGAACGCACTACAGCCTCACAGCCTCCCCAGTTACGAATACGGCATTTTGTGTCTTGAACATAAACGTGCGCGTTCTTACTATACGATTTACGGATATCTTTTCCACGTGCTGCTTAGCAAGCTAGGGTTAAATAAGCACCCTAGCCTCTGTCCTAGTCCTTGCATCTACTTAATCTATAGTGGATCATGCCAATTCCTCGTATTGTGGCGCCGATGACAAAAAGTCAATACCCACATGTTTCGCTTCCAACAAAAAACGGATCCCACGACTGTACGATCTATTAGCTGTTGAATATGCAATGAAGAACTACTAGAAATTTAGGCAATTTGTTCCGATGCTTAGTGCACTGAAATATCCAGACCTGACTTTACAGTGTGCGATTGAGTTTCTCGGACGGTTCGGGAGACGTAAGCTCCTCAACGTCATAATGGCATCTGAAAAGCACCTGTGTAACCATGACTGCTTCTCAGCTGTAACCATGCAGTGTCTGCTGCCAAGGGTTGTAAGGAGTCGTACTCCTTTCCTCCATTTCCAATAGCCTGTGATGGTGAACCCTAGCCACCCCCGAACGTACGATATGAGTCAATTCGAGCTCGATTTACTGCGTGCGGGACGTTTCGCTGAGCGTTCACAATGGACATTCGGTACGCATAAAATACTAAAGGTTGAAGATGCCAATATTGAAAGAGTGAAGCTAAATGTTTTTGTTATAGGGCGCGTCCCAGATACTTGCGTCTTCTGTTTCGAGCGCCTCGAAGCGGACGCTCCATATCGTCAACTGCCCTGCCAACATTGTTTCCACTTGCCTTGTATCGATAACTGGATAGGTCGTCATCATGCCAATTGTCCACTTTGTCGCGAATCATTTTATTATCTGAGACGACCGCGCATTGTCACGATTACACGCCCACCCCCCCCACCGCAGTCCACACAGTGGCCGGGTGAAGGACGACAAAAGATAGCGAGGGGGCTTGACGATAGCCGTCCTATTCAGGCAGTCTTTAATGGTCTTAAGACATGGTGCAAAAAGAAGATACAGGATCGTGCAAGTGGTTCAATACTGGACCCCGCACGTAGAGCACCACAGAAGCTGTTGATGCGTGTGAACCCGACGGAAGGTATTCGAGCGATAACGCATTAATGCGCCTGATATTTTCTGTGTTGATTGTCAATTATACCTAAAATTCACAAATTGTCTTATAGCCATTTATACAGTACCGAAAATGTACTTCACTTGCTGTGCGGCGAGAAAGACCTACTACATCTAAGACCAAGTAAGATCCATAGTACTGACTCTTACGTAGTAAGTTTACACTGTGACGTATATAGTAGGTTACTCATATAGTTACGGGTTGTGGCCCCGACAGATTCTACTCATTATGCGGACTGAATGTCATCACGGATGTAGAAGTTGGAACATACACGAATCCAAATGAGACGCTCACTAACCAGTGCATTTTCGAGGAATGGAGGACGGAACGGAAAGTCCGCAAATGATTCCTCTGATATGTCGAAGAACTTTCCCAGCACGATCAGCAATGTTCGCGCGGCACAGAGACTAGACTCCAGGGGGAAACCGACGGTTCAGGTGTGGGTAACGACTAACAAGGGTGAATATTCTGATTGAAATAAAACTCGTGTCTTCCTATATTATTCCATTTCTGATATCAACTCCACAGGCATATTCACCGCATCAGCTCCCTCAGGAGCCTCGACTGGGCCGTATGAAGCGCACGAGATCCGCGATGCCAACCCGGACTTGTACAAGGGTAACGGTGTTGAGAAGGCTGTGTACCACGCTCAACATGTCATCGGACCCGAGCTCATCGACAAATGCTTTGACGTGAGCAAGGATCTAGCTAAGATCGATGAGTTCATGATCAAGCTCGATGGAACGAAAGATAAGGGAAATCTGGGAGCCAATGCCATCTTGCCTCTTAGCATGGCATGTGCGCGAGCAGCAGCTGCAGCAAGGGTATATTTATCTAGAATTCATCCATGCATTAGTGCTGACCTGCATAACGCATAGGATGTACCACTCTATGAATTTCTGAGACAGGAAGCACGTGCACCGGAAGGATACGTTCTGCCTGTGCCATTCTTCAACGTTCTGAATGGTGGAGCGCACTCGGGAAACCAAATGGCATTCCAGGAATTCATGATAGCTCCAGTGGGTGTGGAGTCGGTGGCGCAAGCAATTCAGATTGGAAGTGAGGTATATCAAGAATTGAAGAGTATTATCAAAAAGAAATATGGACCATCTGGTAAGTAACTAGATTATTTCGCTGTCACTAGATGCTAACGGTAGTAACTCTACATTTGCTTAGCCGCGAACATTGGTGACGAGGGAGGGTTTTCCCCCCCCATATCCGACCCAGAAGAAGCACTAGACCTTCTAACAGAAGCAGTGAAAGTTGCAGGTCACGAAGGAAAAGTGAAGTTCGGCGTCGACCCTGCATCATCTGAGTTCTTCGAGTGCGGATGCTACGATATCGGATTCAAAAGAGAACACTCAGAGAAACTGTCTGCACAGCAGCTTACAGATCTGTATAACAAACTCCTTCAAAAATATCCTATTATACTGCTTGAAGACCCCTTCGCACAAGATGACTGGGCGTCGTGGAGGAACTTCAACAGGGACTGCAAAGTTGAGCTGGTGGGCGACGATCTCCTTGCTACGAACATTTCCAGACTTGCAATGGCAAGGGAGCATGCGGCGTGCAACTCTATGTTGTTAAAAGTCAACCAAATCGGCACAGTGAGTGAGGCTCTATCCGCGTAAGTGGTTCAATTCTACACATTATTGTGTGTGGCTCCTGCATTGACGATTGATTACTAGGGCGCAAAGCGCTTACAGCTTCGGATGGAAAGTCTTCGTCTCCCACCGATCAGGAGAGACGAACGACGACTTTATTTCTGATCTGACTGTAGGAATTGGCTGCGGGCATTTGAAAGCAGGGAGTCCCTGCAGGGGAGAAAGAGTGGCCAAGTATAATCGGTTGATGGACATTGCAGATCAACTGAAGTGTACGGAGGCGAAATATAAATATGCTGGAAATATTTGGGAGTAGTTCAGATTTCACTAAAATATCAATAAATGGAATCTCCGCATATCCATTGGCTGAAATGTTGATTTGTTTAGTGCTGGACCCATGCTAGAGCTACAAGACTGCACAATTCGACAGTAGCAGGAGATCGGACTTAAGAGAAGAATTTTTAGTACTTAACATCTTAAATAAATATAACTTCTTCTCGTGAGAAGAATTTTTTGACTTTTGACCGGCATCCAAATTCCGGACACCACGTACTACGTCATATTGAGTCTCAACGATCAAAGTGCAAACACAATATACATACACCTTATAAACATATCACAATCTATATCCATCACAAATTGAACATAGAAGCTTAAGACTATCCTTACTCGAGAATATCCCCAAACCTCCAACCTCCCAACCATAATGTCCACCAACGACCCAACTACCACCTACACCGTCCGCAAAACCGGACAGCCCTTCACATCCGGATACCGCGTCTACATCGAAAAGGACAACAAGATGGTCTCCGCATGGCACGATATTCCACTCTACAATGATGAAAGCAAAGGAATATTGAACATGGTGGTTGAGATTCCACGATGGACGAATGCCAAGATGGAGGTAAGAGGACACATAGAAATGGTTTATGATATTCTTGTTCTTCGATTCTCATGAAATCACGTCCTTTCTATAGGTCTCAAAAGATGAATTCCTCACGCCCATAAAACAAGATATCAAAAAAGGTAAACCGCGCTACGTGCATAATATCTTCCCGCATAAGGGGTATCCATGGAACTATGGTGCTTTTCCGCAGGTGAGTCCTACACATATATTTCCTGCATATATCCCTCTTCTTCTATGGGTATAACCATATCTAAATACTAAATAAACCCTCCCCTCATAGACATGGGAAAACCCCTCCCTCACAGACCCGTACACCCACATCAACGGCGACGACGACCCACTCGATGTCTGTGAACTAGGTGGTGAGATCTGCTATACCGGCCAAGTCAAACCAGTCAAAGTCCTCGGCGCATTCGCAATCCTTGATGAAGGCGAGACAGACTGGAAGGTCCTTGTCGTGGACACGAGGGATCCATTAGCTGCGAAAGTGAATGATATCGGAGATGTCGAACCTTACATGCCTGGTTTTCTGGACATGATGAAGTATTGGTTTCGAATGTATAAAGTTCCCGATGGGAAGATGGAGAATGAAATTGCGTTGGAGGGGAGGATTCTCGGGAGGGAGTATGTTCTTGATTTTTGTTTATCAGATTTAATATTTTCTAGTGTTTGAAGGAAAGAGCTAACATCAACAATACCAGTTTTGCAATGGACCTCATTCATAGCTGCCACGAGAGCTGGAAGACTATCATCATTGAAGAGACGACGAAACATAAAGCATCTCTGTATATTACCTCTTCCCAACATTCCTCCTTCTCCCTCTCCAGACTTTTTCGACTCACCCAAAACTAAAACTAACTCATTTCCAGAAGCGATCTCGGTATCCACGACAGCGCGCTCCCCGCACACCTCAGCCAGACATACGACGAGGAGGGCGCTGATCCAAATAAGAAAGCGATGGATAAGTCTTATTTCTTCCCAACGAGCTCCATGCGAGTACCTGGTGCTCCAGGCACTCCGAGTATTGTGGAGATTCCCTCGCCAGCACCAATGCCGGTACGGACGTAGGATGGATGATCATGTCGTGTCTTATCTTGGGCTGAATACTAGATCATAGGCAGATTATAGGAATCTGAAAGGTAGAGATGAATGTTATTATAGTTGTTATTAGGCATTTGGTACTAGTGTCGATGTAGATCCTTGAATGGGTTCACCCGTTACAACTGGTCAGCTAGAGGAAGTATATCTATGTCTCTGCACTTTGAATAAGATACTTTTGTCCTATTACTGCTAAAAACTGCTATGGATACCAGCCCCAGAAGACAATGTGATCTGAGACTTTCTCCTATATTCTAAATACTAAGTTCAATCTAGAAAGCTTGGCCCCTTAATCCTGCCCCACAGCGGCGGTTAAATCTATTTCTTCGGACCTCTACCTAGAATAATCGACGGCTCATTCAAATTATCGTGCTCGTACCTACCGATCAATCATTAGCATCAGCCTCCCACGTGGAACTCTGACTCTAGTGCATGCATCCAAAGCAATTAATGATTTGCTTACCCTAAAACGGCCACACCCGCCGTCTCCATCAACAGACGCATGCCGTTCTTGAGCGGCTGCTCGGCCCAACGCAGCGCCAAAGCTGCAAGGATATGACCGTGAGCCACGCAAACGATATTTTTGGGCTTACGACTCGGTGGCGTATTCGCAGCGGTGGGTCTTGCTTCGCTCTCGATCTCGATTCTCATCTCGTGGATGAGTCTGTCCAGGCGGTCGGAGACTTCTTGGGGAGATCTATTTGGAAGTTTAGTTCAACGGTGCGATCCACTATAAGATAGGAATGATCTTCTATTCTCTATAATAGATAGAAGAAGAAGAACAAGGAGAAGGGTCCAGGGAACATGAGAAACTTACTCTCCGCTCTCACATCCATCTTTCCAGATGTTCCATCTCCTACCATTATCCAGACCTCTCTGTTTGCGCAACTCATGCACTTCCTCGATGGTTAAGCCTTCGTATTCGCCGTAGTCCCACTCCTGCAACCACGGGGTGATCTCGACCATCGTAGAGTTGCTTGCAGGAGCAGATGATGTCGACACGCTGTAGCCATCTCGCTCCTTGAAGTGGTGATGGCTATGGAGGCCTAGATGGAGGATCTCAGCCGTGCGGCGGGCACGGCCTCTCGGGGAACAGTAGCTGCATTGTGAATGTGTTAGGGAATGTTTGGAAGAGACAGAAATGGCACATTGGGTGAAAAATACATTCTGCCAATATCCATTGGATTAATCAGCTTTCCCTCGCCTACGAAAGCTGCGCGGGCTTCTTCAACCTGCTTCTCGCCTTCATGGGACAAGGGGACCTCCGATCTACCTGTATGTTTACTGGACTTCGACCACTCGGTCTCACCATGGCGGACAAGAAAGATACGCGCTGTCATGATTGTTGTTATCCTTGCTGGTCTCTATCACTGAGATTGAGAGAAATGAAGTAGCCTTATTGATGCCAGAAGAGTCCTAGGTAGAGCAAAGGAGTGCCATACGCCTCAGTCTCGCGCATTGAACCGGATACCTCACAGCTTGCAACAGCATAATGGGAAGAATGCGAGGGTGATTGTTGTCAGTGATTATTCATCACTTGTGGCTCTGGTTGGTATCTTCCAGTAGTCATTGCATGGACAACCTACGAGACTGGCTACCGGTAAACCACAGAAGCGATGCGATCAAAGAAATATGACATGAATTTGATGTATTGAATCAGTGGCTTAGGCTGTTCTTTTGATATGAGTCGTGGAAATTGAACCAGCGAAGGGACCCTGCATTCGTGCTATATCAATAGCACGTCGAATCCACGTCAACCCCGACCGGCCCGCCTTGCCGAAGTCAATTCCGGTGCAGTCATCACCCAAAAGAGAAATCCATCACAGAGTATGTGCTTATGTTTGCGTACGGGATTCTGGCAAAATATTTTCCATGATTAATAGTGTTTTTATTGCCGTCAATCTCACAGTGACGGATATTACTGTTTCATAATCTATACTATCAACACAAGGCCCGCTGAGGCTCAAGAAAATATGCAGAGTACCATCGAAAAGGCGAGTTGGCCAGTTTTGCTCTCCAAGAGGCAATCGTCTCTTTCCACTGAGACATTTTCTAGTTTGTACCCGTCAAAACGCCAAGAACCATGCACAGTATCAACTGAGAATCGTAGGTAAAGAATAGAAAAGGAAAACGTCAGCATCTGAGGTAGCCATTATCGTAAGTGTAAGGTCCAGTCATTCCGCGTAACTCATTCGAACGTGCAGTCATCAAGTGGGTAAGATCCCTCAAAAGAGAGCCAAAGCGCCTCCAAGGAACGCGCAGAAGGCACCAAGACCAGTTGTCACCCGAAGATTGCTGTTAGCACCGCCTGTCGAAGGGGCGACAGGTGCAGATGAAGTCGAAGACCCAGACAGTTGAGCTGCGGGGCTGGCAGATGTGGCAAAGGTGCTCTGGGTACTGGTGCTTTGGGTACTGGTGCTCTGGGTACTGGTGCTATGGATACTGGTGCTGGTTGTCGCCAAACTGGACGGGCTAGTAGTGGGGCCAGAGGGGGAAGACGAGGCCGATGAAGAAGGAGAGGACGACGAAGTAACCGGGGATGTTGGCTAATACGAAGAAGATAAATTAGTATCGAAGAGCAGACCAACAATAGGAAATACAGGGTGTGCTCACTCACAGAGGCCGCGCTAGGCGGTTGAACTCTCCCAGAGCTGGTAACTGTCCAGCCACTGGGGAGTCCGGAGTAAGAAGTCACCGCTGAAGTTGCAGTAGACAGTGTCGATTCAGGCACCCAGGGATAAATGCTGGGGGTGCTAAAACTGGACGTTTCCTTGTGCGTCCCGCTCCATGGGATAGGGCCAGAGGAGGCCGTAGAGGTGACTGGCGGAGCAGACGATGCCTCCTTCGGAGCAGCCCCGATATTGCCATTGATCGTTCCACCATTGGATGTGATTGACTCCCACGAGCCACTGTGGTCTCCGTAGGTATAGGAGGTACCTGTTGAGTAGTCAGTCACGGAGAGTGACTTCATGTACATCGTATAAGGGCCAGCGCTGTAATCGGTGGGGCCTCCAGCCCATGCTAGGAATTGTCAGATACGATAATTGCTGAAGACAGGACGGCAAATTCACTTACAAATCGTGCCTGCAGAGTTGTTGGGATCACCACCAGCCCACACTCCCACTTTGACCATCATCGGACTCTGGGGGTACTGATTGGAAGCTGCTGTCGAGGGTGTAAGCACACGGACCGTGTTACCGTCAATCTGCCAGACAACTTGCTCGCTCGTCCAATCGACAGAATAGGTATGGAAGGCATCATGGTTTCCTTGGTTTACGTGGAATGCACCACGGTCGTAGCTCGTAGTATCGCCTTTTCCAAAGTAGTTTGTCTGCACCTGAGTGTCATCGCCGCCAAGCCATTCCCAATCGATCTCATCCAGATCGTCAGACTGAAGAACAGCACTGCTGACGATACCTGTGCCAGGAGCAGCCTTGATCTGAAACTCGACATGGCCAAACATGATGTACCATTTAGACTGAATCAGGGGAGCATCACCCTGCTTGGCAACGGCAAATCCCACACCATTGCTATCATACGTGGGGGTCCCCGTGGCAGTCCAATCTGCAGATGCTCCTTGACTGAAGTCGTATGTCTTCGACGTGCCCAGCGCAGGGTCCGCAGGACATGCTGCTAGGAATCAGTGATGCAGTTTTACCATACGTGACCATGAAGATAATACATACTAGTTTCTAGAGGATTGCAGTCTGTGTATGTTTGAGCAGCCACCAAGGACGAGGAGGACAGCAACAAGGCTGTGATGCCCGCCGCGGAGAACTTCATGGCGGCTAGGAAGTGTAGCGTAGACCAACCGTTGCAGGAATAGAAGATACACAGGAAGACGGGTCAGCTCCCTGGAGTAACTGCTTCTTGGATCAATGTACCCGATAAGTCAACGCTGAAGGCTAAAAGCTATGGTATTGCGAGTGAGAAAGGAAAAGAGTGAAGGTTGGGAGGGCAGGGGGAGGACAAAGATAATGTAAAAGGCTGGGGCGCGTGGCAGAGGGAAAGAACGGTCACAGGCAGCAGCACCCACCCAGGACCTTTTAAAAGAGAAACAGCGACTTCCAGCAGCTTTACACAGCTGAAAATCAACGTCCAAACCAACCTCCTCTCTTTCCCTGTTCGAATCTCTTTATCGTCATTATCTAGAAATTGTTGGCGGGGACACCGGTGGAGCTGCGATTTTAGTGACTTTTGGCGAGCAAGTGAGACATCGCCATGACTACCATGATTGGCCTCCTCGGCGCCAGAAGAGCTAAAAATTACTAAACAAAGCATCAGCCCAAAGGGTGATCCATGGTGCTCGGAACTTTAGTCTAGATATCACAACCCATCGTCAATCAGGTCATGCTACTACCACCGCATGCAGACCTGTGCAGCATGAGGTTACCTTTTGCAGTGTCTTCAACGACGTTGCATGATCATCTTACATCACTGATTAAATCAGTGTTACTTCCAAGTCAATCATCAGGTGAACATCCCGGTTGATATCATGCTACCGGGATGAGACAGATCATGAGCAAATGAACCGGAAGATTCAAAAAGCAGATGGCTGGGCTCATCGATCATCCACCGATTCATGTTGCATCGGGCCTACTCCGAGTACATTTATTTGCTACGATTCTAGGCAGAAAAAAAGGCGGTCAGTCACGGGATCCTACTCGGCCACTGGGCTGTGCCACACCAGCCTCCCGTTTTTTGCTCTTCCAATGAAGTGGCTATTAACTCCTCTTAATTAATTGACTATAATTGACTATATTATTAGTATGACTGCAAAGATACACACCATACGGCTTGATGTCAGAGTTACCGATGGCTCTGCATAAGCTTTAACCAAATTCGAAGCGACGTTCGAGACCTTACTGCCGCCCCCTTTTCTCTCGGCTGTTTATTGATATGGAACTTCAATGTACGGAGTAGTAGTATGATATTCTGCTACTGCAAGTAAGCAGTCTAGTGCTGGTGAGGACGACCCTCTAGGCGACCCGGGACGAGGGTCTTCAACGAAGCCGTAACTCCTAAAATAAGCGAACCACAGCCGCACGGACAATATAACTGTCCGTGCAGGATAAGCCGATCTAACTCCGCGGTTGACCAGCAGTCACCTCTAATATGTCTCCTAATATGTTACCTCGTGTCAAGTGCACTAATTAGAGATAGTTAGTGTTTCCAGTTCACTTTGAGAATATCTTAGTGCTGGCTAGACGTATTTATTAATTATTTCCCTCCCGCCGCTTAGCGATTCAATAACCATTCTCTATTTTCCTCCCCCCTATCCTACCATCATGTTCAGTCAGCTCGCGCCTGAGATTATCCTATTAATAGCAGGTCATATAGAGAATGAAAGAGACCTAAACTCCTTAGCGCGAGTCAGTCGTCAATTTTTATCAAATTCTGAATCTTTATCTGTACAAATCCAATGCCCAACGCGAGCATTCAAGATTCTTTGCAATTCACTGGGCTGCGCAACATGGTCAGGAAGAAACTCTACACCATGCCCTTGCTGCAGGAGCCTCTCCTCATGCCAAAGATAATGATGGTAAAACACCGCTAATTGTAAAGCTGCTCGTTACAAACAACATAACATCGTGGAAATCCTGCTTGATCTACCGGATACCAACCCGAATGAACAAAACAGATGGGGCAGAACCGCACTTGGTTGGGCTGCGGAGAATGGAGACGATAAGTTATTACAACGGCTCCTTCAGCACCCACTCATCCAGCCTGATTTAAGCACATACTGCGACACACCATTGATGTGCGCTGCGAGAGATTGTCATATCTCAATTATCAAGACACTTTTGGAGAGTGGAAAGGTTGATTCAAGGACTGTCCTCGCTGCTATCTGACTGAAATTAGGAAAGCTGCATCTAACGGTGATGAGGCTGCATTCCGAGAACTCCTAGCAGTCCCGGATATCAACTTACGTCAAGGAATCATATATGACGCTATTAAAGGGAGAAATAAACAGATTGTCACCCTTCTATTAGACACGAATACTGATGAAATTGGCCGTCATCATGAGGGACTGCTCCACACTTCAATTGAAACGGGGGATATAGAAATGGTCCGATTTTTTATATCCAGAGGCGTCGATCCCAATTCAACAGATCGTCGAGGTTACACTCCACTCACCAAAAGCACACGGACATGGGGAGATAATTGATTTACTAAAATCATTGAACTGTCATGACCCAATTAAAATGATTTATCTCAGCAAGAGATGGCGCCCAATTCGTCCTCAAAATCAACAGTCTTCTTGATAGATTGCTAGCTTTTATTTTCTCAATCCTAATCTATATCATTTTGTCTATATGGATAAACTTGGTAGCATGTATCACCAGGGAAATGAAAAACTAATATCAATATCGCATCAATAATACTCTATTTCTAGCCTGAACGAGGTAAATTCAGACTCGACTATCTGATCACCGCTCCGGATATTAACTCGGGGTTATTTAGTCCCCCGACGAGAACAAGCAGCTTGCCCAATAGTGTGAAGGGGTGTCATTTAATTTCTAAGCGCGAACCTAGCGAGAGACTGGCTTCTCATTTGGCCATGTGTACCAGACTGGAAGCCCTTCGTACCATGCAACAGGAATTGCACTTTCCGGCCAATCCTTTTGATAGTACCAGTATGCCAGGGCAAAGAAAATACGAGCGATTGTGTTGCAACTTACAATTATAATCCACAATTCTAAGATTACTTGTCTCACCATTGGTGTCTGTAACCTGCCTCCATGCATTGACCAGATGAAGCAACTCATGTAAGAGGGCGATGGACTCGGTCAGAAATGAGTCCAGTCCTGTTAGCGACTTATCCGGATCGCACCACGGCACTTTATCTAAGAGC
This sequence comes from Paecilomyces niveus, assembly GCA_003116535.1. Classification (NCBI taxonomy): domain Eukaryota; kingdom Fungi; phylum Ascomycota; class Eurotiomycetes; order Eurotiales; family Thermoascaceae; genus Paecilomyces; species Paecilomyces niveus. The sequence goes on from QEIL01000009.1 coordinate 16,924, forward strand.
TCGTAAGGGAAACTCTCCGAGAGCTTCCCTTCCATTAATTCTAAACAAATCAGTAGCACATCTAGGAATCCAGCAACCTCCACATTAGCACCGAAATTTGCTTGGAATGAGTTCCCCCCGAGCATAGTCAATCCGACAAGTGAACCGGTTTCCAGTTGCGAACCACATATATTATTCTCATTATAGTCGTCTCCTAGGAACATATATCCCAGAACAGTGATAAGGTATGGAACATCGTTTTGGTTGAAAAACTCCTCGTACAGATCGCGGACACTGGGGGTGTACAGGCCCCAGTTTGGAACATCGACCTGCATTACCTGGCGGTCCCTAATCAATGCGCCATCATCTCATGTGTAGAATTCTCCAATATTCCCGTCGCATGTCATATAGGGTTTGAATCCCTCGTTTGTTGAATACCTGTCGCCATTGACAAAGTTCAAAAGCCGGTCAATGGTATCTATAGCGATCTGTCAGCCAACAGGTCCTTCTTTTCCTAATCAGACAGACACTAGAGATGGTCTCGCAATATTTAATCTACCTGTCACAATGTTCCAATTTGATTCGTAATCTTCCACCACCATGATCTCATTCCCTACAGTCTCGAATCTAATCCCAAAATAAGATGTAAACATCTTCTGGGCAACGAAGTTGTCCCCCGAATTAAGATCTAGGGCACTTTCGACCGCGCTGCTCAATGATTGAGCTCGAGTGATAGAGTCTTCGAAATAATTCTCCAAAGTGGCCCTATAGGGATTGCAAATTGTGGCGAAATCGAAAAGATCACTCAAAGCCACAGCCCATGCTCCGTGTAAGCAGAATGAGGCCAAAGCCAGCAAAGATGTGAAATGCCATTGTTGAAGTAGCATGATGCAGATGAAGTATTTTGCTTTCTCCCTAAAATGGAGGAGCGAAAAGAACAGGGCAAGGATAGAAAATATTCCCAGATCCTAGGGGGACGAAGATTGCTTCGACCTTACTACTATTTCTCCCAAGTAGCGGTCTCCTTTTTCTCCCCCTGCCCACTGTGTTTATCTTTCATATTTTCTAATTTCCCCTCCCCCCGCTTCCCTAGTCATCACTAGATCCGAAGAGACTCGGAGAAGACCGTAAGTTACCTACTGACCGAACTAAAGCCTCTCGCGTGTCTAAGCGTCGGCTCGAGATCCTAGATAGGAGGAGCCACATCACCACATGCTGGTCGTACTAGTGGAGACTGTTCTCATGGTTTCTCGGAGGTAATAATAGTTGCTAATAATCGATGGGGTAGTAGTTCCTGTCGTTCATGCTACAGGAATGGTTTTATGGTGGAGTATTCTTGTTTAATCTCTTCCTGTCTTCAAGATACATATTAGCTGAAGCTGATTAAGGAGTGCTTCTCTCCAATTCCTTCAGTGTGGGTATTTTGTTTGACTGAGGGAAATACTACGCCCTAAATTCATTGTGCAGTGCTCTCGATCTCTCTCCATCATCTCTTTTTTTGCGGATCAGCCAACAAGATGAAGTTGATATCCACCTCAGCCCTGGTGGCAACAGCTGCTCTTGCGATCTCCGCGTCCGCAAATCTCGACTGTCTCTCATTGCTCAGCAATAAGACCATTGCCTTGTACAGCAACGCCCCGGTCTTCTTTAGCTTTAACATCGAAACGGCCACATAATGCGGTCAGCTATGCCAGAACACTGGTAGCTGTCAATCATGGCTGTATTTACCTGATGGCGCACGCTGTGATCTCTATCGAAAGCTAGGGTTGATAACTCTGCCGAACTCTGCGTTTATCTACGGCGCCTGCACTTCTCCATCTTCCAATTCCACTTCGGCGTGAGTTTCTAGCGTTGCTTCCTCCACAGTGATCGAGTCACCATCGTCAAGTGGCGGCATTGTAAGTGCTCCTCATTTTCTTGCCTCCTATGACTTTACGAAGATGGACAGTGGCTGGAGCTAACTGTTACACAGAGCCGTAAGCGCCATTTTCACAATCAGAAGGTCTGTGGACGCGAGCACTCCTTCTCCGAAAGCGCATCGGAAAGGAGACGGGACAGGACTGTGCTTGTACTGTACATCTGTGGGTGGACTGACGATGTCGACTGGGTCGTCGGAGAATGAGAATGATGTTGAGTGGGGCAAATTATTGCTTGCAAGGTACCAAGTCCGGAACTATGTCACTGTAATTAGTTGGTAAGTTAGGATAGCAGATAATGCTAGACCGGAGCGTTGTCCGTTGTCTAGTATTATCTCGAGAAGAAGATAATTAGTCAACTGCAAAGTCAATTGCAGAGGGGCTCGCTTTGTACTACCTACGTAGTATACTCTCGGCTCCACCTGTTCGGCGGAACAAGTGGATGCGTTCCGATTTGGTCCCCGAATTCCCCTGGCGAGCACGGATGTTTTACATCCGACAAAATAGGTAGCTATAGTACTCAATGACAGAAGGGGGGGGGTGGAGGGGCAGATAGGGACGAGCTACTTGACAAGTATGCTGAAGGCTATGTAATCGGACGGTTCAGACTCAATAACACTGGCATGGCCAGATTTTCTCCTTGATGATGATATCAATGCAAGACCGTATTTGATGGGATCGGAGCAGCTGGGAAATAAAAATTCCCTGGATAAGATAGAATATGAAGGACGTTCCTATCCCGCGGAGAGATCCAAGCAAGACCGTCCCTAGGCGGCATGATCCGATCCTGAATCTCGGACCTTAGCCTCGAGCTCAACCTCGTGCTACAACCTGTTAGGGTCTATCTTTCGGATCTTGACATGGCTTGGCCAGCGCCGCAGTACTAACTTCCAAGCGAACCTTCCAATCTCTCTTCTCATCGCTCTATGGATCTATACCAACTACCACTGTTGCTGCAACCCCAACTCGCGTTTTTATGATCATCCAGAGCTACATCGACGATCCAAACCAAGACGTGTTACTGGAAGGCTTTGATCTTCCAATTGAGTCAGATATTCGGACAGGCATTGTGTACCACTCCACCATCCCCAAAACTTGATTCGAGTCGAAGAGCTGGGCTATGCCACCCCTACACAATTGGGACTGTTCACTCTTTAGGGCTACAGCAGCTGCAACTACTATGCGAAGCTGACCATCCGGATAAGTGATGTCTGCAGATGGTTCCACGTTGAAGTGCACTGCAATGAGCTATACTGAGATGGACTGCATAACGACGGTGGCATATCATACTCCTCTGACACCTCAGTATACATGCGAGTATGCTTGAGGCCTTTTTCGTGGAAAATCCACACAGACACCCATCAAGAGGTTAGATGGAAAATAAATTCGTATTTATCTTTATCTTTAAATACTTTATAAATAAACTACTCGATCTCGGCGAGCCATTTCTGGCTCCGTAGCGATAATCCTCCCCTTTCAATTCCTGGACACTGTATATGTGTCCCAATCCATAAAGGACTTCATCTAGATACATTGTCTTCATGTAATTAGAACGATCCATATGGTTCCACAAGTAATCCCGAGGCGCACAAAGGCACATAGTGCGTTACATCTAGCAGTACACAAAAATGCCTACTAGACAATAATACTTTCTTTCTTCATTTTATTTTCACTTGGCCACCCCACTCTCCAGAAGATGTGCATCTCATACTTGGATATCACCATCATATGCTGCTTCATCGGGACAGGATCAGTGATCGGCCGCCGCATCTTCCACAAAATTTCTTAACGAATTCCACACGAGTTATACTTAGAGGACATGGATGCGGTGTGCGAATCGCATAAAATTCCAGAGAATCTTGTATGTGAATAGTACATATATCTCTTCTGTCTCCAGCGGCCCCTCCATCTTTCTCATCCTTCCTTTTCTCAACTTCGACTCATTGAGAAATTTGCTACTAGAGTGAGCATCTTCTCGCGAGATAATATTAACGATGACCACTAAATATCCGGAGTTCCTCAACATATAGCACCAAGTCCGATCTCTGAACTACTAAATCAACCGCAATATTCATGTCCTTATGGTCGTTGATCATCTTAATCTCAAATGTTTCTGTCGTCTTGAACACCTTAGAAGAACCCCGAAAGATATACTGCTGTAGGTCATATTATTATCTCCTCCCTTCCGGATGTCTTCCATATGTGTCTATGGTGTCTGACTGCTGCCTGAATCACATACGGATTCTCTCCTCTTCGGGCCTTAGAGGACGTAAACCACAATTCTGGTATTCATGGGATATCTCTTGAGCCTCGGGATGAAGACTCTCCAACCAGAGATGTCTTTCAGCAACACTCTAAATACACATTTATCTCTCATAGTCCTCATCGTCACTCTTTCGGTCGGATACATAATACGATATACACTGTTGGTCCACCCTCCATACGCTGGCCTCCGAAGGGCCTATATCTGTATTTCATTCGCAAGGAACAATGGCTGAAGACCAGGTTTGTTGAAAGAATATCGAGTCCTATATTGACAATCTCTGACAATCTTCTACACCGACATGGACCAGTATGCATGTAGATTCTGCTCCATATTTCAAGTGGCGATATTGGTCCCGTATTGAGCAAATATTCCAACAGATGCCTCATCAAGGTTCGTGTCCTGATTCTTCCGACATCCACGCTCGATCTGCGATCACCAAGATGCCAAGGGCGGGAGCGCCACAAGAAATGGAACTCCTAAGTCGAACACGAAGGGGCGATTCTCATTGAAGATCGGGGATGTGAAGAAAGCTGAATCCGTTCTCTGAGCATTCATTGTTGATAATGAACATCCTCTTTGCATCAAGCAACGTTAGTAACATCAATTTCACAACCCTTTGCTTTCAAGTTGCATACAGTAATCCTTATGTCTGATAAATGGGGTAATTGAAAATTAATGGAACACCTTGAAAAGCTAAAGAGTGGCCTTGATCGCGTGCTTCATCGTATCTTGGCCTTTCAGACCTCTACCCAATCCTTCGGGGTTCCCGGAGTGGCGCAAGTCCAGTCTCCTTCACAAAAGGCAATACCGCCTAAATATACCATTTAAGGAGTGACAATCTATTTATCTCAATTTACTCTCATCGTGATGGTTGCAGGGTTGAATGTTGGTGGTTGTACTTTTGCGAGCTTCCACTAACGAATTGCGTGATATTTCCTGCGCGGAACTTCATAGCAACACTAGAGTTTGGAAGTAGCCTAGAATATAGAATATCTTCATGCATCTTACCGGCACATGCCGCGATAGACGAACAGGGTGTTTCTCTTGCTGCACGGTGATATTTGCAATTCTTAGCCTATTCGCGCCATCGCATTGTTTCTTAGAATCTCGGACCTCGGTCTCCTCGGTGGATAGTTAGAGCCAATTCCATTGCATCAAATTGATTGCCAATAAAATAGTACCCTCTTATCAAGTTCCATTTCTGTTTAGTTTTAGCCAGATCTAATCGTGACATGCGTCCTAACTTTGCGTCATCTCGTGGGAGGATGACACTATGTAACTAATATGGCGGATATGCGCGCATAGATATCGAACTTTCCATTTCTGAAAGTTAGTCTGGGGTCATCCCAATGAAATGGATTCATTTATAAACATCTCACCGTACCAGGGATTTTGCTAGGGTGTCCTGCTTGTTCTGTATATTGTCTATCCTGAAAACCTGGGATAATGTCTACCGTCATTGCTCGGACCTCGGCCAAGGGAGGTTCCAGCGCCTCACAGTTTGGGTCCTCATCTGGTCTGGATTCTGACGGAAAGGGACCAGTCGTTTCCAATGCTGCAATCCATTCTGGTTCTGATCTCGCCGAATTGGGCGATCCAGCAGAGGAGCGTCGGTTCTGGTTCCAGAAGACTACTAAATACGATCCCGATGCGATCGCGACTCAACCATCTGTTTACGATGACCCAGAACTAGCCAAGCAGTATCTACCTCGGGCGGACTGGGAGAATTTACATCGGTTCGATCCATCGGCAAGATGGACATGGGGGGAAGAGAATGCATGTTTGGCCTGCGAAAAAACGTGCGGTATCTTTCCCAGCGCTGACGGATCGCAGAGGATTATTCGTAAAATTGATATACGGATTATGATATGGACTTGCATAATGTTCATGGCTCTCGAGCTTGATCGTTCAAATATCCGTGGGTATATCTACTCTTATCATCATCCGGCCTATACTAATGGCTCGTTTTATTAGAGCAAGCAAATACCGATAATTTCCTGAAAGACCTCGGCATGACAACGAACGGTAAGTAATATTAGGTCACTGTCCATTCCCACAACACGATGCCATATCTAACTTCAAATCCAAGATTACAACTTAGGGAACACTGTCTTCAAGTTAGCCTTCCTGTGTGCTGAATTACCATCTCAACTCGTCAGCAAGTGGGTCGGTCCAGATAGGTGGATTCCTACGCAGATGATTCTATGGTCTGTTGTTGCTTCGTGTCAATATAAGCTTTCAGGAAGAAGTTCTTTCCTGGTCTGCAGGGCATTACTGGGCATACTTCAGGGTGGTTTCATCCCAGACGTAAGTCATGTCCTTGGGCGTATCTTACTGCGCTGTTCCACTAATTTTACTTAGATCGTATTATATCTTTCGTATTTCTACAAGCATCATGAACTTTCTATACGACTTGGCTTTTTCTGGACAGCCATGGCTATCGCCGACATCATAGCTGGGTTCTTGGCATTTGGGATCCTCCACTTGCGTGGCCGCGAAGGTGCCGCTGGGTGGCGCTGGCTATTCTTGATCGAGGCATGTTTCCTCTATCTTCTCGATGTCTTAAAAATACGAGCTGACTCAAAACTATCTATAGGGCCTCCTCACAATGGTATTCGGTTTTTTGTCATTTATCTTCATGCCACCATCACCGACTCAAACTGCGGGTTGGCTCAGAGGGAAGAAAGGTTGGTTTACTGAGAGGTATGTTCTCTTTTCCAGCCTTAGTAGTTACAACCGACTTTAGTGGCCTCCTTTTTTCTTTCACTGAAAAGGTTGCTGAAGCATATCTGCAGGGAGGAGATCATAATGGTAAATCGCGTCATTCGGGAGGATCCCAGCAAAGGTAGCATGCATAACCGGCAGCCGATCACACCGAAGCTTTTATGGCAGAGCCTTATGGACTTCGATTTGTGGCCTCTATACTTCATCGGGTTGACCTTCCAGACACCAATGAGTAAGATAAATCCCCCGATATCCTCTCTCAACGCTAATAATTGAATTTCAGCAACTGTGTCCCAGTACTTTACTCTGATCTTGAAGAGCTTTGGGTTTGACACTTTTACAAACAACTTGCTTACCATCCCCCATAACGTAAGTGTTGTACTTTTCTGTCAATCAATTAATCTTATTAATATACATCTAGGTCATCAGTATCATAACCCTCATATTGTTAACATACTTCGCTGAAGTCTTCAAGTCACTTACCTGGGTTTCCCTTTTGGGGCAGATCTGGGTTCTTCCACTCTTCATATACGTCAATGTAGTCGATCTCACAAAGATCAATAAGTGGACGGCGTGGGCTGTGTTGACAATATTACTTGGGTATCCTAGCTGTAAGTGTCTGACAAGATCATGACTGCTGTGCTGGGCATCTAACTGACATCTCCATGCAGCCCACGCCATCCAGGTGGGCTGGAACTCGCGAAATTCCAATACCGTCCGCTCCAGAACAATGTCTGCTGCTCTTTACAACATGTTTGTGCAAAGTTCTGGAATTATTGCCTCCAATATTTACCGAGCCGGTGAGTATCTTAGCATAGCTAGGACATATGACCCTCAGTGCTGACACACATACGCTCCAGATGATGCCCCACGCTATAAAAAAGGCAATCGAAAGCTGCTGGCTCTGGTCTGTATGAATATTGCCATTTATATTCTAACGAAACTTTACTACGTCGTGCGGAATTATTTCCGTAGAAAGAAATGGGATTCATTGACGGAGGACGAGAAGATCGAGTATGTCTCAAGGACAACGGATAAGGGAAACAAAAGGCTTGATTTTAGATTTGCACACTGATCTCAAAGAAAAATATTGTGGAATCTGGAATACAAATTATTAGCCGTTGCTTCCTACGATCCAGCGGACGGGGACTTCTTGTTATTATATTAACATGGCACCATATACAATCTGAAGCACAATTTTCCATCTATAGAATAAGACAAAACTTTACTCCCATGTCCATCCGCTTTGAATATCTTAGATCTTCCCGCTGATGAAGAGGCAATCACCGTCATCAGTAAACAAATGGGGAAGCTTGTTTCCTCTTTTGTGACAAAATCCGGGCATAGTGTACGACATGTTGAAGCTGAGGCAATGAAGCTTGTATTCAAACATACCTCCGTTCCGGTGCCCGAAGTACTTTCTACATTTCAGACCTGATTATGGAAATATTGCAATGTCCTTATATCCTGGATCTTGTTTGGAAGAGAAGTGGGATACTCTGGATGAGGAGTCTAAAGAGTCTATTTGTCTACAAACCTGGGGCTTTATTTGCAAACAACGGTCTATTCCACGTCCAGCAGAGCTCAAAGGCCTTTTCCAATGCCGGGCCGATGGCTCCCCATCAGAAGACCCAATGCTCAAAGATCTCCAAGATCCACCTCGACCTTTAATGAATAATGCAGAATTGCGAGCGCGTATCTACAAGCGCTATCTTCATTGTGGAGGTCGTTGATATGAACATGAACTACCTGGCATGCTGCCACAATCCGACTGCAGCGTGTTCACACATGCTGACATTGCGCCTCGAAACATCATGGTTGATGAGGAGAATAAAGTTACTGGTATCCTTGACTGGGAATGGCGGGATGGTATCCGGATTATTGGGAATATACCCATATCATGAGGCCTGCTTTCTATGGTGACTGGTCGGTATGGATGGATCGGACTGCACCTCAGAGGTGGGATCTTAGTGGGATTAATGCCGCAAGAAAGCTCCTGTTTTAATATCGCAATTCTATTGGGTTTACGTTTACATGCATTTTTACGCCACTGAAACCTCCCGACGAGTACCTGACTATTGGTGATGTTGGAGGTTTACTCTATGAGATTATGACTTATTTTTCTGACTCGCTTTCTTTCAAGATCCCGTGTATTAATTTTTATGACAGAATTATCTTGTGGGGGACTATTTTTCCAAGACCAGAATCTGCATCAATCGCCTAACTAAAAATAGTCATATCAACCATATACAATTGGCTAAAGCACCATCACTCATCCCCATTAGTCTTACGATGTCCTTTATATAATATCAACCTCAACGCAACGCCAATTATCATAATTTAAACAGCTGATAAGATAACAGAGCTTTTCTCGAAGTAGTTTTTCTAACTTTCGAGGAGCCTCAGGTGGGTGGAGCTACTAGTTTAATTATAGGTAATACTTCATGATTTTGGGCGATAGCCGATATATATTCCAGCTTTCTACGGAGCACATGCCAGGCTAACGGCACGTTCATAGGATTAAATCCCAAGGTAAGTAATTTAACTAGGTATCCGATCAGTTCTATTGAACTTTTATCTCTCACTAAAATGATTAACGGTACTATTTGATTAAGGAGCGGACGATCCACCGTGCGCATTATTGTTAAACGGACGGGATAATCTTTCCCTGCTGATCCGACTATCCCGCACTCTGTCATATGACCCCTTAGCATGCGGACGGCGAATTAACTATGGCTAAAAGCGCCAAAATATTCAATCTTGTTGCATACATAATAAACATCTGGCCTGTACGATGATTAGCGGTTGACAACTGGAAAATATGAAACAGAGAGTTTGCAGTCGCCAATCGGCTCGGAATCACACTTTCAATGGAGCTAGGAACAAAGCTTGTTAGTCACTAAAAGCTATAGAGTCTTGAGTTTAACACTGCGTTAGCGGCAGTGGCGCTTAGGGCATGCATTGGGGGCAACATAGGCCCAGGGTCTTAAAAAGAGCAGACCGTATCAACGGGAACTGCGGTTGGGAAGCTCCGTTGATAGCCGACTCTTCCCTATGAACCCAGCAAGTTATCCTCTCTTCAATTATCAACCTCAGGTTGTATTTTCTTACATCGGCTAGGGACAATGGCGTTCTTCGAGTTTAACCCCATTATGCAAGTTGCCATACTGGAGACATCGGTGCTGCCCCTTTACGGTGCATCGTTTCTGAGCTGACGGCGATACTCCTCTAGTAGACTCTCCACATAGTCCATGTCATAAACCGGTACAGCATCTAGCTATCTAGCCTCGAAGCGATTGGAGTAAGCAACCGAAGGTCCCGCATGCATGGACCGATCGCGTAAAGTACCAGTGCGCTCAGCGCACATTCAGACGTGGGCACCCAAGGCTGCTAGTGGCTCGGGGCGCTGAAGCCGTGCGGGACGGGCTGCGGGATGACTTTGAACAGGTCTGGGTCAGTAGTACGCAGTAGTACCTGGACAGACAAAGCGCCCAGATGTGTGCTGAAGGGACATATCGTCCAGTAAAGGATCATGATGCACCACGGTGGGCTCTGTCATTTTTTGCATGTGCATATGAGGCTGAAGGTCCCGGATGGCGCAGTCGAAGGTGTCTCAGGTCACAGTGGCAAGCTGTATACGGTCAAACATCGACCGCATCAAAGATTCAAAAGTTAAAAGTCAATGGAGAAAGCTTGCCTTTCAGAATTATTGGGATAAGATGTAAGAAGTAAAGAATAAGAGTATTGTAGCTGAAAATAAAGGTCGTAACGGCGTTGCCCACGTTGAGCACAGACAGCCTCACGGACCACGCCCCGTAGTTCCTGGGGGGAAAGGCTGGAGGGACGGATAGGAGAGGATAATCATCTCCTGCTCCAGGCGCGTGAACTCCAGAGCATTTGCCTTCATCTCCCTATTCCGCTTCACGCGCAGAGGTCGCAATCTTGTTGGGGGATCATCAGTATTATTATCACGGTCCATCGTCCCGCGGAAGCTGTCCGAGCTGCGAAGGGTTTAGCCCCATCTCTCCGTCGGATCGCGCCGACCTCGAACTCCTGCTCTGCTCTGCTTCAAACCTCGATCTTTTCATCATTCATTTCCATTCGAACTGAACGCCGTCCTCGATCATGAGCGCCACATCTCTTGCGCTGATCACTGCGACCGTTCTAAACCTCGTTCGCCCCTTGAGAACATGAAAATGACCGCGTCTCGTTGGGCCCGACCCTCCACCCGCACCCCGACCTCGACGCATCATACTCGCCTCTATACTTGCTCCCGCATATGAGCCTCAGTTGCGATCTCCTCTCCCCATCTCCCCTCCATTGACCACCATTCGCGCATCCAGATCTCTCGTCCTCCCCCTTGCGGGCTCTGCGTTCTGCTGCCCTCAACCTGTAACGAGTGATCTCCGCCCGGGGCTGACTCCGCTCAAACGTTTCGCGTCCCCGCTGTACCTCAGTGGAACCTCTCTTCCGCCACACCCTCTTCCCCTCTCTTCTCCGCGGCGAGCTCTTTGATTGATGGTCCCTCCGGCCTCAGCTGTGCAAAGCTCCTGAGATCTCAAACTGAGCCCATCACTCCCCCTCTCTATTGCTCAGGACGCCAAGTCCGGTCAGCGATATGACGGGGCTAGAGAACGAGGAGCCTGATGGGAGGCATGGATCGAACAGCTCAAGCAACGGCAGTTTACACTCACAGGAGACAGTGACAGAGAATTCTCAAAACAAGAGTCGCAGACAAGGCTTGTACCTGGCAAAGGGTCCTTCGCAATCGGATACGCAGAGTTTGGACAGGTGAGGATACCTTCTGCATGCGCAAATATAGTCATCTATTCTCCAATCCTTCTTCTCAGCTCTCTATTAGTGAGGCGATGACTGGTCTCACCTCCACCTTCGTTTGGACTGGAGACCTTGGTGTGAAATTGATTACAAGAGTTGGATCATGAAGCTAGGCGGGACTAGAGCTCTGACACTCCCCTCACGTTTGCCCATAATATGTCACTCCTCTGGATTCCGTCTACGAAGTGATATCTTGACGCGCATTTTCATATGAAGAGTGTCTTTTCTGGATTTACGACATCTTCTAGGGAAATGTCGATGGCCACCTTGAACTTCTGGACGTTGCGATGATAAGCAACGTCGTACACCTAAAGCTCTCATTTGATCTACTCAAATCCAATTTACTTTCTTGCCTCTTTTTGCTTCACACCGTACTAATTTTGTGACTTCTTCGTGGCATTTGCTGACGGTTCCTAGATCGGATTCTCGCAGTCGAAAACTTACCAGGGATACTGGTGACGAGGGTAGTTCCAGGTTTCGTTCAAGTTCACCAGACGTATCTCCAACCGATCGACGCCAGATGTCCGGCTTTGGCAACCACAGAAAGGCTCTGGCCGTGCTCGGTGCTGGTGATGCCTCTTGTTCGACCTCATCTCGACCGCAGGGGCCCTCGTCAGACACTAGTTCCAATCACCAGGAACCTGTTGCATGGTCGTCGTCACCCACAATACCCCCAAGTGCTGGTCCTGGCACCTTCTTCAATGATTCTTCTGAATACGACCTCTCTCCAGCGTCACCATTATTCCGTCCCGGTACTAGCCGTACTGTTGCGAGTGACTCAGGAGAATTGGCTTACGATCGCGACCACAGAAGGCCTTCTGTTGCGAGTGCAACAACAGTAAGTAGTCAAGGATCACGCTCTAGCCATAGTGGTGGCAAGTTCCGCAAGCGATTACAAGGCTTTTTCGGCGATGAGTTCAATGGAAGCGCAGATGCCCGGCAGGATCCCGATTGCAGCAGCCTCCAGAACTCTGGAACCGGATCAGTCCGTGGCAGGAACAACTCGGTTGGTTCTCGACGCACCTCTGAGCGTGCCGTATCTCCCCTTAGACCTCACACACCTTTGCCGTCTAGCGAGGTCACGCCATGGATGTATCAAAGATTCCATGTGAGTTAGTCAAATGATCCTGTAATGGAGATGAAACTGACGCTTTCACCTGTTCCAGGATATCCCACATTATGGGGAGGCCCCGGTTAGACCGGCGCCTATTGGTCCGGACAGTCATCGTTTTGGTGGAAACCAGACTTCGCAGAAAGACTCACACCGTATGCACTTCCCTGGCCATCGTCATTCTCGAAGCAAAGAGGAAAAGTCGACAACGATAGGTGACTTACCCCGTCCTGCTACAGGAAATGATGATATTAGTATCGGTTCTCGCCCGCGAGACGGCGGCCGTAGTGTTTCTGCTGCGACGAGTGGCCGGGCGACGAGCCCAACGCCTAGTTTCCAAAGCTCTCTCTATCGGGATTCCGACGATCCACATTCGCCTGGCCTGCCACCTAATAAGCGTGGTTTCCTCGATAAGCTACGTCGTCACAAACCACCAAACACATTGAAACACCTTCCCGGATCAACGAAATCCCTTTTAGACCCATCAAAAGGATCGTCCAAATCAAAGAGGGATATATCTCCAGCTAGAGTAGGTCGACAAGGTAGCCTTGAAAGCACTTCTACGATCAGGCCAGATACGGGAGACTCAGACCGCAGAAAGGATTCTGGGAAAGGAATCGGCATTGGACCTGCGAAATTCCGAGGTAAACGAGGTGCTAGTCATGAAGCTGGGGCTAAGGAGCCTAGAGCCACATCGGATCAGGAAGCCTTTTGGACCCTTGACACTGATCTTGATCACATGGAAGGAATCATCAGCAGGCTAGGACCGCCGTCACCAAGAGAGAAGAGCAGTATTCCCGACGTACCTCTCCCGCAGGGCCAAGAGGGCAAGGACCGAAGCAGCCAACTGGGGAACTGGTACGCTCCTGAAAGTTGGCAGGTCAAGCGACAGGCAGATGATCTGGCTGCACGAAAGCCAGAAACAGCAGATGATTCGCGGGGACCACCAGTTAAAGACGACGGTAAATCGTATTTTATTCGCATCTTCCGTATCGACTCAACCTTTGCTACCCTTTCTTCCGGCTTGAACACCACGGTGGCCGACATTTTAGTGATGCTCGGTCGAAAGTCATTCTTGCAGGATGACCTCAATAATTATGAGATTGTGATCCGAAAAAACGATCTATCAAGGCAGCTTGATCATAATGAAAGGCCTATCCTGATGCAGAAACAGCTGCTCGAACAAGTCGGATATACTGCGACAGACAGGATCGAAGACATCGGTCGGGAAGACCATAGCTACATCTGCCGTTTCACCTTTTTGCCTACAAAGCTCAGCGGCTATAGCAGTCTAGAAGGTGATCCAGGATTCAACAAAATGCAGAAATTTAGTCACGTGGATCTCCAAGGCCGCAGTCTTGTTACCATTCCGATAACACTATACAAGAAAGCCTCAGAGATTATATCGCTCAATCTGTCGAGGAATCTATCAATGGATGTTCCGAAGGACTTCATTCAGAGTTGTATTAACTTGAGAGAGATCAAGTTCATGAGCAACGAAGCCAAGCGTCTTCCTCCTAGCATTAGCCTGGCGTCCCGCCTCACCGTCTTGGACATATCTAACAACCGCTTGGAAGACCTTGAACATGCTCACTTGGATAAGTTGCAAGGTCTTGTCAGCATCAAGATGGCAAATAACAAACTAAGCCACCTACCTTCTTATTTCGGAAATTTCAAGTCGCTGCGAAGTCTCAACATGTCTTCAAACAGCTTCCAAGAATTTCCTGAGTTCCTTGGCAATCTGAAGAGCCTGGTTGATCTCGATGTCAGTTTCAACAATATTCGCAAGCTGCCGAATATTGGAAATCTTACAGCTTTGGAGCGGCTGTGGGTAAACAACAACATGCTGGGTGGAGATCTCGATGGAACTTTCAAAAACCTAGCCAACCTCAAGGAAGTCGATGCGCGTTTCAATTCAATCACAAACATCGATACTTTGTCTCAATTGCCTCGTCTGGAGCAGCTGCTCCTCGGTCACAACGCAATTTCTAAATTCAGGGGTTCCTTCTCAAAACTGCGAACTCTAGTGGCTGACCATTGCCCGATCACACAATTTGATGTGGACTCACCGATACTAACCCTCACATCGCTCAATCTCGCTTCGGCGAAGCTCGTCCATTTCAACCAATCTTTGTTTGACAATCTTCCAAATCTGACGAAGTTGATCCTCGATAGGAATCATTTTATGTCTCTCTCGCCTCATATTGGCAAGCTTCGGAGATTGGAACATTTCAGTATGATAAAGAACCCGCTCTCTTCTCTACCTGCGACTATTGGATGTCTTGTGGAGCTCAAGTATCTTAATCTCCGGGAATGCAATCTGAGCCGGCTACCCCCAGAAATCTGGTATTGTCTTAAATTAGAGGCTCTTAATGTTTCGTCCAATGTATTGGAGAGCTTCCCTAGACACACCAGCCAGCCACCATTGCCTCCAGGTGAACAAGGGACCTCTACTCCCGCGTCTACACCAGGAGTCTCAGGCACCCCAAGCTACGAAGAACTCGGAGATCTTGAGGATTTCAGTGCTCGGCGTCCAAGCCAATCCGGCGGGCATTTAAACGTCGGGACATCAGGAACCGGCATGTATCGAAAAGGGTCCACGGCTTCATCCAACTACGGACAGGGAACAAGAAAGGTGTCTTCTGCCTCGACTATTTCTCGTTCGGCTACAGATGGAACGTCATCGTCGAGGAAGGACTCAAACTTCTCCCAGCGTCTCGCGACTACCTTTGCCGGATCTCTTCGAAACCTGTACCTTGCCGATAATCGCCTCGAGGATGATATTTTCCGCGAATTGTCGTTGCTACCGGAAATACGGGTCCTCAACCTCTCCTACAATGAGCTTACTGAATTGCCACTAGGCATCCTCAAACGTTGGCAGTTCCTGTCAGATCTTTACCTTTCTGGAAATGAGTTGACTTCCCTGCCATCCGATGATCTTGAGGAAACCAGCAATCTCAAGACGCTCCATATCAATGTTAATAGATTTCAAGTTCTCCCTGCCGAGCTTTGCAAAGTTAGCAAGCTTTCGATTTTGGATGTGGGAAGCAATGCTCTGAAATACAACGTTTCCAACTGGCCTTATGATTGGAACTGGAATTGGAACCATAACCTGAAGTACCTCAATTTCTCAGGAAACAAACGACTGGAAATCAAACCAAATGTATCTTCGGTGGGAACTGTTGCCAATGGTGCAGACTTGACCGACTTTAATTCTCTCCCTCACTTGCGTGTTTTAGGTCTCATGGATGTCACCTTGACGATTCCTACCATTCCAGAGGAGACGGAAGACCGACGTGTCAGAACCTCTGCCACTCATACCGGATCCCTTGCTTATGGTATGGCAGATTACCTGGGGAAAAACGAGCATCTTTCGATAATCGATATGATGGTGCCCCGCCTTCGGCCAGATAATATGGAGACGTTAGTCGGCATGTTCGACGGTCAATGTCCATCGAGCGGCGGTTCGAAGATTGCCAAGTTTCTGCACGAAAATTTTACGTCTGCATTCGTCGATGAACTTAAGAAGCTACAGACAGAGAATCATGAAACACCGCTGGATGCATTGAGGAGAGCATTCCTGGCCCTCAACAAAGATATGGCTGCAGCTGCCTTCAAGTCGATTGATGATCGAGAGGTCCGTCGGTACCATCGAGGGTCATCTGCAGCCAAGCTTTTGAATCAAGACGACATCAATACGGGAGGTGTTGCAACCATTTTGTTCCTGCAGAACATGGATCTGTACGTCGCCAACGTTGGCGATGCCCAAGCAGTCCTTGTCAGGTCAGACGGCTCATCGAGGCATCTGACACGTTTCCACGATCCTGCCGAGTCCCATGAAAGAGCCCGGATACGGGCCGCTGGTGGCTTCGTCTCAAGGAATGGGAAGCTCAATGATCTCCTTCCGGTCTCTCGTGCCTTCGGGTATTTCCCCATGATACCTGCGGTCATTGCGGCGCCCCATACAGTACGGGTTACGCTCTCTGAACAGGATGAGATGATCATTGTGGGCTCTAGGGAGCTCTGGGACTTTGTTACTCCCGACGTAGTTGTTGATGTGGCCAGAGCTGAACGAAGGGATTTAATGATCGCGGCACAGAAAATCCGTGATCTTGCTATCTCGTTTGGGGCCACCAATAAGTTGATGGTCATGATTCTCGGTGTCAGCGAGCTTAGAAAACGGGAGAAGTACAAGTTCAGTCGCCCTAGCATGTCGATGGGACCTTCATCCTTCCCGGATGAATCGATCATACCTAGCACCAAGCGTAGCAAGAAGCCCCGTGACGGTCCCGGCGATTCCAGACTCGCTCGATTTGAGCATGTTGATGCTCCCATTGGCGAGCTCGCTATTATCTTTACAGACATCAAGAAGTCGACCTCGCTTTGGGAAACTTGTCCGGATGCGATGCGATCTGCTATCCAGATACACAATGATATATTGCGTCGGCAGCTTGGGATCATTGGTGGCTATGAAGTCAAAACAGAAGGAGATGCTTTCATGGTCGCATTTTCTACGACTACTGCCGCTCTACTTTGGTGCTTCAACTGTCAGACTCAATTGCTTGAAGCTGAATGGCCCACGGAAATTCTTGAACAGCCTCAGTGCAAGGAACGATATGATAGTGACGGGAACATCATTTTCAAGGGCTTGTCTGTCCGCATGGGTATCCACTGGGGTGAACCTGTGTGCGAAAAAGATCCTGTTACGAACCGCATGGACTACTTCGGGCCGATGGTGAACCGTGCATCTCGAATCAGTGCTGTGGCTGATGGCGGCCAGATCTTCGTCTCTTCCGATTTCATGAGCGACATTCAGCGTAATCTCGAAGCCTTTGCTGACAGTGAACGCTCAGCATCTACTGGGTCAGGAGAGTCTTACGTTGACCCTATTGGACAGAACATTCGACGTGAGCTTCAACAGCTGAATAGCCAGGGCTTCGTGATTAAGGATCAGGGTGAGCGCAAACTAAAAGGCCTCGAGAACCCAGAACCTGTCTATCTTATCTATCCACACTCCCTTGCTGGCCGTATTGCTGCCATCGAGAGCAACAAGCCAGAGGAAGGTGAAGCCCCAGCTACAATTGCCAGATCCTCTCAATTGGAACTTCAGACGGACTTGATCTGGCGCCTCTGGGAGATCACCCTTCGTCTTGAGAGACTGTGCAGCTCTTTGGAGGATCCTGCCGATACCCGTCTCAAGGAGCCAAATGTGGCTCTCTTTAATGTTGTCAAAAACCGCGGCGGCGAACTTGCAGATTCCACGGTTCTGAGCCTGGTCGAGCAGCAGGTAACCCGTATTGAGGTGAGTGACTAAACTTGACATACTGTCAAGTTGCACCATACTGACTTGTCTATTTTCTACAGACATGCGTCAACACACTTTCCGTTCGCCATTTGATGCGTCCGTTTAAGCCAGGTGACAGGCTCGAGGACCACGCTGTGCCAATGGGAGAAGTCATGCGAGAGCTTCAGACGCAACTGGCCGAGTTCAAGGCCCTTAAGGAGCAACTTAGCGTCAGTACCTCCAACCTTCCTCGGCCTCTCGCTACCTTCGTTGAAGCGGTTACCCAGAGCCCAGAGAGTGGGAACAGCCGAGCGAGCTCTGTGGCCTCATTTCGAAACCGAATCTTACCATCCATGTCCCCCACTCAATTCTCCGACCCTCAAAACACGGACTTTACAGACTAGCGGCGTTCTCGTGTCTGTTCCGAGGAGTGGACAATCTTAAGATCCTCGGATCTTCTTTCCCTCCTCACTTTCCCACCTTGTTCTTTACTGCTTGTTAAGTTGCCGGCGTCTCTTTAGTTCACTGGGACATCAGGCATGGGGCCGTCTTAATGATAAAGGGAGCTTTGGCTGGCACTATGGCATTCCCCTTTTCTTTTCGAATCGATGCTGCTTGTCTTCACTGGGACCCCTTTCATGACGATTGTTATGGACGTTGCATGGCATGGCCCAGGGCGCTTTGGTGCAATCATGACCTTTTTTTTTCCTTCTCTTAAGCCTCAATTCGACAGTGGTGTTGGCAGCCATTTATGTGCATGGTGGGTGGGTGCCTTTGATTCCAGCGGGGTTGTCAGTACCTTTTGATGTTTTCTTAGGAGAATCTTACTTTCGTGATGGAAAGGAATATTTAAATATTAGTTCTAGTATCAACATTTTCTCTATAGTGCACTGTAGAGTTTTTGTAAAACGATAATTCTCGTATTCTCCAGTATTGCTCCTAAAGTTCTCCATCATACCCCTAGATCTTCGCTGAGTTGCTGGTGAGTGCCCCACGTGACATGCAGCTTCCTGCGCTCATTCTTGGCAAACCGATGTTTACTGACGTCGTCGCTCCTTTAGGACGGTTGTAAGTCATCACCCATTTGATCTGTCGTCTGGTGATCTCCATCACCGATACATCAGATCACATCTGCATCATCATTGGAATTTCTGGATCTCCTGGAGGAGTACAAGCACTCACTGCCCGTGTGAAACAATTACGATCTTGGTCCGTACACGGTTGGTCCTCTACCCACTTCGCTTGTTGCCCTGGATACCACCGTCACCACTCATGTTTTTCTTTCACCTGCAAGTGAGCTACTGCACATTGACCGCTAAACGGAGCCCTGCCGTCTAGGTTCCTATCTGCACGGAAAAACGAAAGGGGTAAAGAGAAAAGACGTCGGGAAAGCAAAGAGAAAAGGTCTGGGTGGATTGTGGCTCTCTTTGCCCTTGCATATGGTCTAATCCTGCTGCATATTGCGGAAGATTAGACGCGGAGGCCACTTTGCACATTCCCCGGAGACACTGCATCATACTTGAATCGCACATTGCGCAGAGCATCGCTCAGCGACCGTCAGTCTCACCATGGCTTCAGGCCTTGACGATCTAGAATATCTCTCTCCGGGCTTTGACCTCAATACCCTCACCGTTCCCCGCATACGAGCCATTCTCGTGAGCCACGATGTCTCATATCCGGCATCAGCCAAGAAGGCGCAGCTCATTCGAATCCTGCAAGATGAGGTGTTACCTAAGGCTCAGAGGCTGTTGCGCGAGCGCGAGCGTGTGAGGAGAACAAGCGAGGGTATCATGGACATGAGCAGCCGGGAGGCATCAGTAGCAGATGAAGAATATGGACCAGTGCTTCACGATCGTGATTCGATGCCACCACCTCCCACTCCATCGACGTCAACATCGACCAGAAAGGGACGGGGCAGGCCCAGTACGAGAGCCTCTACAACTGATACCGAGGATGGGCACGCACTTCTTACCCCGTCTACGTCGGGAAGGAGATCAACCCGTACTGGGGCGATGAAGCACCCACGTGCATCAGATACAGAGACCGGCGAAGATGTTCTTACTACTCCCATTGCTAGACGTAGCGCTTCACCAAGAAAGTCAACGGCGAGGAAACTACGGAAGAGTGAGGCTATTCCATCCACGGAACCGGCAGTTACGATGATTGAGACGCCATCGCCCATCAAAAGGGAAATACATGATGAGAGCGTGTTCACTGATGATAATCCCTTTCAAAGTGGGAGCCCAAGCCCCTGGGATTATCCAAGAGCCCCGACATCCAGCCGGTCACGGAAAAGTACATCACGGTTGTCATCTGAGAGTGCTATTGCTAGAGAAGAACGGAGGAAGCGGCAGTCTGAAGGCCCCATCAGAATCAAGCAAGAAGATGGATTCGATGTACCTACCAGGACTACATTTGAATTTCCTGTTTCCCGGCTGCGGAAGTCTGAGGTAGACGAGGAACCTGAAGAAGAAAATCAGGATGAGGATGTCAGTGCTGGAGAAGAATTTACGCCGGAAGAACAATTGGCGTTGGATCAAGAGTTTGCCAACACGAATTACACGACTCTGCGTCGGCGACGGCCTCGAAAGCAAGGTACTCTCAGCAAAGCCGCTTCCTGGCTTGTTATTCTCTCACTTCTTGGTGGCTTCGGCGCATGGTGGCGCAAAGAGAAGATTGAAATCGGCTACTGTGGAATTGGCAAGGAGACTTGGTCTTTGGCAGATACCAATGTGCCTCAATGGGCCAAGATTCTGGAACCGCAATGTGAACCTTGTCCACCGCATGCATTCTGTTATCCAAATTTTAAGGCAGAATGCGAACATGATTTTGTCCTCAAGCCGCACCCACTATCACTGGGAGGCCTAGTGCCTCTGCCACCCACATGTGAGCCAGACAGTGAAAAGGCCCGTCGCGTGAAAGCGGTTGCTGATAGGGCTATTGAGGAATTGCGAGACAGGAGGGCTAAGTATGAGTGCGGCGATCTTAAGGAGGATAGTAAAAAGGCAAAGTCTCCCGGTATTGCCGAGCCAGATCTTAAGAAAGAAGTGTCGAAGAAAAGACGGAAAGGAATGAGTGACGCTGAGTTCGACGATCTCTGGAAAGGGGCATTAGGTGAGATCGTTGGACGGGATGAAGTTGTCAGTGAGACGAAAGGGTAAGTACTGCTGTTCCTGTTATTTACATATGTTGTCTGTTCCTGAATTTGTTCCCGGGAATAAAAAGACGATAATTCTGACCTGTGTACCGGAACTAACAGAGACCTCCACGCTATGACAGACCATCCGACGTCCTCACTCTCACGTCAACTTCCCTCGCACGTCTCCCCATCACCTGCGCCTTCCGCCGCCACCTCCGACTCTCTCTCCTCGCATATCGACTCCCTATTTCAATTCTAATTATATTCATCTCAGCTTTAGCCTATGCTCGATCCCGTGTCTCGGCTCATCGTTCGGACATAGCCCGTGTGCCAGACCTCGTAGCC
Source organism: Paecilomyces niveus (assembly GCA_003116535.1). Taxonomy (NCBI): domain Eukaryota; kingdom Fungi; phylum Ascomycota; class Eurotiomycetes; order Eurotiales; family Thermoascaceae; genus Paecilomyces; species Paecilomyces niveus. The sequence goes on from QEIL01000009.1 coordinate 38,524, forward strand.
ACCACTCTTGACCGCCTGGCTACGCAGGCCGCGTTGTATGCTCGTGGAGATGCCAGAGAACCTTGGGTTCCCATCGGCCAACTACGTGATGATGTTCTACGGACGGAGCTGCAGGGCAATCGACGGGAGGCTCTTTGGAAACGTGTTCGCAGCGTAGTCGAGGGGAACGCCAACGTCCGCGCAGCCGTTCGTGAAGGCCGCGGCGGGGATGTTGCCCGTGTCTGGGAGTGGATTGGTGGGATTGGTGGGATTGGCGGTATTGGGGGAGACCTGCAGGGCAGTTCCCGGAGAAGAGAGAGTGGAAAGGTCCGTTTCTCTCTTTCTCCCGGAGAGGAGAATGTCCTTCGGGCAGATGGAGAAGCCGACAGCAGCATTGTACGAAGTCCTCGAGAGTCCAAAAAATGGGACGAGGGACGACCAGTTTATTGATCACTTCTTCCTCATGTGTTATTCTATCTTATTTTCCGTTGCGCATGGGTGAATATTCCTTGTGGATTTGATTTTTAATGAGTTAACACGATACATACCCTGATCGTGTTGGATAACGCCAATCATCTCTTACGTTTTTCATTATGTTACGACATATTCTTCTCTCCCTTCCTACTGTTCTTTTCCAGACCCGTAAGCATGATATACTGGTTCCTCCTGGTAATCTTGTTACTACGTGGGTTATGGCCCACGTATGGCAGTGGGGTGACCGCCTGCTATTCCAGGGAATCCCTAGAATTTGAAGCTATTCAGACCTATCCTGTTTCTTGCTTCTACCCTATGTTCTGGCAGAATATTATTAATATCCCGTTACTAACAAGATCACCGGGGGGGAACCAGTATACAGCTCATGTAGAACTGTAGTGTGTGAAATGAGATACGATGTTGCTTCACCACATCCTTAGGTCCGTCTCTACCTTTCAAAAGACAAGGTTTTTAAATCCCTTGCTAGTCAACTCCGATCGTCAGTGCCTCACTTGATTCAGCACTTAGCTGCTGAACTGACTACTCGAACATGCAGACTCTCAGGACCTACTATAAGCAGATGAAGCTTCGTAGTACCAGTTAACTAGCGTCGCTGAGCTCAACGCTCCTACAGGCAGGTGGCATCTAACTACGACCAATTGCTAGGCTGTAACGATCTCTTTTGAACCATGTGTAACCATTAGAGTATCATCAAACTTGAGGTGTGAAACAAGGATGAACCTGCATGGTGTGGCTTTTGAACTAGGTGGCCATTGCTAACTTTATCAACTTAAATTACGTCTTCTCGGTCAGAAGCGCGGGCTACTTAGGTCTTCTTTTCTTCTTTTCTTTTTTCCCATCCTGCCTAAGAGGTCCTCAAGCGGGGGCGCACTTGAGACCCAATTTAAGCCTGAGATCTTTTTTTACATCTGCCCGATAGTTCGCGATGGTTCCGGATTGGTCTAGTACTTCCAGTTTGGACGTTTCGCGATGCACACTACCTAACGACGTCTCCGTACGGACATTTCGCAGTAAACAGACGTCCACGATCTTCGCCGGATGCATTGGTCTCGATTCCAATGATTTCTAATTCATTTCTTAGTGTTGATTATTCCACCTACATTCACCGAGATGACTCCGGGTTTGGCCGTATCATTCAGGCCTCTAGCACGTGATGATGGATAGCGTTGCTTTCACCGAAGTTGGGATTTTTTTCCCCTGTTGCTTCACATGGCTCCGGTATTGCGAAAAAGGAGGCTGGCCTACGATAAGACAGAAGAGTGGACAGACGGTAGCAAGTGCACCATAAGCATTCTATTCGTGGATCGAAGATCAGAATAGCCTGCTGATCCCCAAGGTCTTCCTGCCTGCGATCATTGACAAGGCCTGCGCACTACTGGGAGAATATATCGTGCTTCAGGTTGGATCATATATCTCGGGAACTAAGCTTTGAACCATTTGGTAAATATCTGCAGAAGTGTTTCACAGCGAATGGTGTCTGATCCAGTACCCTTTTAGCAAGCAACCCGATAAGCATTGCCCGTCATCCCCGATGGCTGCAGCGTGGCCTATCACATAATACCGGAAAACATCTCCGTGGCGGTCATGAATTCATTGTTCCCGCCCCGTTGTCCACTGGCGCAGACCTTTTGGGTGTCAAATGGGTCTGGTCCACGGTTTCGTGCTGACATTCGGTTGAGTGTTTCCCACCAGAAGGGTTGACATCCCCGCTGGGCTTTTTGGCGGCCAGCTTGTGCTCAGGGCAGAGGGACCTTGATTTCTACGGAAGCTATTAGTGGACGGTCATTTACTCCGTGCTCTCTCTGGTCGCCCAGGCGAGAGGACAACAACTAAGCCGTCGCGGATTGAGTTCAAGACGGCCGCCCAGCTATGGCACATCTCATATGTCTATGGTCTGTCCATACTCGTCGCTCGAACTAAGACTGGTTCGACAGAAGGCTTTGAGAACACATAGCGGGAAATGCGCACAAACGCATGCCGTTTCAATTTCGTTTTTCTGATCGGCTATCATGCGCGAATGAAGCCCTAGTGCGGATCAAGGGCCCTGCGTCTCCAATTCGTCATGACAAGACTGTCAAGTCTTGTACTTCAATATTCTGCCCCTCCTGGGTCACCACCACCACAGGGGGGGCCATTATATAAGGCGGACCAAGAAACTGCCTTGGTCACTCCAGGGCCTGCAAGACAAGGACTCCAGGTTGGGCACCACCGATGATGCCGCAACAAGGAGGCAGGCCGCTCCGTGCTTTGGCCCCTCGGACGACGTTGACTCCTGAGACCGTCACTCCAGGACCAGCGACGGAGGAGAGCAAAATCAAGAGGGCGTCGACCGCTTGTAAAGAGTGTAAACGACGTCGGACAAAGGTACCATCCTTCCTCTGTTCTTTTTCCCTGTCTCGAGTCTGGCTTCCGGGTCAGTCGGGCATGTCGGATGAAAGGCGTGTTCTCTGATTTTGTGGCATCTTCTTGCAGTGCAGCACCGGAAATCCTTGTACAGAGTGCGCCGCTCACGACCGCGAATGTGTTTACGACGAATCTGCCGACAAGCGACGCAAGGTAGCCGCTAAACGTGCGCAAGAGCAATTAGATTATTATAAGGGGATCCTAGAGCGCCTTCTCGAGTCGATCCGCTACTGTGAACGGCAAGAGCTCGACCAGATTATTGCGGTGATCCGTGGTGGCGCATCACTGAATGATATTTCCACAGTCATCGAGCACAGTTTAGCTCGTCGAAAGCATGCTGATGAGGGAAAGGACCAAGAGGAGGAAGAGGAGGAGGAAGATGATAGTGACTTGATGGACGATGTGCTGGAAGGTTAGTTTAAAACAAAGCTCATCCAGTCTCGCAACGACTGCGGAGGGACGCAAGTTAAACTCGAAACTTTCACAGACGTTACATGATACCTTCCGCTTCTTCATAGGCACGACTATGGCGATGAAGATATCGACACCAATAGCAAAACCATTGAATCTCATCCTTTCGCCGGTTTTTTCTATGTCGTGTTTATTCGGTCAGAGCCTCCAGGGTCCAATAAAATGGTATTCGGAGGGTCTCAGCTTGCTTCCGATATGCCCTTGCAACGGGCAAATCTAGCTCTTATGGGCTTAGCACGGATAACGGTCGGGACTGGCATGCTACAATATTCCGGACATCTTTGTTGGGTTCTGCTTTCTCGCCAACGCATCAGTTATCTTTACTTCAGGAGTGCGTAACGCGCCCGGTTGACTCCGCGGGCACGGTGCAAAGAAGCCACAAGCCAGAAATATCGACCTTGTACGACCCGGTAGGAATCTCTGTGGATCTGTTCAGCCTATAATGGAACTGCCACAAGCGGATGAAGAAAATTATAGACCAACTGGTGGGACTTCAATTTATGCCAGCTCCGCAGTGCCGGCAGCACAATATACTGAGAGGCTGAAGAGGCTCATTCATCACTCGAGTCTGAAGTATTTCAACATATTCTCGAAGCTTCTATCCATGCTGAATCATGATACCTACGAAGTAGATACTTGCACGTCCATGTCACGATGAGGAAGGCGGACAGTAGCGACGGTCCCTTGTCTGACAACATTGCCCTTGAGAGAGATGAAAGAGAGCGTTACTATGAAGCATACTTCTCAACTCCACAGCTACGAGTGAAAAGAGCCGGTCTAGACCTAAGCTCTTCGTCCTTGTCAGGCGAGTACCCTGCAAATGAGCATTTGGGGTTTCTATCAGAATGCCTACCTCGGTAGACAGAAAGCTGGAGAAGAACTGGTTAGATTCGGAGGGCAGGAGATTGATCATCCATAGAATGGGCGACCCATTTTTCGTCACAGCTTCCACTGTCAGTGATTAGGTTATCAGACCGTCGAGCCACTACTGAATCTGACTTTACTGATGGAGTAAACTATGTCGATGACTTCACCAGAACATCTAGGCTTCTAGACGGTGTGCAATGCCTATTAGTTTATAAAGTTGAAAAGGACCCCAAATTCTACCACTGTTATTATCAACAATATTAAATTAATCACCCATCTGTAATCCGCCGTTACTCTATATTTCCTCCACGCGGCCCCCACCTTGCGTCGGAGATTCCGTCTGTCGGACAATGCCCGCTTGGAGATCTATCTACATCGCCACTCACACCGGTGAAGGATGAAATGATTCACCTTAGATGCCCCTGCAGCGCCAACTTCCAAGCACCAGGAATGAGAGCAGACTACTCTAATAACAACCCATCTAGACCAAAGCAAATAATCCGTGCGGATCCCTTATCCGCACGTGGTTCCATATCTCTTGCTCCACGGGGGTGGGAGGACAAAGAAAAAGAAAAAGATGACGGGATTATAGTTGAGGAGAGTGGAGTTATGGCAAGGCAGATGTCTAAATTAGTGTAATCCGACTACTTATATCCTAGTTCCAACGCGTTCCAACACTGCATGTCGTCGTCGCAAGCACCTCGACAAACTCCCAGCTCCGAGGAAACCTGGTCTGCATTTGTCCATGTTATTGGTTGCTAGGCATGGCGATCTACCGTTCAGGGAGGTAGCTGATAGGGTTTGGCTTTAGAGTATGGTAGGAACAAGCTCGAGGTGAATCCAAATCGCACTCGGAGGTCACATACTCTAGGGTACCCGTATTGTCCCCATCTGTGGACTACGTACAAGTACAGTTGTCTATTCTTGAGGAGTAGACCTGTTTCATGTCTCATGTATTGATTGGATTTTCTATCTAATGTGGCTTAGAGTGATGCCTCATTGATTTTATTTAGCGGCCAATTGTATTTACTCCATAGCACTTGGCAAAAGGAAAACAGGATTGCCAGAGGGAATAACTGCAGATAGGAAAGTATGCAATGCAGGAATCCGCTGTGGAAGCGCACGGCAGACAAATAAGATCATGTAAAAGCAATGCATGTCAGAGATTCTATCGTGCGTTGCGCCCGGGTCCGAAGGCTGAGATAGTTGCATTAGTAGTACTTCCGAGGTACACGGTGCATATTTCGGGAGGAAAAAGAAATTCACTACATGACTAAGACGCAGAGATTTGGAATTCAACATACTTTCGATCAGTTAGCGGGTTTCGTATTCTGGTGGATACGGAAGTTGTCGTGTGAGTTCCCTATTGCCTAGCATTCCAAGTGATCTACTCTAATTGGTTCAGTTACGCGACTTTACAATTTTCAGTTTCTTAATGACTAGCCTGCAGATAGTCCCATACAGATAAGGCATGCACCTTGACTAATGCAAGAAACTCATCGATCTTCACACGCTCGTCCGTGGCACCCATAGTTTCGGGCGACACACCGTAGACATACGCAGGTATATTTAGGTATCTCCAGAACTTGCAGTCCGTGGCCCCCAAACTCGGAATTGCAAGGGGCCTGCGACCAGTCGTGGATTCAGCCACGTCTGCCATGATCTTCACCATAGGATGATCTGGGTCGCAGAACGACGGGGGATTACTCGCGGCTTCCTGCACCTTTAGCTGGACGTCCGGATATCGACGGAGGATTGTCGAGATATGATCTAGCACCGTTTGCGCTTTTAACCCAATCGGGAGTCGAACGTCGGCTTCGAAAACGCAATGTTCTGGAATCATGTTGACCTTTAAGCCGCCATGGATAGTGCCGATATTCAACGTAGGCACTAGCATAACATCTGCTGCACCTTTTCCCATAATTTCGTCGATTGTGGCTCGCACCTCAGGCTTCTGGAGGTGCTCCTCCACACTTTTGGGGAGATCCGTCGGTCGTATACTCTCAATACTCTTCAACTCCTCGATTAATCTAACCGCTATCATCGTAGCGCCCTCCGTCAGAAATGTATATGCTCCATGAGCGCCCTTCGTGGTAATAGTAAATGTCATCCGCAGCGTCCCTTTTTCCCCAAACCGAACGGACTGTATACCTCCCGGTTCTGCATTAATCATGCAGTCACCACCCCATTTATCTCGCGCCTTCTCGAGCAACCATCGACTACCCCATTTCCCGCCTGTTTCTTCATCAGAAACGACGCTCAACGCGACGCTGCCGTTCAGGGCCTCCCGATACGCATGCAGATAGCTGAATGCGATAACAGAAGCAGCTGTGCCGGCTTTCATATCCACTGTTCCTCTACCGTAGATATGTTTTCCATCATTGAATCCCGACCACGCACCGCCATGCTTCCAGTCAGAATCATCGCCGGCAGGAAAGACGTCGATGTGACAATTCATGGCGACATGCGGTCCGGGTCCAGTACCGGCGGAGAATTCACTCACGATATTCGGGTTGTCTGCCTTGGGCGCTATGATTTTGAAAGGGACATTGTGGTTACTGAGATAATTTGTGATCACTGCTGCTGCTGCCCTCGTGTCCCCTGGAGGGTTGGGAGAGGGCGCCTGCGCGAGGGATTGGAGGAAGGATACGTGAAGGTCTTTGTCGGCCTCGAGCTTTGCGAGGAGGGTGGTTCTATCCATTGCTGATCGTGAAGAATGGGTCATGGTTCTAGATATACATAAGAACTGTGTGTTTTGCTTCTTCCGGAACGTGTCTGCAGAATAAGCCAGAAAGGAATTACAGATTTTGATGGTGAAATGGAAATCAATCGTCTTGTCTAGAGAGATAGAAATGATATTATGAGCTATGTAGGAAACACCAGAACCCTCATTGCTAGCTAGACTCTGTGCATCGAAGATCAGGTCGGGCTCCCGATTAGGAATAAGTCGAACAACTCGTGAGTCATCAACTTCCTTGTCTGTCAAAGGTAAATGGAAGGGTTTCGCGCGATAAGGCGTGATAGTTAGTTGCTCTTAGATTGAACCGACTGATAGCGCCAAAAGCGAACTAGGTAGAATTGAGATTCGCCTGCCGATGCGATTCAACATGAATAGAAAATTTCTTAAAAAAAAATTCACATCAAATGTTCAATTTCGATTCTATCCAAATGTTTTACATGTTTAGCAGGATTGCTCCATTACATTGTACCTACTCTGGTGCGGAGAAACCCCGCACGGAGAAGCAGCGACGGCGATAACGCGATATCCGAACCCACTCGGAAACTTCTCCCCTCCCATCCCGCCCTCATATTGACTCTTGCTTCTGGCTCATCTTCACCACTGCAATGGGACCGAAACACGCCTTGTCGGAAATTGAGAAGGAGAACGTGCCTGATATTGCACTGTGCACCTATCTTGATAATCTGATTCGTCTCGTGTGACGGTGTTTGTCCTCCGATGGCTAGCCCTCTCACAAGTCCGCGTGCCCAGAACACCTCCGCGGTTGGTCAGACAGGACCTATACATTCTCCGGGATATGCGGCGACAACTCCAGACGGAGCAGCAGTTGGGCGGAAGAGGAAAGCTTCCGAATCGTCAAACACAAACAATAGTGCTGAGCGGCGGAAAATCACCAGAGCCTGTGATTACTGTAAAGAGTAGGTGGCTGGGTTTGGATGGTCTGCTGCTGAACCATCGTGGCTAACTGTGGATATCTGTAGAAAGAAAACACGATGCACAGGGACATTACCGTGTCTACGATGTACGAAATTGGCGTTGCCTTGCGAATACAATGCTGCATATTCAAGAGGGCTGCCTCCATCTCCGCCGCCCGCTCCGGAGTCAACCTTGAGATATGCGGCAGCATCGCCGGCGCTGAGCCACAGGACACCAAAGACTCCTACTAATCAGCGCCGTCATAAGCCTACGGGTGTGGCGTCTCCGCGAAATTCCCCGGAGCCAGGAGCCACGGATCTGGAAGGGAACTATTTAGGTCCAGCGTCGGGCATCTCGTTCCTCAACCGGGTCTGGCGGCGGCTAAACCAGGATGAGGTCGCTACTATCCCAAGTGGCTTGCGAGATGAGTCGTCGAAAAGTGCCTCCGTGTTCATGTTTGGTGATCGACCGTTCTTCGACTATGGGGAGACAAGCTTCGTCTTGCCGCCGTTACACAGAGCCCTCGACCTCATCGAAGTCTACTTCGACTTCGCCATTGTCACGTACCGCTTTCTCCACAGGGGCCTCGTTGAGTCTTGGCTGCGAGAGATGTACGAGAGAGACATCTCTTCGTCCAGACCCCCTACGGGAGATATGACCGCAAAGGCTGCTATTCTCCTAATGGTTTTCGCGATCGGGACAATGTACGAAGAGCGAAAACCCGGAACCAACATTGGCCTTGCGGAATTCCATGAGAGGTAGATGAACTTCCTGATATCTGTTTAACTCTTTATGGTAAATTTACTAAATGCAACCCAGTGAACGATGGTATGTGGCTTCAAAATCCATGTCATACAATGAGACTGGGAAACCCCGACTGGAGACGATTCAGGCTAGATTGGGCCAATGTCTATACCTTCTTTCTTCTTCTAGAGCCAATGAGTGCTGGTACAGATTTGGCACTACGTTACAACTGGTGACGGCGCTTGGGTTACACCGACGACGGCCGGCGAAGCCGCTGAAGGAAGGCAAGGCATACCTGGAAAATGAACTTCGAAAGCGGACTTTCTGGAGTGCATATATTCTCGACAAGTATCTCAGTGTGACATTTGGGCGGCCCCGGTTGCTACATGATGAAGATATCGATCAGGATTTGCCAGATGAGGTGGACGACGAGGACATTCTGCCAGGGGATCTGAAGAACAAGTTGCCGTCCTCGGACTGTGTGATGACTGGTACTATTTTGCATATTCGGTACGTGCTCTAAGTTAGTCATCACATCATAGTTCGCACTAATAGAGAGCATAGCTTGTGCCGTCTGGTCGGGGAAACCTCCCGGCAGGTATACACTATCAGACCGTCCAGTAAGACTGCTCCTCTGGAGGCTGCTCTACGCCTCACTCTCGAGCTCGAGGAATGGAAGGAAAGCCTCCCTCCTCTGTTCAAAAGTATTCGAGCGTCTAGTCTCATTCCCCCCCTCTGTCGACAAAGTCAGGTATTGCAACTGGCGTACTCTCATGCTATGATTCACGCGACACGATCGTTCCTTCTCAACGATTTTACGGATTTTACCAGGCGACCTCTAGTTACAAAAGATAAAATAAATAGCCACGTACAGAAGTGCATCGATGCGGCAAAGGACACCATGCTACTGGTTGACGACCTTGCGGGTCAGGGTATTCTGGTCCAGTCATTCTGGTTCACCCATTATGTTTGTTTTTGCGCCATTATTGTAGTTTATATCTACACAATCCAGCACCACCGTCTTTCTTCATCATCAGATGCAGACCATATCCGGGATGACGCGCGAGAACTATTCGGCCTCGCAGAGAGATGTCAACGGCATTTAGCCAAAGCGACCCGTCGAAACTGTCCGAGCCGCCGGTATAGCATCATCCTGGAGGAGCTCAGACGAGAAGTCCACCGGCAGATCAACTCCAGCGGATTTCCCAGACCCATTAATGCCAAAGAGCAAACGAGCACAGAGCCCGCCTTGGAGTGTTCTGCTCCTGAGGTACTGGGGCAGAGAGACGTGGCCGAATCCGATATTGCTAACTATCCTCCACCTTTTCTGCCTGAGTTGGAAATGTCCGATCTCACTCCATCCGATGACATTGGACAGGATCTGAATTTTCTCAGTAACCAACTTGAGGAAGGGTCCGTCTGGTGGACCCAGCTCGACTCTTGGGTATATACACTTCCATTTACTTCCTATTTCTATATTTCTGACGTCTTTATTAGGCCTTTTCCAGTATTCACAACGACTCTTCAATGTTCAACTGACCGTCTGAGATCATGATATCTCTCAGCAGTGTGCCATCGGCGCCGGCTTCTAGTACATATGTTACCCGTAACATCTATGTTGCATCATAGTTTTTATGCATATAGAATAGTCTTGTGTAATTACCTAGAAAATATCGTTTATTTGGTCCTATAAGCACGGCTTCTCTTTATCCCCAGGCGATATTCAGAATAACTTCCCATCTCGGGGCATGTTACTCTATCTGTACGGAAGCATTTGCGGAGCCGCATGGCACCCTGTATTACGATCTCACCATCCCGGACCACTGGCAGATATAGATTCAAAAGTGTCTGGGGATTCATCAACTATCGCTCGCATAGCTTAGTGATAACGCATCACACTACTCTAGGGATAACTTTGCTGCGCCATTTGTATACCACGCCCCTAAAGTAACCAGTAAGCAATCAATAAGAATAATTTATTGGTAATAACTAACCTCGACCCAAATAACAGAACCTTTGCGAATATCCTCAGGTCTAGGTATTTCATCCAGGACTTTACCATCACAGAGCCAGATACTAGTATAATAAATTAGTGGTTTTAATTCTCCGCTTTCGTAAAGTTCTATAAGTTTTAAAATAGTGACTTTTTGGAACTACCAGCGGTCTTCTGAAAGCGAGCTTCAAACTCCCTAATGCTATCGTTTGAATTGGGAGGTGGGAGTGGTGGAGCAAGAGGGGAGAAATGTGGCGGAAAAGCTGACATGATGGGAACAAAGAGTTCTGATACTAATTCGATTTGTCTGTGATAGAAAGACTGTCAATGAGGAAGATAAAAGTAAAATGCAACAAGCTATTCATTGAAACTTTCAAGATCACTTTCTCCCTTACCCAGACGTCACTTAAAGTCATGTGATATATAGTCAACCATACTGGGATACACATTGAATGGCAGATCGATCAGGTCAATACCTACATGTATTTGTGTACCAGTGATCCAACGCGATTTTTCAGAAATATCAATAAACATTCACGACTATTGGTGTCTACTTGCACCAGACGGCCATTTGCTCATCCACTCTCCCTCGTTGTTGAAGGTAACCTCCAGTCACATGTTCCGGAAAATAATCCGAGACGCCGGCTACTCCAATCTCTGTGCTGAGAGATCATTCCCACGGTAGAATTGACGCCGACAGTCTTGCCTTGGAGTCTTTCATATACCGACGGACATATACCGACGGACATACACCGATGGTCGTAGATCTCGTTTATACCAATAACATTGCGGGGTGTCTTCCGTATTAAAGCGTTGATGTCCTCCGTGTAGTTTGGAGGCTTCAAGGAGCTTTCCCCGCATTTTCGGCTGTTTGTTGCTTAAGATATAGTTGTATTTCTACGGTTGAGATATCTAAATTTTCCCCATTTAAATGTATTCGCCCCCAAGGAGCCACAAAGATGTCATCCGTAGCTACTGCTTCTGCACCTATCAGCAACCTATCTTTCGCTGCTGAAAAGACTCCCGTGGTCAGACAGACGCGGGTAAATATCGCAGAACAAGAGCCACGGACGATTGATGAATTAGTCCGCCATCGTGCTACTCTGGGCGCCGGACAACCAGTCATAGCATATCCCAAGTCCGGCATTGACTATGTTGAATATCACATACGGGAGTTGGATATCTTTGCCTTCCGAGTCGCGAAGAAAATAGCATCTCGGATTCCTGTGAGGTTATCCTCGTCAGAAAAGCCAACGGTGGTGGGAGTGCTGGGACCCTCTAATTTGAGCTGTTTGGTCAATCTCCTTGCGCTATCGAAATTGGGTCATACGGCATTGTTGCTTTCGACGCGGATATCTATCGAGGCGTATAGTTCTCTATTGGAAAATACGACGTCCAGAAACCTCATGATCCACGAGTCTTTCCGGGACGTTACTGAAGAGTTGAGAAAACGGATCCCTGACCTCCAAGTTGATGAGATATCTTCTGGGGATGTTTGTGACTTTTCAATTGAAGAAAATGAGGGAATTGATACCAATCTGACACCTCATCTCGATCCCACTCGGGAGACAGAACATATCGCATGGATCATCCACTCCAGCGGCTCAACGGGACTCCCAAAACCTATCTTTCAGACCCAACGATCTGCAATCAGGAATTATGCATCGAACATGAATATGAACGGCTTTATCACCCTCCCGTTATACCATAATCACGGGATGAGCAGCCTATTCCGCACAATCCACTCATGCAAGCGCCTCCATCTATATAATGCAAGTTTGCCACTCACGAAGCAATATCTGCTAGATACGATGAAAGCACATGATTTCGATATCTTTTACGGGGTTCCGTACGCATTGAAACTGCTTACTGAGACGGATGAGGGCATCGAGGCTCTGACGAGATTTAAGATTGTCATGTTTGGTGGATCACCATGTCCAGATTCATTAGGGGATAAGTTGGTTGAGAGGGGGGTGAATCTTGTTAGTCATTATGGCACGTATGTATTGTCTTTCGTGCTTGATTATGGTGTTTTCAGAAAAGCTGACAAGTGTATAGGACGGAAACTGGTCAACTGATGACTTCGTTCAGGCCTAGAGGAGATAGGGCATGGGATTACCTCCGTCCTTCAGATGAAGTGAAGCCATTCCTTCGATTTGAGGAACGTAGTCCTGGTATTTATGAGCTGGTCTGTCTTGAAGGTTGGCCATCCAAGGTTGCTTCCAACCGCCCAGACGGTGCGTATGCTACGAAGGATCTCTTCATGAAGCATCCTACGATAGAGGGGTACAAGTACTATGCTCGTCTGGATGATACGATAGTTCTCGTTAATGGAGAAAAGGTCAACCCCTTAGACATGGAAGGAATCATCAGACAACTTCCGACAGTATCGGAAGCCGTCGTCTTTGGAGCCGGAAAGTCCAGTATTGGTCTGATGGTGATACCTTCTCCAGCAGCTAGTGACCTATCAGATGATCAGATCATCGACTCTATCTGGCCGTCTGTGGAGAAGGCACAGAGTGCCATGCCTGCTTATGCTCAACTATCGAAGGATATGGTTAAGATCCTCCCAGCAGATACACAATATCCGCTAACGGACAAGGGGACTGTTATCAGACAAGCTTTCTATCGACAGTTTAGCCAGCAGATCGAGGAGGCATATGAAGAAAAGAAGACGGGAACTGCACTTTCTCTGTCAGAGCACGAATTGATGACATTTATTCGGGAACAGCTCGAAAAGTTACTGCCCTTGAAGGATCCTTCTGCTCTAGCAGATGACGCCGATTTCTTCAACTTAGGCATGGATTCGCTACAAGCTACTCGGCTCAGGTCTATACTGACAAGTAGGATTGATACAAGCGGTCACACCCTAGGCTTGAACGTGGCTTTCGACTATCCATCCATAAGTGCCTTGGCACATCATCTCTATTCGCTGCGGTCAGGGACATTAGATGATGCTGAATCTGTTGAGGACTTAATGCAGAGGTTGATAGAGAAGTATAGTGTCTTTAGACAACATAAACCGATGCCTAATGGCCTTCGGGGGAGATATCTGGTTAGTTACCTCTTGACTTGATAAATTTGATGCTAATCGGAATAGGTTGTCACTGGAGCCACCGGATCTTTGGGCAGTCATGTTGTTTCCAAACTCTCTTCTCAGCCAGATATTCACAAAATCTACTGCTTGGTACGAGCGGGATCAACCATCGACGCTTACAGGAGGTTGATCGGGTCCTTGCGGGAACGTAGGGTGTATACGAATATGTCAGATGACACACGAAGAAAACTAGTTGCTCTTCCGTGCGATCTTTCCAGATCAAATCTTGGACTAGATGAGACAATATACAACATCTTAACCTCAGAAATTACCGATCTGATCCACTGTGCCTGGTCCGTTAACTTCAATCTCAACCTTAGCAGCTTCGAGAAGGACAGTATTGCCGGGCTCAAGAACCTAATTGATCTCTCACTCAAAGCACAGCGACCAGCGCCTGCATCTTTCAACTTCTGCTCATCCGTCAGCACAGTCACAAATACCGCTGGAGAAGATGTCCCCGAGGCTCTCCCAGAGAAGCTGAGCTATGCCCAGGATATGGGATACGCCCAATCAAAACTAGTCGCAGAGAACATATGCCTTAGGGCCGCAGAGCAGACAGGCGTCCGAGCACGAGTCCTCCGCATTGGTCAGGTAATCGGCGATACGCAGCATGGAATCTGGAACCCTACAGAAGCCATACCGCTCATGCTCCAATCTGCCATAACCATCGGCTCCCTGCCTCGTCTGGACGAATCTCCCTTCTGGCTTCCCGTCGATGTTGTCGCGGACTCCATAATCGATATCAACTTCTCCTCCAGCGATGCTGGCGTCTTGAACATCGTAAATCCGCAGTGCTTCCACTGGACGCAAGATCTACTTCCCTACTTGCACAAAGCAGGCCTCGAGTTCGAAGAGCTAGAGCAACGCGAATGGCTTAGGTGTCTACGAACATCGAATGCAGACCCTGCACAGAATCCACCGATCAAGTTGGTCGAGTTCTTCGCAAGCAAGTATGATACGGCTCAGCCGAGACGGAAGATGAATTGGCATACAGAGCGGGCGAGAGAGCATTCTCCATCGTTGGTAGGAGCGAAGAGTCTCGATCAGGAAATGGTTGATAAGATGGTTGCGTATTTTAGGACGTGTTGGTCGAAGGCGTGAACCAGGGTGTCAATCCTACATGGTTTCTTATTGATAAAATGAGTCGCTGTGGTTAGGTGTTTTAGATATTATCTAGTCTAGCTAAGAACGAAATAAACATTAAGTATCTATTCCAGAGTAGGTTAGATATTTAGCCAGGTTCATCGCGGACGTCGCGATTGGTGGAGAGCACGAAGTACCTAACTACCCACCATCACCACCACCACCAACATTTAGGCAACAGACAATGGTAAAAACTGTCTGAGATACAACTGCAATGGCGCCTATTTTTATCGTTCTGAGCGCTATTATACTCCTCATCGGAATGGTTGCTACCGACGAGATATCACTTGGTAGGTACCGCCGTGGTTTGCGAGTACCTGACGATAGACCGGACTGGATGAGCTCTCGTAAATACCGTGACATCCACCTCTACCAGGAACCACTCTACGCCAATGCAGACCCCTCGCTACCCATTCACCGTCCGAAGAAAATTGCCATTATCGGTGGGTATTCAGATACATCTGGACGATTGAGACACAGCACACGCAGAGTACTCCTAGATGCTAACATATTGTTCAAGGAGGCGGGATTGCTGGAATCTCTGCGGCGCACGAGCTTGGAGATGATCGAAATCACCATTCACTACAAGTGACTATTTTCGAACGAGATAATCGTTTGGGAGGTCGCATTCATAGCGTCAGAAAGTACGACACTGCTTATGACACGGTAGAGACCGGAGGAGATACCTTCGACGCTGATGACGGGTTGACGGCTGAGCTGGCACGGGATGTGGGCGTGCATATCAAGAGTATAGAGTCGGAGTATTCAACAGCGATTGCGGATCCGCTTCCAAACATCAGCATTTGGAACGGAACGGAGTTCATCGGGAGCGAAATTCGACCTATGCGCCCGACGTGGACTAACCTTGCAAAGATAATATGGCAGTCCGCGAGTTCATCTCGGTTGTGGTGGCGGATGCCTGGTCAGTTGTATACTGCTATAAAACAGAAAAGATACTGCGATGATTGGATCAGAATCCTGTGTCGAGCCGCATTTGGGGCAGCTGCTGGTCCGAATAAAGACAATATGGACCGTTTTGCTGTCTCGTGGGGGCTTCCTCAGAAGCCGCAAAAAGAAACAAAAAGAAGCAATGAGCAGTTTCTAAAGCGTCTGGTGAGAATGTCTGGCGTGTCCGTGAATTTACAATCGACGGTCACCCGGATTACGAGACACGGGGATCTTACTTATGACGTCCATTGGTCATTTAAGAATGATGACGGCCAGGAAGAGACCTCTGTTAAACACTTTGATGCTGTCATCATTGCTGCGCCCTTCCACCAGGCAAATATTGCCTTCAATCCTCCACTCCAGTCAGTCCCAGAGAAGGTAGATTATTCTCCTCTCCACGTCACCCACTTCATATCAGCCCACCGATTGGATCCGACAACATTCAACCTCCCCCAAAACGAAACAGTTCCTGATACCATCTGGAACATTCATGGCCAGTCCAATGAAGAGTCTAAGTCATCTGTCCCGACCTTCCTTAAACTCACCCGAACCAGTTCATCATATCTAGAAGGCTGTCTGGTCTACGACGAAAATCTTTACAGAGTCATATCTCAAGGGCCTTTCTCAGATGATGACATTGCAGTCCTTTTCAATAAAACAGGTCTTGCACGGAAGGCTGTCACATTTCCAGATCAATCATGCTATACACTTAGTCGGGACGACTCCTCAACCTTGCGGGAAGAATTCAGAGACAAGCCAATAAACTGGAAAGATGAAGGAAAAGATGAAGAATGGTACATGCGAAATCTCGGATGTGTGCAATATCCTACTGTGCGGTGGATTCATCGACAGTTTTGGCCAAATGCCGTACCTGTTGTGGATAACGCCAGATCCCCAGGAATACTTGATGAAGAAAAAGCCCAACCGCTTGCTCCGAGATTATTCTACGTGTCTGGATTTGAAGGTTGGAGGGGAGCCTCGATCTCACGAAGCGTTGAATATGGACAACGTGCTGCACGGAAATTGTATTATGATTATATTTCTTATGTTGCATAGCCGTCTAATTAAGGGTAAGAAATGATTATTATAGAGGTGTTTCTCTTTTCCTATTCTGCAAAAAGTATATAATGTCCATCAGATACGCGCATATGCTGGACCACTAGCCTAGGCGAAGTAATCGCCGACATAACTTGTTGGTTGTGTTCTGATATTCAAGATTATACATTCCTATTCTAACTAATCATCCGAGGAAATCAGAAAATAAGGGTAGTATGAAAAATTCTATATACAAACTTTTATGTCCCGAATGATGTACTCTCCAATGTAATATCGTTAACAAAGTGATCATGCGGAAGACCTTCGATCTATGTGCGGATAGAATGTTCATGCCTGAGGCATCAATTACTTGTGGCGCTCATAGCTGATTCTCGGAGTCCGTCCTCCCTTAATCATCACTCTCGCCGTTCGTGACAGTGATCTTGCATCATAATAAACAGACAAGATGGCTGGCCAGCGGAAATCTCACACAAAATCTCGAAAGGGCTGTCTAGAGTGTAAAAAGAGACATATTAAAGTAAGTATTTTTCGGCTTAGTCGTTTCCTCGTATCCATATACGGATCTCAGACCCTAACGTCGTATTCTCACAGTGCAGCGAAACCAAGCCGCAGTGTACAAATTGCAGTAAGCTGCAAATCAGTTGCATCTGGCCCGATATCCGGAAGCTTGTCACCGATACAAGGTCTCCATTAAGACCATCCAACAGTCCACTGGCTGAGATTGAGAGCCCGTCTCCGGGTAAAAGTATCGAGGCGCCTTCCGATTCATTTTCCATCGCACTCCAGGACATGATCTTACTGCACCACTGGACTCTCAACGTAGCACTTACGCTCAGCACGGATTCTAGTCTGCATTATCTCTGGCAGTCTACAGTCGTCGAGCTGGGGTTTCGACACCAGTATCTCCTGCACAGTATCTTAGCTGTGTCGGCAGTACACAAGGCCACCATCTACCCTACAGAGAGAGAATCTTTGTTAGTGCAATCTACACACCATATAAATCTGAGTCTTCGCCAATTCACCGCGTTGTTGAGCCGTCCGGACCCTACGACCTGCGTTCCAATGTTTGCGACATCGTCTATGCTGGCTGTCCACAGTCTAGGGGAGGCGCAAGTACAAGAGCCTCCGGACCCGATCATGGCTTTCTGCAGCTGGGCACGTCTTGTGCGAGGAGTACGGACAGTTATTACTCCAAATTGGATGCGACTTCAGAATTCAGAGATGGCGCCTTTGATCTCAAAAGCAATACGTCGTGGGCATGATTCGGGTGAATACACTCAGATCTTGTGCCTAAAGGATCTTGTCCATAGTTGTCTAGCAGATGAAGATGTGGCAACCAGAACGGTTTGCTTGAAAGCGATTGATGAGCTGCATACAACGTTTCAAGAGGCACTGGGACATGCTCGAGAACAAGAACGCCTCACGATGATCATGGCCTGGCCTGTGACCATCGCAGACATACTTATTGATCTCATTTCTCAGAAACACCCTGTTCCCCTAGTCATTCTGGCCCACTTCGCGATGCTTTTCCGACTGTCGAAAACAGACTGGTGGACCCGTAATTGGGATAAGCGGATCATAGGCGCGGTACAAATGTCTCTACCACCAGAATATTACCCATGGCTTAACGGGGTGCAAGATGAAACAGTTTTATGAATCTAGCGGTCATCAAATCTTGGAGCTTATTATTTGAATTGCTAGTCCTTTAGGCTCGAATTATACAGTTGCTGTTACTGGCAAGGATTTGCAATAACTCAGAGCTCATCGGAGATCCCACAAGCTTCGGCCGACCCACATAATACGGTAATACGGTAATACGATAATACGACGATACTCCATACGTCGATACGAAAATATGAAAGTATGTGCTGCTGGGAGGATTCAACGACTCAATAATAGTGGGATCTGGGTCATGCCCCCTATTGCAGAATATATGGGGCTGTGCATATCCATTCTCTTTTTATACCATCGATACGAAAAATAAAGAATCGTCTCGCCTCCACTCGACCAGTCCTACCCCCCTGCTTCCAGAACAATATAAGTACCAAAACGACGAGTCCGTCTTTTCCATGGCAACAGTCCATTCTTTTTATCAGCGCTGTTCCTTCTCATAGATTGCTTTCTACGTTCCTTTTGATTTGAAATGGCCGGGTATCCTCACACATCTCTAGACGATCCAAATGTGTGGGTACCATATCGGTATATTCCAACTGCAGCTGGGGCCATCGTTTTCATCGTCATTTTTGCTCTATCTACTACTTGTCACTCTTTTCTTGTTATCAGGAAGCGAACCTGGTATTTCATTCCCATGATCATTGGGGGTATACGTAAGGAATCATCCGCTGACTGCTCCCAACCTCAAAACACGGATCATGCCGACTAACTGGGACTTCCGCAGTCGAAATCATTGGATATGTCGGCCGCCTAATATCCCACAACGATATTTGGGCTCTTGGGCCCTATATTGTGCAGTCCATCCTTCTTCTCGTCGCTCCTGCCTTACTCGCCGCCTCGATCTACATCATCCTTGGCCGCCTAGTCCTCCTCGTGGACCGTGAACACTACTCAATCATCCCCCACAAGTGGCTAACGCGATGCTTCGTCATCGGGGATGTTATCTCCTTCCTGCTTCAATGCGCAGGTGGAGGAATTCAAGCCGCTGGCACCCTGGCGATGCTTCACGCTGGCGAAAAGATCATTGTAGTCGGACTATTCGCGCAAATTGCCTCGTTTGGTTTTTTTATAGTTGTCGCGGTGATCTTCCATCTGAGGCTGCTCCAGGACAACCCGAAAGGTAGCAACAGCTCAATCAACAGGTTACCATACAAAAAACATCTGTTTGCAATCTATATTGGCTCGATACTCATTATGGTGCGATCGGTATTCCGCGTCATTGAGTATCTTATGGGCAATGATGGGTATTTACTCCGTCATGAAGTTTACCTATACATATTTGATGCAATGCTTATGTTCCTTGTTATGGTTCTTTTCGTTTGGATTCACCCAAGTGAAGTCACGGAGATCTTAGAAGAGAGAAAACGTAGCAATCTTCTTTTGATGGATGTCAGCAATCAACATTCGCGCTTAGATTCAGATCCTTAGATCAGAGCTCAGTTCGAGTTTTTCTTCTCGTTATGTTTGTTGATTCGTTGTCATTTTCACATAGACCGAGGGCACCAAGCATATCGCGATATTATTCCAATAATAATTAAATACACAAAATCACCTTCCCTTCCATCAAACAATGTTTCAAAATCCCCTATTCATGCCCACAGAATGGGCAAAGCATGCTCGAACAGTGCGCGCCCGATTCACTGGCCAGAGGAACAGCTGGAGGCCTCCTCGCTAGCTGATGCAATCTCGATCTTGAATCTGTATCTTTGCTTCTTGGTCGGGAGAGACTTGAGAGGCTCGTGAGAGATTCAGAAAATCCAATTGCATCATTATCGAGCCCATCAAGGGGTCCGAACTTGACGCTCGGATGATACCGTCTTCTAAGATATATACTAAGAAACAATAGCATTAGGTAGGCGGATAGTGTAATTAGATTAGAAAAGGGTAAGCAATTTTACAAGTCCGTCTTCAAAGAGATAATCCAATAAAATAAGCCTATAAAATCATGTAGCATTCCAGAATATAACCATGTCTCAGGCTTTGTGGAGTACATATTAACATTATTGTCTGAGTCCGCCTCCATTGTAGCCACTTTTTAGCTCATACTCCGGCTCGGTGACCAAGAGATGGCCAATCTCACTCGGGTGGTAGATATTGAAAATTAGTGAAGTAACAAACATAAGAGCGGCGTCGAGAAGGTAGAGGAAAATCTCATGATGTAGAAGATAACCATCATTCCCTTGGAGGTATTCAATCAACCGAAACACAGAACGAACCATAATCAGTAGGCTCGTAATGTACAAGACATTTAGATGCCTCCTCCAGGGAATATCGGGCGAACAAGACCGTGGCGTGGGGTACCTTCTCAGTTTGAAGTCAAAGGTGCTTGCAGTGATTATAAAAAAGCCGAAGAAGATTATCTGAACGAAAAGTCCCACGATAATGATCTTTTCTCCAAGCTTCATATTATCGAGGCTGCCGCTACTCTGGATTCCACCACCTAGCCAGACGGGTTAATACAACCATTTAGAGGAAGAGGGCGTCTAGAGGGGAATAACTCACCGGCGCCTTGCAGGAAAAATGAAAGGACATCGCCCGTCACAAAAATCTTAGTTAACCACTTCTTTTTTAAAATCGCATAGGACTCAGCCCGCAGGACTAAGATGATTCGCCCAAGTAACATATATATAGAGGCCGCCAGGAGCGCTGGGGCGAGGAGGAGGAATAAGGTTTGCAAAAGATATGGTCCGAGAGTCCAGTTAGGCGTTTCTTTGCTGGATAAAGCTCGACCAACGTAGCCAATTACTTCAACTGTGAACTAATCAGCATTTTCTGTTGACCTCAACTGAAGCGGTCTCAAGGCAAATGGCTCGCTCAATCGATATCGGTTACTGACAGACATCCCCACACATAAAGGGAAAGAAGAACCAAGTCCGAGTTTTAAAGATTTGGAAAACATGTAATAACGTGGTTCCCAGAAAGAGTACAATGAACAGCACTGCACCAGCCATACTCGGATCGTAGTGGTAGAAGGCAAATACTACTTCATCCCTCTTGGCAACACCAGTCAGAATTGATACGTTCATGATGAAACTGCTGGAACGCCGTATATTTCCTTGATAATCCAAGCCAAGCGTATGAAGGTCGTTCTGAAGTAGGTTGTGAAGGAAACACGAGACAACAGATAGAAAGAAGGGACGTATGTCAATGACAACAGCAAGTCGAAAAAAAAAAGAAAACTAATGATGAGGTGTCAGCTATGAGACTTATATGGACCAAGCCGCTTCATGCTGCTTCAGTCCTTTTGTTAAGAAAAGGCTGATATAGAAAAAAGGAGAGAAACATCTTGTGGAGCCGTTTTGGTGCTTATCTTAGTCTACTCATTAGCGGACGGCATAAACGCGGCGAAATAGGGTATCCACCATTTAAAAGCAAGATCTTTCAGAAAAATAGGTTCTGCTTTTCGACATATTCACTTAGTGGCCTCTCCCTTGATAGACTGCGCCGCTGCACGGACGAACCTACCATACATATCGAAAGTTAGAAAATTAATAGTTCTGGTTTCCACCTAAGATACGGGGCTTCCCCTTGAGTAAGGTTAGCTTACTGCAGAAGTCGTGGGTCATCCGCAATAACGACTCCATTAGTGGAGACAATCGTATTCACGCATTTCAGTATTCGTAAATTCGTATTCCTAATGCCTCAAAAACTTCTATCGACTCTCCCAAATAAGGTGGAAAGGATTACTCTTTCCCCTTAGTAATCCTGTTATGTAGGTGCGGTCCAAATATGGAAGTGAGGTGGCCGCCTGCTATTCCAAAGAACCCCAGAATTTTGAAATTGTTTTTTCAGACCTATCCTTCTATTGCTTTCACCGTATGATCAGACAGAATATTATTAATATCTCGTGGATACCCTCCACCCTGTTAACAAGATTCCTAGGGGGACCATGTATATTTCTCATGTCGCTGAGAATCTGAATCAATAGGCGGAAACCGAGGGGCTCAGACAACATTACCTCTCTTAGACAGGATTCCAGTATGAATTGTGGAGAAGTTAAAATAGGGAATCTAGGAACGCAACTGTCAGAGATAATTAGGAATTACAGTAATTTTCATTTGTGTAATTACACCTGATACGGCCCCAATCATGGGTGAATAAGTAAGGTTTTCTATATCCTACGTAAAGGAGTGCTTTGTGTACAAGATTTAAATGTAATTTGTTCCACTAGAATAATCTGGAGTTATAAAAAAAGGAAAAGCAAGGAAGTAGAGATAGAGAGAGCTCGGGTGGAACGGTAGATAATCAGTAATTGGCATAGTAGTTTGGATATATTATCATGCAGCCAAGATTGCTCAAGATGACTTATTCAATAAACACGGAACGTTGGAGAAATGAAACGATAGTGCTGATATGAAAATTCCTACCAAGTTGGCTAGATTCGATTTAAGACTTGAGAAAAGAAATCCAGTAAATAATTGCACACTTAGTGCAAAGATCCACAGATACCAAGACAGGACCAAAAGGGAGGCTAAACCTGTTGACTGAAGGTAAAAGTCTCACCACCTTGCACGACAAAGGACGAGTTGTTGACCGAGACGTATCCTGAGGCGTGATATTTGTTGAGAGTTTTCCTCAACGGGCTAGGGAGATAGACAGTGCCTTTCGTGCCCTCGGGAGCAGTTACGGTTAGCCAAAGCTGGCAGTTGCTATCAAATGACCAGTCCACACTGATTTTCCCCTGAGGAGTTGGGTACGCTCCCTGTGCCCAATCCAGATCTAGAGTTTGGGGGATGACCCTCCACTCCTTAAAACCCGGAGTCACAGGTTGGATTCCAAGGACATAGCGGCTCAAGTCGGCTGTAGGCCCTGAGCCCCAAGCATGGCACATAGAAGTGGCAGAACCAATTCCTGGGGTGCCATCAACGTTCATAACCTCCCACGTGCAACCGGTATAGTTGACATTATTTGGATCGCTCATGGGGCCCCAGATGCTATGAAGGAGACTTTTAGCGTTAACACTGTCATTTGCATGCAAAGCGGCCTTCAAGTGATATCCGGAAGCGTAAGGGCTGATCTTCTGGGCCCATCCGCTTGCTGCACTAACATTGGAGAAGGACAGAGCTCCTGCAGGTACGTATAAGTCGCGTGCCATAGTCGAAAGGAGTGTGTTAGGAGTATGATTACTTCCCAGTGTGACTGTGTCGCTCAAAATAGCAAGGGAGTTTGCTTCCTGTGAGAAAAAGTCTCGGTGGGATTCTGACAGGTAAAATGCCTGCAGAGAGTCACTCCAAAGATTTTTATTGACAGCATCCTGCAAACACTGCAGACGTCCTTCATATATGCCAACGTTTAAGCCCGCATGAGCCATGAACGGAAGCCATTGCTTAAGGGAATAAGCATAGATCATGTTAAACTTGGAAACCACTCCCGCCAAGGCAGGATCGTAATAGTTCCAGTCTCCACCCATTGAAGAATCTGAGATATTAAGCAGGCAATTGGGGAGTGTCTGAGAATGAGCCCAGTCAAACAACCGAACGGCTTTGGGCGCCCAACGATTTAGGAACTCAGTATTCCCTGTCTGCTCATAAAAGTGAGCCATAGCACTGACGAGACTGAATGAATAACCGATCAAACCGGTGATGTTCGCTTCAATGTCGGAATTTCGAGGGGGTTGCTGGACTTTTGCATTGGGAACAAAGAATCCTGGGAGTAATTGGAAAGAGCCCAGCAGTTCAATAGAGCCATTAACATATTCGTAACCATAGGTGCTAGCAAATGCTGTATCGCTAGACATATCCAAATCCCCGGCATATGCAATGCGATCACGACGAGAGCCATCAACGCTGACTGACAATGAATTTGTACCGAGGAGAAAGTCCTGCAAGGCAGATGTATCATTCAATGAGGAAGAGTACATCTGTTGTCCGTAGGCCATTAGTGAGACATTGGCAAAAATGGCAGAATGGCCCAGAGAGGCTCCCAAACCAAATGACCCGAAGAAAGATGAAGTCTGAGAGAAATCAAGCACGGTAATATCATTAATCCTAACTGATATCTGGCTGACATTCACAGAACTGTGAATCACATGCCATTCATTCAATTTGACGGTTGATGGCAAAGCCGCTGAAGCAAGAGGTACGGAACCCTCGGAAGAACCAGGATGGGCAGATATTGAAGAATTGGCGACATTAACGAATATGTAAATTCCGTTTCCGAGGGTGTCACTTAACACTGTGAACCCAAAGCCATTTGATACAGGCTTAACCGAGAAATCAAGCTCGTAAACCGCCAAGCCGGTGGAATAATCGGATGTATATGGTTGGGGAGCGAGGCTGTCAATGAAAGCGCCTTCGTTGGTAATAACCCAAAAGTCTGGCAGACTCCTGGCAGGGAGTTCATTCAGCTGAATCGTGCGAGCACCAACGCCCCATATACGGTTCAAGACGGGATCAGAGCAATTGAAGGAGCCCGGAAGATCAGAGAGAGGAGTATGGGACACTGTAGGTTTCAATCCAAGAGAGGATAACTCGAGTTCTCCGGCACTAGACAGGTTCAGCTTTTGATACCGCAAGCCTCCCTGAATGAGGCGATTGGTGTAGGTCCTCTGATCGGTGATGTTGTATCGGTTGATTCGATAAGTGTCCATAGCAGCGGCCAGAGGAAGGGGACCATCGCCCTAGCCAGGTCAGTGGGAATCCTGATAATACGCGCATGAAATCAGTTCAATTGCTGCTCACCATTTCTGAATCCAGAGCCGCACGAGTCTCGCTGTAAGTCACTTCGAACGCGGATGTGTTTCCAGACCTCTGGGACACTTCAAAAGTGGCATATCCTTCGACATCTCTTCCATAATCAAGAACCACTATTGATGGAGTAATTCCATCAGAAGATAGCCTGAGAATAGTGCTGCTGTTGAAAGCAAGCGGTATTCCTCTAGAGCTTGTAGTATAGGTTATGGGTCTATAAATTGCATAGCAATTCACCGATGTGGATAGAAGCCCCGAAAGGGCAAGGTAGACCCCAGCTTTCATCTCGAACGGAAAGAAAGTATGTTTGCGTGTTCTATATCCTCTCAGGAAAATCAGTGCCGGACAATTCTCCTAACCTTCATCGCGCTTGATACTTATACCACGGCCTTCGGTGATGACATCACCTAAAGGGGTTGATTATGGAAAGAAAATCTAAATTTCTGGGACAATTACATTACTACCATCTCCTGTCTCGAGTCGAGTTGTCTAGAGCACATAGAAATGATCATTTGAGGCAGAAATCTCAGGAGGGCCAGAAAATCGGATCCGGTGCGATGAAATACGGACTATACGAGTATACGAACCCCCGTTCTCTGCTTCCCCCCAACCGATATTCCCCTGCCTTTCTTTTAAGGGCCCACATACGAAAACATCATTTCTATTAAAGCCTTTTTGGTCAATGCTTCAAAATAGCGAGCGTTTCAGCCTCGTTCTAAGAATTCGCCCGGTACCACGTCCATCCTGTTAGCGGCTATCGAGTGTGACTGCCGTTTCCCCGTAGTAATCTTGTTAGTATATGGGTGTGGCGCAAATATGGAGGTGAGGTGCCCGCCCGCTATTCCAAGGAACCGCCGGAATCTTGAAATTGTTCAGACCTATCTTATTCCTTGCTTCTACCGTATATTCTGGACGAATATTATTAATATCCCGTGATCCACCACACTCTACTAACAAGATTACCAGGGGGGAGCCGGTAGTAGATTTAGACGTCTTGGACATCTAGAAACCCTTTCAAAACTTGATATGCAAATAGTTAGAAATGTCAATTTAATGCTTTAATTGAATAGATGCTCAGTATAACACCATGCCTACATTGAGTTCAGTGCTTCGCCATTATATTACACCTCCTCGTAACTTCCATCATTCTAGACTACTCGCCTCTCAGAGACGCGTGGGGCCTAGAGAGAGCTGATCAGCACCTAAAGCTTACCTACATAGGTGAACTGTCAAATCGCCGTTTGCAGCAGATTCTTTGAGAGAGGCCATTATGTGAGAATGTCGAAAAAGTAGACCCTAGGTAGGATACAATCTTGCTAGCCTATATCCGGCCTCAACAACCTCACTTGCACTTACAGAGGTAGAAAAACCTGCCCACTTTCCCTCCATAATGTAGTAGTGGTAGAATCCCAAAATAACCCCATCATCATTCTATATCACCGAACCACAGGTTCCATCAGGCGGTCGAACTTTCTTATCATTTCCTTCCTCTTGGCCTGTATAAGACCAGTTGTAGACAACATATCGGAGTTTATTCTCCGTGGGATGAAGCAACTCCTCCATTTGACAGACCTCATCACCACTACTCCCTCCATATTTCCTGTAAAGGGACTGTTAAGGAAACAAAAATCCCAGCTTATCTCCTCCTAGGAGGTTACTAGGCGCGAGAATTGTGGCGCCAGCATTCTCAAAAGTCACATTCACGTATGTGATGTCCTTATTAAGTTCGATCAAGCTAATATCTGTGAACGATATCTCCACAACAGCTCTACCAATAACCTTGTCGGGACGCTCAGCAAGCCATATTGTTTCAAGTTCCTCGATACCATGAGAGGCGCCGGTAAGGAATCGGTGACTGGCTGAGTTCTCGATGAAAATTCCAGAAGTTGTTGAGAATGCTACTGGATGAGAATTTTCCTTGAGGAACTTGCTGGAAACCATGACTCCTGGTCTCAAGACATCATATGGAGTCTTATCGACGATACCTTGCGTAGGCCCGGGGTCGATTTCCGTTTGGCCTGAAGATCCGCCCATGATGGTCTATGAAGTTCGCTGTCGTTCAGATATCCAGTAAAGCACTTTGAAATCTTTCCGGGCAACCTAGCTCTAACCACATTGATATTCACGTTATCTTCGAGTACAATATAGAAGAAATGCTCACATATGTACATAAGCTCAATGATGCGAATGTTAGGCATGATCTCTTTGCACTGAGCAACAACATAGGTGTCATTTTTCCCATTTTATGCTGTCGTTTACGAGCGCATCATCCTGAGCCGAGGGATCATTTCTATGACAAGGCAAATCTATCACCAGTCCCGGATGTAGCCGCTCGCATTGCCACCACCATTGAAAGGCGAGACAAACGGATCTGAGAAAGGACTCAGTTTGTCGATGGCGGAGTTCAATGTAGTAGTTTGTCTGATAGCTATCTGACTATTTGAGCTCTGGCCCGCGGATAGCAGTCCTCCCTCTGCGATCTTAACCAGATATTCACTGTCGGTTTGGCCATGGCCTACACGTTGTTGTTATATTGTTAAGGCTACCTTTGCTACTATTTCTGACTCCGCATCACTTGACTGGACTGTATCACTCCCAGGTTCAATCTGTACACCGATCGTTATAGACTATTTAGCAAGGGGAATGCATTTTCGATTTCCCGAAGGATGCCGTCTCGATAAAAGTGATCGTTTGTAATGTAAAATGAGGTCAGCCTCTCAGCATAGATATCATTAGGGGTCTTGATCAGTGGATGCTGTATCGACCAGACATGTCTGACTGAATCTAAGCCTAGTACATGATAGAAGACATCAATCCAAGACTATACTTTGGGGATAGCTATATCGAAAGTCAGGATTTGGAAGGCGGTTGACTGCAAAGATATAAACAGAGCGATCTGGACGATGGGCATTAGCTGCCAACGACATCGATGCCATGAGTGAGAAATGGGCTGGAGAAGTTTTCAAAGGTCAGGCGGCCCGAGCTGGGCGTCTGCTAGCGTTCTGTCAAATAAAAGAACCCCCAAAGTTATGGTCTGTAAGCCAATTTTACAGTTTAGTTTGCTTGACTATCAGCCTAAGTTCACAATTTCTAGTAACAAGAGTAATAAGCATGCTGCGCTACTTGAACCCCAGAATGACTGTTCTCCCTCTTAGAAACGTACCTCCGGATTGATTATATATATGGACCCTCTTCCTTCTATCAACTGAGGGGGACGCTCACATTCGAAGTTGCCCAGAGGGAATCAACCAGATCTCCTGTGGGAGTCGTCCTCACACGCGGTGAACAGCATATTGTCTGAGGATAAAGATTCAAGTGTTCACATACAATGGTATCCTCGATTCTGACTAGATCATGCTCGGTTGTAAGCATTATATGGGACGGATACCTGCCGACTCCGATAATGGTTGGGCGATAATTCACTGGTCCATACACCACTGCAACCAGGACAGTAAACGGTGTCAGGAATAGAGCTAGATAGAAGACGTTCAAAGTCATCGTGTACTTATTATCAGGAAGCTTTCCGGCTGCCTCCCTTGCTGCCACAATGAGAATAGTGTGTTGTCCAATCTATGCTTAGAGCTAATGCCAATAGTCGCTGGAATTGCTGAAGGAAAGTGACGGGAGGAGATCAAAAGACAAGCTTTGTAGCTAGATGAATAGCGGGGTCTCGAGAATCTGGGGACATGGAGGGTCTAGATGCTAAATAAAGTCTACTCCAGAGTCAAACTTACTATCGGTTGGTCTTCCTAGTCAACCCATTTGCGAGATTTACACAGAGCCGACAAGCGTAATTCTTGGGACTGCGACGGAGATCCTGTCTTCCAGTGAGGATGGGCGAATTTGCAGAGTCGACAAGGAGATGATAAGGAGTAGTTTATCTTCAGTGCGAGGAGTCGCCGGGGAGGTCGTCCTACCGTAGGCTATTCTAGCAGCATAAGAATAGCCGCAGTTGTTAGATTAGACGCTTCCGAGGTCTGAGATAGGATTGTTCAATTAAGCGCAATTAGGCAATACAGGTATTTTTATGCTGGTTATGGTGTTCTAACAGATGGTATGTAAAGTAGGAGTTGGGATAAGATCCCTACACTTATCTGAGAAGGCCTGGGTCCTATATTATCTGGTATTAACTCTTCGCAATTCGGTTACAGCGCCTGCCACTCTATCTAGAAGGACTTCTATAGACTGCAGGCGAATTTACATGATCTTTAAAGCTGTCATCAAAGAAGACCTTAAATTGAAGGTATATTACCATATCTATATCTACGGTGTTATATGCGATTATGCTCTCTTACCTATGATCGCTCCTAAGTATATAGTTCGCATTGAATTAACTCGATAGAACTTGGAGAATAACCCCACCACTAGAAAAAGGGACAAAAAAGAAACGAAGAACAGAAATGGAAATAGACTCAGCCACACATTCCAGACTGCCAAGCTACCGAGACAACTTTCTTGTAAGAACAGTCAAAATGGACTGAGGCTCAGAAAGCAAATATTAATATTTGCGATACCTTCACTATATCCTGTATTAGTATTGAAACTATATTACCTCGGCTTCCTCCCATAAACAACATAACTATAAATAGAGTTAGATAAATCCCTTGATAGTTAGGTACAGGAACTATACTCACCAGTCGAATAGTGGATGGATATCTGGGTTCCTTGAGTCATTTATGGTCTTAGCTATCAGGATTGTCGCTTCGTCCTTAGACCATCCCGCATGCCTTGTCAATGGGGCGATAGCATGGGCCTCGAACCCAGACATAGCTTGCAAAAGATTCCATGTGCCTAAGGATTTCTTGTTGTATGTTAACTAACAATAAGGGTATTCATCCATAACAACAAGATATACACACCAGATGTTTGTCCTTCGGCCATGCTCCTAGGGGGAGTAGAAATTTTTTAACATGAACATCTTCAAAGCCGGCTTCACGGAACCAGCCTTCCAATTTTGGTCCTGGTCCAGGTTCCACTCCATTCTTTCGTATTGCTGGAAGGACAGTATCGTAGTATTGTTTGATAGACGTTCCGTCTGTTGATCCATCTTCTGAATATATAGTCAGGTCGACGTCTTGAAATTCGACCCACCCTCCTGGAGTTGCGTTGCTACCCGAGTCAGTAAGATTATTATAACCGCAGAGTATATCTATCCTCACTCATAACATTGTCGTAGCAATCGTGCGAAATCTTTCACAGCGGCTGCAAGATAACGGGCATGAATGAAGTCGAATTTGAGGTCTCCATAAGCCCATTCATCTTCAAAATCATCAATTATAAACTTGACGTTCGGAGGGACGCTATAATCATTAGTTTCTGAACTGTCTTTGAGAAGGCGTAGCCGTAGCTTTACTTACAAGGTTGGTTGAATAGGACTCAGATCATTTCCCCAGACCTAAGAGCCATTTAGTAAAGTTATCATCTTGGGAAGTTATTAGGCAAACTACCTCTGAGGAAGGAAACTGATCGGCTGTATATTATAGAGTGCATCAAAGTCAGACGCAACCCAAAGGGCACGCGGTTTCTCTTTGGTCATCTTACCAAAATCTATAACCCATATGCCAGTGCCAGTACCCAGATCTAGAACTCGAGCCGGCGGATTAGATATGGGTGCCAGAAATAGTTTTCGGTCCATCATTGTCAACATCATTTCATGCACTACATCTAGCCGATCTTGTTCTTCTTCATCATTGGGGAGTAAATAACCTTTCTCTGTATGAGTAGAGAATATAAAAATGTAAAGACTCTTTGGAGTTGATAAACTTACGGCCATCACGATATGCATGATACTGTCTACCATTTTCTTTACGGTAGTCCGTAACAGATGATGTAAGAGATGCAGTGTAAGTGGTCCTGTGACTAACATTGGCTTCTTGGATTTTCGACAGAAGGGGTACTTTCTACACTTCATCTCCATAGGTTGAGTCATTTTCGGTAGCCTGGAGAGGGCCAGTCAGCGATCCTCACAACGATATCATATATGGTAGCTGCTATAAGGGCCATAAGTGGGACAAACACGTGTATCAACTTCCACTTCCACGTTGGGTGGTATAACGGCTGGACTGGCAGCTCTGGGAGAGGTAGCCATTTTGGCGCAGTATGAGATAACCCGTAGTAGAGCCTGTAATAAATAGGGTTGGAAAAAGGGTATTCTTCAAGGGCACTTATGGCAACATCAACGACGGGGATAATGCAGGAACTTCTGGCATGATAATTTGAGACGAAACAGCCGAGCAAAGCAAAAGGGCTAGAGAGGCTATATAGAACCAGTTGAGGGTTGGTAGATCTACCGCGTAACCAATAATGGCCGCGATGGTATCTGCATGATCAGTGAAACGGCGCGCTTGAGCGAGCAGTAATAGTTGAGGCACGCGGAAGAAAAGCTGGCGATTCCGGACGCCACATCTGCTGCCAAGGCCGTGTATTCTGGCGAGAATGCGGCACAATCTCACCCGATGCATTAGTTAGCGTGTGGAGAATGATTTTTGTCTTGGTGGTGTACTACTACTATCCCTCAGTTCTTATAAGTTGAGGTGGGAAATAACAGGATATAACTCCGGCGTCGGGAAAGATAGTCTATCGTTCGTTACAACAGTCGTGGCGAGCATTGGCGTCAAAGCATGATGCAAAAAGGGGAAATCCCCCGACAAGGGTTCGAAAAATCATTGGAAGGGCGAGGGTGGAGGGCAGCAGAAGAAGGAAAAAAGAAACCGAGACTAAAAAGATTGTCATGTCAAATGCCTTCCATTTTTTTTGTTTCCTTATCTCAATGGCGGTAGAGACCTTTCCGAGTGTTGACCACACCATTGCCATTAGTGCAGCGACTCTTAAAGATCAAGGTGGAGAGGTGATTGGTGCTAGAGATCTTCCAGAGTCGTGAAGACGCGAAGATTATTAACATAATTACATCTCGGTGCATTTTTTGAAACGAGACGAACAGAGATGATCTTTGTCTCTTGAGTCGTGGATCCAGTTATGGCAGATCTAGCAAAAGACCGGCGACAGTCCGGACGGGTTGGCTAATAAGTGCTGTGTAACCAAAAGTCCAGACAACGGCACCCACAGACATTTTAAGATCGGCACATCCATGGGAACTCTAACCTGGTTTGTGTAATGCTTCCTAGTGACAGATATTTTATTTATACCAAGTATGACAGTAAGTATAGCTGTGAAGAAATAATAGTAGTAGTGTTGGAAAGCGAATGGCGACTCGACAAGCAAGTACGGCTAAGAGGGACAATGTTTGCCATATGGTGTGATGTGCTCGCACATGTCCTTTGAACCGAATCCCAAAGCTGGCGCTTGTATATGAGGCTAAACTGGTGTCAGTTTAACCTCACGGGCTGATTCAACCGTATAAGAACAGCTGCAGCGCACCCTGGACTGGGTTCTAAGCCACCAGGGACGGGTCACGAGGATGATCTTGTGGTTCTTTACGACTTTCGAAGATCTAGACCAGACCTATTTTATTCCACCTGGCATAGTCTAGGGATGATGAAATAGAAATATCGGCTCAAAATGTCAAATCTTTTTTTATTTCAGATTTTAGGGGTCGAAATGTCATGTAATGCATTCTGACATTCCAAACGCTATCCCTACTTGATGGTCGTGTTGGCGAGGTATCTTCTCTTGGGCCCTCGTGCTAAGACGGGGATAATCGGGCGCAGACCGATAGATATTGTTACTCCCGACACAAAATACAAAGGTGGCCCTAATTATTAGTACTAACTAGTTAATACGTAGTGCAACCAGCGGCTGCAGTGCGCCGTTGGTCGTAAGTGCCATCGAGGAGTTGCCGAGTAGCTGCTTCTCAATCGGATCTCTGGTGAAAGGTTCTGAGAACCCCCTATCCTATCTCCATCGAGAGAGCATCTCTATTCAAATAGCGGCAGTCATGGGAGCGCTCAAGAACAACACCAGGGCTGCCTCGATTTCTTCAGTCTGTTGACAAACTCTACCGCGGTGTTGGAACCAAGCAGAAGAAAAACAGCATTATGCGGATAATGCAATTCTACACTTTCCTGGTCCTTCCATCCAAGACTACGGGCGGTACTTTTGGCGACGCCATCACTACCGAATGCGTTAATTATCTTAGGCCAACCTAGAGCTAGCAGCCATGAAGACTAGGGATGGGATTTATATTTCAAAAATTTCAGTGTTTCACGTAATTATTCTGTTTTCCTTTCATGATTTCACCATCCCTACCAGTCAGAGACTGAGTCCCGGCGCAGGTAGAACCCATATCATAGAAGTCCATATGGGCATCCGCTGCAAAGGATAAAGACAGCTGGATTATTATTATTATTATTACTGTAACCTCGAAAATCTGCGAATCAGGCAACCTGGCAGGGACCTAGCGAAGACAAAGCTGCAAAGTTCTCCGCACTCTTGTTATCCTCCCGGACTGTGCAGGCCCAGCGCCCTCCGCTCCCTGCCATTCTACAGTATCTTATACATGTATATATTTATGGCCTTTCTATTTCTTTTCGAACCAAAAAGTCAATAGATGGTTTATTTTTCTTGCTACGTCTACTTAGGAGGATTCTGGCCTACAAACGTCACTACCAGTGAATTGGGACTCTTACGTTCGGCTCGAATTGACCACTGCATGCCACTTATTCTAGCGCGAGCCGGTTCCTGGGCTCGCCGTTTAGGGAAATCTTGTCAACCAAGGATGGCCGAAAGTTCTGCTATCTTCTTAATGATCTGTTGCCGCTCGTCCTCTCGTTTCAGCTTGGGTTGATTCCTCAGTCGCCGTGCCTCCCAAAGTTGCTCTTCTAGGGTCTTATTTCTTATAAAGTCAACGTAATCCTTCCGTTGTTAGCTGCCCCAAGATCTCCCACCATTTGGGATGGAGCGAGCTTCCTCGATCCTTAGGTCGATTGTCGATTGGAATTTTCTGTCGTTCTTAATCTTGGCCTGCAGAGAATTGTAACGTACTCACCGTTGCTCCCCCCCGCGGGATTCTAAAGGGATCATATTCTTGGGGTTGTCAAAGAAAGAAGCGGTGGATCTTGCATGCGCTGAAACCGCGCGATCAGGTGTCTGTAGCGAGTGGTATCAAATCCTTCAGAGTACTTCTCAAGCCATTGTGATGTCGGTAATGACGGCTGCCACAGTGGCGACTGGAAAAAGACATCATTAGAGCTATTGCTGTGAGACTTGATTTCCACTGAGACATTACTGTCAACAGAGGGTGACAAGGGACGCAGGTTAAATCCCCTCATGTTCGTTTTCAGGGTCTCTGTAGAGTTCTGAAAATAGCATGAGTGCGGGGAGGCCTTCACCGCTTGTGCACAATATCCTCAGGCGTTGCAAGCTATAAAGCCATCAACATCGCATGAACGTGTAGTAGGAAGGGACGAAGAATGGTGGAGCAGCGAGCATAGCAGGGACCAACAGATGAAGCACTTTCCCACGGTGGAATTATGGCTCGCGGAGGCTGACGGAGACAACACAGCCGCTATATGCTTCAGCGCCTTTGGCTGAGCCAGAATTGAGTGGCACTGCAATCCTCCATATCTGAGGTCAACCGATACAGTGACGAAGTAACGATCCTATGGTAAGGAAGTGCCATGGGGCCGCCGTGTTTTGTTTCGTTCTGTGCTGCATCTAATGATGTTATTCGACGGTTTCTGCAGTGACGATGGTGACTCTGATCATTATGTCCCTGTATTGTCCGCGAGGGAGAAGTCTAATATTATAACGAGGCCATACTCTTCCTCTTCTAATCACGACTCGGAAGTAGATGAACTGGCCTTTGACAAAATTGTGTTCATCACGGGACCATTGTTCATAGTAGAATCGGTTTCCCAGATGCGGTATCAGAGAGGGATCACTATTCCATCTCAGATCCCTGTAGAGACAAATATAGCTATTCTTGGGAACTCTGACATCTATGAGTCGTGTACCTTCATTGAGTAGAATGTGATTTGTTTGCTAGGATTGTGCCAGTAAAAATGATCCTAATTCTACTGCTGACTGATCCCGAGAATGTCTATTTTTATTTTGTAGCGAGCAGTACTGCAGAATGTGTCTAAGGTTTAGCGTACTACACGGGCATGGGGCCCAACATATACGCCAAATCTCCCGATAGGATTTCGTAGGCAAGCGACCTGGAAAGATTCAAATGATGAACCATACATGCAACGTCAGACTACTGTACCTTGAGGCATTAGGGTATTGTAACCAGTCCGGATGAAGGAAACATTATATAGCATCGCATAGTAATACAGGTCTATGTGAATGATCTGGTCGGAGCTGCGTTAAAAGCAGAAGGGAAGGGAAATGCACGAGTGGTAATTACGATATCTGCGGACCTTATAATCCCGGAATTTGAATATTATCGGTACGACGCTTTCATCTCCAAGGTTAAGTAGTTTTGGTGAGGGAAAAAAGAAATGAAGAGCAGGCCTTGAATCTATCTTTCCCGGTAGAGTTCGTAATCGTTATGAACATTGATTAAGTATCCGATGCTCTTTAAGTGAATGCCAGAGGAACGAGACGCAAAGTCACTCATACTGTGATAATGAATTGTCCCTAGGCCTATCTTTTGTTACAACCCTTCTCCAGTCGAAGCCAGTTTGTGCCTATCATTCAGCCACGAAAAATATATGCAGGCTGTTCAGCGGTCCTTTGGATTACTTTCCGAGGGTGTGAGGTGTGATAAGTCGCTTGAAGGCCTCTTGATATAACTCCTGTGAGGCCTGTGAAACACCCTAATTGCACCGTCGGAGCATATGTAGTTGTCTGGGACATTACATCAACTTGAGAGTCATTCATTTAGCCCTGATACAATGATTCAAGCTTCGTATCAATTTTGACGGCAAGCACATCTCTGACATATAATCTCGGGCCCCTAGGGGTCCAGTAGTAGTCTCCTACACCTCCGGATCAGAGCTTAGTCAGCAGCACCACGGGTAGTTAGATAGCCAGCTTGAGCTCCCTAGATAGTTCCCTCAATCAAGCATCTTAGCAGCTCCGAGATATAACCTTCTGTCGGACAGCCGGTCAATATTGTATTTCTCTGGAAGAATAGAAATACTCGGGTTTCCCCAATCTAGCTTAGGTAGCATGAAGGTGCGGCCTTGGTGGCCGTCATCCGTAACAGCGATGGGTATGCCACCCACAGTGAGGGGCCAGGGACCACTTGGCAGCTTCTCTAATTGGAATATGAGATGTGACCGATATCGTGCTTCGGCCACATTTCTAGTTCCTGGAAAAATATTGCATAGCAGTGAGCTGGTGTCTTCTCTTGTAATGCTAATGTTCTGATCTCTGAGATCGTAGGGGAGCAGCACATGTCTGCTGTGCCATAAAGCGATGTCTTCGTTCTGCTCTTCGGCAGAAGGATAAATATGCGTGTAGCTGTTTGTGATATTGGCAAATTCAGTAGGGAAGAGCTGTCTTGGAGCGAAAAAGGGCTGGGTTCTCACTACTGCACCCGGAGTGATACCAGAAGGGCTTTGGGCCGAGGTAGTGACAATAAGCGATCTTTTAGAGGATGACTCTTCCAACCTACGTTTGGTCACTGGTAATGAGGGAGTGATTATAGAAGACACTACAGCCGCAACGATATCAGCATCTTGCTGTGCACCCAAGACAAGGTGGGTAAGGTGGAGAAGAAAAAATTTGAAGGAAATGAAATGAATAAACGTACGTGAGTTGGGAAGTGAAAATTTTAAGGTGACAGGAGGCAGCAGAAAAGAAGTGAATGTAATTGTGATCTCATGTTCTGTGAATTTTCTGGGTTATCTCTGTACCGCTAACCCTGCTGGTTGTAAGTTTCTGAATAACTAGTGCTTACCAGGGACACAAGTTGCAGGAATATTTTTATTTTTAAGTATATACTAGCAAAAGTACGAAGTTTACTAAGTAGCTAAATAGTAAACTAAGCCAGTTATTTGAACCACGAAAGACCGACTAAGACCTGAACTACTAGTAGACTGCCCATTGTAGGTTCGGATTGAGTACTTTAAAGAATTGTCGTGCTTCAAATTTTATATTGAGCTGGTGAGCGCGTGAGCAGAAAACCTTAATCAACTAGTGAAGCGGAGCCAATCGACATTTAGTTGCCGGTTTCTCTAAGCTATCTAATTAATTACACCAAAGCATGTTTTTCTTGGAATCATGTCAATGTAGAATAAATAACTTAGAAGAATAAGTAGAATGAATCAATCGCTAATCATTTCTTTTGCCAAGAGGGCAAAAAGAATGGACTCGCGGGGAATCGAACCCCGGACCACCCCCATGCTAAGGGGGTATTATACCACTAAACCACAAGCCCAATTGTATGAACTCGGCGATCAACTTGCGTTTTATCAGAAGAAATGTACTCTGCGGTGACATTTCGTCCTTCGATACGAGCCTCGCTGTGTTAAAACGTTACGGTTGAGCATGACAGGAAACGTCGATGTTATTGCATCCTGTCTATCACACACCATTTTCTCACCGCCACTTGGTCCTAAGGTCTGGAAGGGAGGCTTTTCTTTCTCTTCGTTATAGGTTCCCTTCGTGGCATGGTGCCCGAATGAGAGGCCGAAACTCTCCCACGAATCGTTAATAATATCCTCAGCTCTGTCTTTGCGCATGACACTCGTTTTAGCGCCTTGAGATGATGCTGGAGCATGGATGAGGCTCGAGCCACAGGTGGCCATCCTTGGCTTTAGATTATTATGATGTGGAGATATCACGGGCGCCAACGTCCATTATCTGCAGCGGGAGATTCACACAACAACTCTTCGCTCCAGAAGCTAGACCTGCCAAGAGACTAAAGAAATGTCCTGCTGATAACTACGTTTCATTATCCGAACATGTAAATCTCAAATGATCTTCGTGGCAGTTACCGAAATGTCTGCTGGAGGTATTTTGATTCCATTGTATGAACCTTTCCGAGATCACCGTTGGATGAACGATCATCAACTTCCCTTGAAGTACCTGTCTTTCAACGAATTCCCGCCATGCTGACCTTTTTTTTTTCCAGATTTATCTCCCCTCAGTCTTCGGCTATTGTTTCCAAGGACCTAGCCAAGGCTAGCTAGATATTGCCAAGATGCTAAGTTCGAACCGCTCGAGGCGGAATCCTCAGAGCCTCAGCCTATTCGGCTATGCAAGGTAACATCGTGTTGAACTGATTTCTGCCTGATCTAGTCTGGGCGCTAAGTTAGAAGAACGTGAGTGGCAGCGCATCCCGAATTCCTTTTAGCTCATCTCGCTTAGACAATTAGCGGGATCTCAATTACAATGGCGGACATGATAGTGGATGTGGCTATGCCCCCTGAAGCTAGAATTGCTGGCGCTGGTTCTCTTGGTAGCTAATACGACCTTTCGAAGAGCCGCATCGTCTTGAGTCTAGGGAAAGAATAACCATTTCCCCTGCGCCATGCTTTTTAGCGATCTAATAGCGCTGGGCGCCTTTTGCAAGCAAAGGTTCAGTACCTTTATAAATAGAGGAAACCGCAGCAGATCCGGCATGAACTTTCGCTTCTGTTCAAATATCAAAACTTGTCTCATTTAACATATTGCATCTCAAAGATCACTGTTCGTAACGGGCCGTGAGTCGAACACTACCCTTTGGTAACTGTCATACACTACATCCGTCATCATATCACAATCAACATGCGTTTCGGCAGCTATATCCTCTCCTGCACAGCCATTGCTGCCACTGTCTCTGCTCAATCTAGCACTGTGATCAAGGTCTTCGCAGCAGGTGAGACGCAGGTACCGATTGATAGTGGTATCAAGGGCAGCGTCGTGGACGCAAATGCCGTCGCCACCACGCTGGTTGAACTGTGTGGATACCGTGAGCTCGACATGCGATCTTCACCAACCTATGACCATTACCGAAGGACCTTCTATCTACAGCATGAGCGTCGTTATCTCGACTGAGACGTTGGGTGTAGCAGCTAGACTTACTATAGTCCAAGATTGCGATATCACTTCCTCACAGTTCGCCTCGTGCTCCGAATCTGTCGGTCTCGAACTCAGCACTGATGGATTCAAGACATCCTCGGGAACGACAACCATCACCTCATATTCATCTAATGAGATCTACTGGCCAACTCTAGCTGTTACTGGCGGTATCGACCAGCTCAACAAGCCTCAGGCCACTCAGACCCCGCATGCGGCTGCTGCCCACATGGGTATGGGAGGAGCTGCTGCAGCTGCCGTCGCTGCAGCTGCCGTTGGGTTCCTTTGAACTCGGACTTATCCAGGAGTCAAGCTGAACGAAGACCCTTTTAATGCGGTACGATAAATAGTGGCATATGCGGCCGAATGAGGTCTTGTGAAAGAAACGAAACCAAGGGAAGGTGATACCCATGGGAATGAAGTTCATAATGAACATGTGAATAATTACATTACGTATCTACATATCCAGTTTTTCTTATGATATGTACGCTTATGAAATTACCCCCTCGATTGGTTTTTTTCGTATGCGTGAATTTAGCGCAA
Source organism: Paecilomyces niveus (assembly GCA_003116535.1). Classification (NCBI taxonomy): domain Eukaryota; kingdom Fungi; phylum Ascomycota; class Eurotiomycetes; order Eurotiales; family Thermoascaceae; genus Paecilomyces; species Paecilomyces niveus. The sequence continues at coordinate 78,189 of QEIL01000009.1, forward strand.
AGTGGTAGACTAGGAATCCACATATGAAAGATGGCGTTGCAGACAACCCTCTCTAGAAAGCGTTTAACAGTTGATAATTGAGATCATCACTGATTTTCTTGTGTACTGGTTTCAGTGTATACGATCTGAGTTGCGATGTCTCTCACTGGTGGGACTCCACTTAAATATATATACTGAAAATGTCGAATCCTAATGTACGGATACACAAGCCGGAGCTGAACTAGCATATAGGATTGAACCCTCTAGATTGCCTACTATCCTGATCTGAGATCTATCGCATCTTTACGCTTAAAGAAGCTAAAAAACGTGATTTCTGCCTATTGCACCTATTCAAACGGCGACCCGTACCCAGATCGTCTCCTTTTATGTTCTAGATGTTCAAAGAAGGTGGAAATGGGTGAGACCTGCTTACCCGTTGTTTTGCGTAAATGAGGTCGCTGCAGCTTGCCTTGAATATAATAATAGCGGCTAGACGCTGACAGAGTCCCAATTTCGATATCAACAAACTTCCGCCGCCGGCCTGACTTTCCAATTCTGTCCATCCTAATACTATCCACACTATCCACACTCCCTAAACAGCATATTAGCGCACACTAGCGAATATATTTATCTCATATACTGATGAAAACGTTCTGTGCGAGACCTTGTTTGAGCTCCAAACTCCACCTATACTTCAACTAGAAGTTCGCGTTACACAAACAGAAGCCATATTAATACATGGCTTTCACAGTATACTGGACCGCTATTCAAATTCTCCTAAATCTCCTAATCCTTTACCAAGGTTACAAACTCCACGGTTGGGGTTAGACTTTGTGACTTCTTGGCCTGGACCAATCGGGACTTAGCCTCACATGGACCGATCCCAGATCTCGTATTTATTATATATTGATCAGCTTCCCACCCCCGCAACGGCCCGATGCCCAGAGAAGTTGCACAAGTTACACAACATACCCCGGTCATATTTTGAACCGTTTTGCTAAAGCACTGTTTAGGTGATATTTGTGTTGCAAGGCGTTTGATTTTCACAGGGATTTTTTTATTAGAGCGGTTCCTTACATGCGCGTGTACAACCATAGAGAGAAGTGAGGAACCATTGGCAACATATTATTAGATGTTAATTAATTGATACTTTCAGGGAACCTGAGGCCCAACCGACGGCAACGGCCGGTATTCCACCTATCCTCGGCATGGATAACATTCACTGATTATTGCTATAAGGACTAGTATGGATCACATGCCTTTGTCTCAGTTTAGCTTCGTTGGTAGTCACACCCGATAGGGGCACTGATAACGGACTAATAGCACCGCTTTGTTGATCAATCTCTCTTGGCCTTCCAAGACACACTTTTCTTTTTGCTTACTATCTCTCTTATTTCTTTTCTTGTATTTGTTACGGTCGAGGGGGTACTCTTAAGTGTAGCGCAGGCTATACTGAACGGATTGTAGGGCTGCGTACCCTCCGTTCTGACGGCATCTATCTCTACACGCTACGGTAATGGGGAAACTTGCATGATGCTGCAATAGGCGAAGGAGCGACACCGCAGAGCAGTATAAAGCGTTCCTGGGTCGAGAAGAGTCGTTTATCCGACCTGGAAACCCATTCTCTTAGTCACTTCCCAAACAGTGTCTTGTTCTGCATTTGCCACTCCTCATATCATTCTGTCCTCATTCTCGAGGCACTCTTCCTTGACACTTTCAACCGGTACCGGCCACACTGAAGCAAGGCAATATGCCTGAAATCATCTTCATTGATGATGGTGCATCATCAGTATCAAGCTACAGCTCCTCTATTAGATATCGCAGCTCTCTTCGAAGACAGCGAACTGTCCGAAAACTATCGCAATGGGTATCGAAGAAAGTCTCTCACCAGTACCTGACAGTCATGGACCATGGGAGAGCCCCGGATAGCGACGGGACATATGAATCATATGCGGCGTTCTGCGATGCTTTTACGACTTCTGGTCAGGAGAAAGCAGAGCTACTTTCCATCGCAAGTGGAACTTGTGTTTCAGATCTGCAAGGGAACCATACGGCACCTTCGCTTCCGGATCCGCCATTACCACATCAGGACTTGGGATCTGATAGTTGCTATAATGATAATGGCCCTAGTATGCACTATCTAGATGATGATGATGATGCGGTTCTCACATCGGGTTCTCCGGAGACGGCACGTTCAGTATCCATCGAGTCTCAACTTTCCCTATCCACATCATACGGGATATATTCCCATCGATGTCGCTTATACCCTGCAGAGAATGGTGAAGATATTAGCTTCTCCCCCATTACCGCTTCTGCATCAACATGGGCTCCAGAACCACCGCCCAGAGTGCTCACGCCAGCAATCTATGCTGAAAAGAGGAGAGAAACACGAGAAAAGAAACGTACGCTGCGCCACAATCTATCCCAGTCGTTACGGTCCCTTCTCTGCCATAGAATAGTCCGACATTCTAAGCCAGAGCAACGATACAAGGTGTGATTTGATGGTTTTGGAAATTTGCCGAGCACTCATCCTACATATCTCTTGAGCGCTTTATGCACATATATTTCCTTTAGTATACATATCCCTAACACTTTTCTAAGAACAGATTTCAGGTCGTTTCTCCATTTTAGTTTCTCCGTGATACCCAGTTTTGTCATAATCACATTTCGGGATTTCCAATATCCCGTACCTCCTAATGATTGAATGTTCATATTTGACAACACTCCAGGGACGAGGTCCCCGTCTCTTTGTACTAAAATTAGCATGATAGGTAATGCACCGCAAATCCCAGGGATAAGCATCTTACATAGGCCTCGCATGCATTACGCCGCTGCAGGTTCATGCAATAAATGCGTAACCCCATGGGAACATACATAAAGAGCCATTGCCTTGTACGACATTGTACTAAACATGATGCCTTAGGTAGTTACACCGTCGGCTACACACCTATGCATCTATGCTCGAGAATGAGTACGCCTATGTTTATTAGGTTGTATGACTGAATGATTTATAGATTGACTCAGAGGACAAGTTCACGTAGGACAGCAATGGAAGGTAGACATCGCGTTATATTCTATTATACGCCGAGAAGTAACATTATTCTAAATGTGCAACTGATTATCAGCCTAATAATACGTATACACGGCTCCTGATCTAGTCGCGACCCAGACCCCATCGACCAACCTCGCGCATCGCCTCTTCTCCTCCTTCGGCGAGACGGCCGTCTGCATTCGACGGGTTGCTGCTGCCAAGAACGCCGGCTACACAGCTCCATCCGTTGCGACCACCGCCCCAACGGAGGACCTCGTTCTTGTACCGCTCGCCCGCTTCGCGGTCCACGGATGCCTTTCCTGCCTTGAACACGTCTTGCCAGAGCTTGTTTGCGATCGCGCGATCAAAGATGTAACTGTAGTAGGTCGCACCGTAGCCGTACAAGTGGCCGAAGAAACCCTGCCAAGAAGTGGGTGGGTTAGTCTCCGGGTCAGGGAGGCTTGAGTACTTAGAGAACACGCTGTGGTAGATGGCGGTGCTGTCAATGGTCGACTGGTCAGGAGGGAGAGAGTGGTAGGCCTGGTCCACTAACGCCATGAGAATCTGCGCTTCATTCTCCACAGCACCGTAGATAGATCCGTGAGCGGACCGATCTAACTCCATGCTGCGCATCATGCTCTCCGAGAGCGGCTTATCGGTTTTCCAGTGTCGGGCATACAGGGACAGAACCTCTGGTGCAGTAGCAAAACTCTCCATCAGCACAGAGGGCAGTTCTGCGAAGTCAGTAGCGCAGCGCGTACCAGATATCGACTGCAGAGACGTCTGGCCCAGGATGGAGTGGACTGCATGACCCATCTCATGGAAGAGTGTACGAACGCTATGTTCACTAAGAAGCGAAGGAGGGCCATCTCCGTAAGCTGGTGGTTCCGGGAAATCGCAGACCAGGGCTATAGTTGGTAGCTGTCGGAGGGTGTTGGATTCTGGGTCACGAGCAGTAGCCATTCCATCGTTAGGATGTGCAGGCTGCTCCATCGAAACGGACTCTGCTATCTCCTCTTGTGAGATCTCACGCGAGCAGCGCAGGGTGAAATGGGCCGGATTCGGGCTCTTATCCGGCCGTGTGAAGAGATCACAATATATTACAGCGATGTGACGTCCGGACTCATCAACGACGTCCAGTCGTCTGACATCCGAGTTCCAAGTCTCACCAGGAGCTGTCTCCTGAGGGACTAGACGCACACCATATAGACGGTCAAACAGTCGAGAAAGGCCTTGCATCACTGTTCCCAGTGAAAAGAACTCAGGGATCATGCTGAGCTCACGAGACCGGCGGGCCTGGGAATACTGGAATACACGCTGGTGAACATAGTAAGGGTGATCCCACGGTTGCAAGGGTGAGGCACCCTTCAATTTTTGGAGCTGTGCCAATTCTTCCTGCACCGGCCCTCTGTTGCTCGCAACGAGGGAAAGCAGGAAATTGGACACTGCCTCCGGTGTCTTCGCCATCTTATCACTCAAAGTCATATGCGCAAAGCTAGAGTAACCGGAAAGCTTAGCAAGTTCGGCTCTCTTGAGCAGCAATTGCTCTAGCCGGTGAATCTGCTTCTTGCTGGATGTCCGTGTTGCAAGATATACCTCCTTCCTTGTCTCTTCATCATGGACAGACCGCAACACCAGACGAGGCACCATTCCAACCGTCGGTATGGATGCTTTGCTCCACCTTGCTAGCTGCTGTACCACGACTGGATCCAACCCCCGCAGACTGTTCTTGCTGACTGTGACATGGGACTTCGCAGGCTCCCCGCCGTTAACGAAATCCGATCCCAGTTGGCTAATGTCGTTAGACAGGTTAACGAATCTTTGGCGCTCGTTTGGTGGAAGATGGATCGCAGAGTTCGAAAAGTCCTTGATCAAGATTTGGGCCACCATCTTCTCACTCTCAGTCCACTGTGCTGTAACCAGTGGATCAGCTGCAGCCTTTTTGAGCTGCTCATTAAGACCAGTTGTTGTATTCAGGACATTCATATATTCAAACATGAGCGCATACGCCTGCGTAGCCGCCTCCTGCACTTGTCGATCGGGATGTATAGATCTCATGAAATCGGACAGATCGATCACTCGACACAGCAGGTCGCTCAAGCGGTCCAAATCCCGTGCCATGGACCTATATTCTTCCAGTGTTGATGCAGCTAATACTTTGGCCACTATCCTTTGACATTTCTGCAGCGAGGCATGGGCGAACTCTCTGAATCCCTCTGGACTGGTGAGATATTGGTTCTGTACCAGGCCTGTGCGCTTCGACAGGCCAGCGCCTCGTTGCGAGAAATCCTTCCAAAACGGTCGCGAGTCGAACACCTTTCGTAGCACATCATCATCATGGCGTTTATTCACAGAACTATCTGCCGGCGCGTAGTCCTCCGTCAGGGTCGATGTGGCCGCGGTCTCCAAACACCGTCGCGACTGAACTTGCTGCAGCCGCTGTAGACACTGCTGGCAGGTCCACGACCTGCGTTTCAGTGTCTTTAGCATCGTGCACGCGAAACGCTGATGAAATACAGCGGCTAGCGTGAGTTGCAAAAGACAGCGTAAAGACTTGTCGACTGGCGGCCGGCGATGACGGAGTCGGACTCGCCCATTTTCTTCTCGTCCGCAGAGCCGAGTTCCCGCTGAGTCTTGGCTCGGCCGGCCAACGACATCGACAACGTCCAGGATTCCCGCAGAATTCCAACCTCGACCTCTTCCACCAGTCCTCAATTGGCCATTGACCTCTGCGTTTCCCGAGATGTCATTCCGGCCAATGTTCCAGCGGGTAGGGAATATCTTTACCATGTCCATGTTCATAGTCGCGTGACTGACGAGATCTCAGCGAGCTATTGCTCCCGTCGCAGCTACCCTTCTGGCTGGAGGCGTAGCCCTCTATCCCAGGCGAACTGCCTTCGCAGAGGCTCCTCAGGAGTCGGTATGTACTTCAATTGACTGTTTGTTGCGGGATATGTGCGTCTGATGCCCATGCAAAGCAGAAAAAACCTATCTACGATGATTTTCCGACCGACAAAGCACCTCAACCACCTTCCCTTCCCTCTCTTCCTCCTCCCGCCTCTAATCCCTCTTCTCCTACCCCGACAGACATCCTGACCGCTCAGGTCCGAGAAGCCCGACTGTTCCTGTATGCGCACTGCCTCGCAGCGGAGAACGGCTTCAACGACTTCCTTTCCCGTGTGCTCCGCGTCGAGAACGCCTTCACCGACACAATCGCTTCTCTGAAGCCCTCCGCGGAATCTGGCGAGCGTCTCATGCCTGGAGGTATCTATGTCATTGTTTCTGCCATGGCAGGCTCAATAGTTGCGCGAAACCGCGGCGTTTTCCTGCGCGCCACCACCCCGCTTGCCTTTGGTACCGTGGCGGCTTGGACCCTGCTGCCCGTGACCATGCGCAATGTCTCGGATCTGATCTGGGAGTACGAGAAGAAGGTTCCGGTTCTGGCTGAGCAGCATCTGAAGATCCGGGAAACCGCGGAGAACACCTGGCACACTGCCGTCGCTCACAGCGCTATGACGCGGGCTATGATGGAGGAGAAGATCGGCGACGCCAGGAAGAAGTTGGAAGAGCTCGTCAGCAAGGGTCTATGAGCTGAGAAACTTGGCAGCGAAGAGAGCACTTCGGACTCAATGGTTACGAGCGAACCATGCGAAACCGTATGCGAGCTTTCATGGGCGCCGGGGACCGTGGGCTTGCACAAACAAGCTCTTGTATATGTATCTTAAAACATTGATTCGAAGATTCAGGTCCCTATTTTCGAGTCTTGCCATCTCAGTACAACTAAATCTCATTTGTTGTCTAGAAACCAAAGCTACATGCATACATTCTTATTCGAAGGCACCGAAATCGACCTAATCCTAGAAACTATCGGTATCACCCTATCATGATCATATCATAACTCCAACGTAATAGTCATACAGTTGAACGATCCGGACGTCACTTCCATAGCCATCATCTTAAGCCTGAGGGATCTGCTCGGTTTCACTAGGTGCAGGTGCAGGGCTAGCGGGGTTGCGTGGTGGACCACCAAGCTTGGGAGGCGGTGGAAGCGGAGTGCTAGTCCTTGATGGAACATAATCCTGCTCCTTGCTCCTCTGTTCTCCTTCTGCAAAGTATTCATCAAATGCCTGATTTGGTGATATTGCTGCATGCCTATGTCTCCTTCCTGCTTTCGACTTTCCCGACGTAGGAGTCCCTGATCTCAGTGGTGGTGCTGAGGCTATCGCTGCAGGGACAAGGAAGTTTCCACCGCCAACCGCGGGAGATTGTGGCCGCTGATAGAGGCCGTTGTCCTTGGTTTCGAACACAACTTCACCCGGTCCTTCTACCTCCTCTCCCAGACCGACAGGTAGCCTATGTAGGGCCCCATATCCCAGGACAGCCCCCAATGCACCTTCGCCGCCCCAACCTCTCGTAGGAACAAGTTCTACCTCTCGAACAACATCGAACTCGCTGTTGTAGACCCATAGGGTGAGGCTTCTATTGAGATGGTCTTCCACCAGCTCACCGAGTGCGGATTCGCCCCGGAGTGTTCCACTAGGTGTTCCCAGTATGTAGTCGGAGTGTGGAAGAAGTCCAGCAAGGTAGGCTGGACTCTGAGGTGAGGGTATATCGAGTACGTGCCAGATATGCTGTGTGGATGATAGGGGGGCTAATTGTAGGGTAAGCCCGAGGGTTGGGTTCTCAGCTGGTATAGGGATGGAGATACTATGTGTCCGTTGGCCCTAGATATACGTTAGAAGGCGCCTGCATACGTATCAAGTGATGTATACGGACCTTTGCGCTCCATATCCCGAGAGACACGCTTGAGCCAGCGCAGTTGCGGACCTCTGTAGCGAAGAGGTTTGGGTCGGGATCGTCCTGCGAAAGGGTATTAGAAGGGTCAATAAGATATACCATGTCATTACTCACAATCAGGCGACCATTGATACCGATTATGAAGTCGAACCAAGGCTCAAGAGGCAGATCAGGGTCCTTGTTGCGGAGTACCTGGAAACCAAATGAATTGTCTCCGTTGTTGGAGGCTTGCTGTGCAGGTTCGCCCTCCAGTCGCCCGATGAACCTATTTAAAGCTCCGAACATGGCTTATAATTCCCCTCGATATTGAATAGAATCAATACCAGGCGTTTGAGGAACAAGATTGGAGCTGCGCATGTTTACCTCCCCCTCATCATCTCCACGTGGAAGAGCCATCCATAATCGGTACTACGTCAGCAAACAAGACAAACACATCTCCGTACAGACATTCCGCTGTCTAATCTTCATGACCGATACGAGACATTTATTATCATGAATTTTACATAGACCAGATATCAGACAGGCTTCTTACCTGTCAGCGCTGCCATGAGCAGTGATTCTGAAGAGGCTCCTCCCGAGGTGCATCATTACAACGATCGGAGCGAGGTCCCTTGGGATATCCAAAAGTAAGCACCGTCGTTCATGCCAAGAATATATACATGAGACACAAAGTGACTGTGTCCTAGTTACTGGGCACAACGCTACAAGTTGTTTTCCAAATACGATGAGGGCATCTGGTTGACTGATGATGCTTGGTTTGGTGTTACTCCAGAACCTGTCGCCAAGTTTGTTACCTACTTGATGAGCATGTCATTAAAGCACACTCGCTTACTGTTATATAGTAAAATAGCGGAACATATCTCTAAATCTGCTCCTCAAGGGCGAAGTATCTTAGTCGATGCATTTGCCGGAGCTGGTGGAAATACGATCGCGTTTGCGCTCTCTGGACGTTGGAAGCGCGTCTATGCAATAGAAAAAGACCCCGCAGTCTTGCAGTGCGCGAAGCACAACGCCAAGGTGTATGGTGTTGAGAACAAGATCACCTGGTTTGAAGGCGACTGCTTCCAGATTTTGAAGAACCAGCTGAAGGATCTAGCACCATACAGTGTGCTTTTCGCGAGTCCGCCATGGGGTGGTAAGTCGAGACTGTCTTGTCTTTGTCAAGGGAGCGGGTAGTGCTGACTTTCTTCCAGGACCTGGATATCGCTCGGATGAAGTTTTCAATCTGCGAACTATGGAGCCATATCCGCTTAGCAAGCTCTACGAGGAGTTTTCTTCTTTTACGGAACATATAGTTCTCTACTTGCCTAGAACCTCTGATTTGAACCAGCTGGGAAAGGTGGTCAAAAATGATAAAAAGGCAACTGTTATGCACTATTGTATGGAAGGAGCTAGCAAGGCATTGTGTGTATACTATGGCGGCTTTAAAATGGAATAACTTTTCATCACTCTTTGTATCGAATAAAATGTGCTTTTTGATGTGACACCCGTGGACGGAGACCAGAAAACATTGGGTGGATGTATTGTAGAGCCCAGTGGCGCCACACAACAATCATCTCTCATTCACTTCATGAATAAAAAGTAAAATAGAATTCAATTAAAGAGATATCAGCTAGATTTCTATTCATTGAAGGCGATATTTGCCCGTCATCCGAGGACCTGCCAGATGAGCTGATTTCCAAATCAGGTTTAGTGCAATGTTATCCATCGCCTCCGCGTCCGATGCGGCTCTTCTCTCCTCATTCCCTCCAAGCTGATAAAGCTGACGGCCACTGCCTCTCGCTTCAGCTCCTTCGCTGCATTTCCCTCGATACCCATGACTTAGAGCAGGTCTCGACGTTCACTTCATGATTCCGCGCGCTACCGGTACGCCGTTCGATCCTCGTTGACCGTCCTATAGTCTCAACCAAGGCGGGAATCTCGTGACGGGTTCAGTTCCTTTCGAATAACACCTCCAAGATGCCGCACGCTACAGAGAACGGCGCGGCTGACGCCGGTGACGTCGATTTCAACAATGTGATGCAGCAGATCAATGGTCCCTTTGGGGAGGGTGGTGTGTCTTTCGATTTTATGTCTCGCGAGTTGGAACCAGGCGAGAAGGCGGAGGATGCGATCGACTATGAGGATATTGACGATGAGGACCTCCCAGAAGAAGAAGAGGGAGGCGCTACAGCTGCCGCACATGATGTTATGGCACTTGCTGGTGAGCAAGAGAAGGATGACTGGGCGGAAGATATTTTTGGAGGTGACGAGACCGGAAAGCGCGAGGAGGGTGATGAGCTGGATGATTTGTTTGGAGAGGCGCCATCATCTCCCGCAGGGAACCAGGTCGATGAGACGCGAGATCTGTTTTTCGAGGAGGAAGGAGAACCGTCACTGGCAGCTGGCGGTGCTGGTGCCCCGGCAGCTGAAGCCGAGGCTGAAGCTGAAGCGATGGAAGAGGAGAGCATCCTTGAAGGAGAAGAGCCTCCCTCACCTACTGTTGAAGACATGGATCCCGCTACGCTTCGAGCATGGAAGCTCCAGCAGGCCTTGTTTGCTATGTCCGCTTACGGCCCGGATAATCCTCCTGCACCGCCAGAGAACGTCGAGGAGCTTCTCGAATCGTTGTGGCCAGGATTTGACCGCAAAGCCCTCCCACGGTTCTTGGAGCTCATTCCCCATAAGAAGGCGTACTTCGTCGGCAAGCAACCGCTGAAGCCCCCGAAACCAGTGCTACCGACAAAGATCAACTTGGAGCTTGCTCAAGATCAAGAGCGAGTGTTCAAAGCAGGAGGCCAGATCAACAAGCGTGCTCTTGAATCCGAGCATCTGGGCATAATTCCAATCAGCGTTGCTGTTAAGGAGGAAGAAAGCCGGGTTGAAGAAATCGACTTCGAGTCGGATCCTGAGGAAGTCCTCCCTGGAGGGGTCACTATGCAAGATCTTCATGTGATCTGCACAGACTGGGAGATCAAAACTGATATTTCTGATATGGATGTCGATGAAGAACCCGAGCCTGTGAAAGAGAATGTTGAAATCGCTGATGAGGACGATTGGTTGTTCGAGACCACTCGACCAGCGAAGAAGCGCAAGCTTGGGAAAGATCCGAAGGACATCATAGCCTTATCGCACATCGATATTCCGTCTATCGATGATCCTGAACAGGTCACGTCTTGGATCTCAAAGAAAATTACGATCGACATGAACGACCCGTATCTGCTCCTTGACGAGCGCGGTCCCGAATCTGCCGTGCAAAAGCCCAAGGCATTGGGTGCCCTCAACCGGGACGAGATGGACGTCAACATCACCAAGCGCCTCACGCAACGCTATAACATCTCGAACGATGAGGCGTATGACATGTTGAAGGAGAATCACCAGAACAAGGTGCGCAGTACGCTCGGTAACGTAACTCTCGAGCATAGTATGCCCGCGTTGCGTCTGCAATGGCCTTATTATAAGACCGAGCTTGCTACCTCAGAGGCGCGATCCTTCCACCGCCCGGCATTGACTTTCCGACCTGGCCAGTCTGTCTGGTTTAAGAATCCTACTTATATCAAGCGGAAGCATCAGAAAGGCAAGGATATCAAGACGCTGTATAACTCCACTAAATCTCTTTCAATGGCGGACAATTCGAATGTCCTCTTGGTCGAATATTCAGAGGAAGTGCCGATCATGATATCCAATTTTGGAATGGCAAATCGTTTCATAAACTATTACCGTCGGAAGAATATGGAAGACTCATCTCGGCCCAAAGCGGAAATTGGTGAAACGGTTGTGCTCCTGCCTCAAGATAAGAGTCCATTCTCTATCTTTGGCCACATTGATCCCGGTGAGACGACGGCAGCTATCTCAAACTCTATGTATCGTGCTCCCTTATTCCACCATCAAGCCAAGTCTACAGACTTCTTGGTGATTCGGAATAGTACTGGCAGCGGCGGATCCGATTACTATCTAAGGAACATCGAGAACTTGTACGTTGCAGGCCAGCAATTTCCGTCTACGGATGTGCCTGGACCCCACTCTCGGAAGGTCACGACGACAGCCAAGAATCGCCTTAAGATGCTTACGTTCCGTCTCATGAAAAAGTCTGGCGATATGAAATTGTCTATCTCTGACATAACTGCTCATTTCCCCGGTTCTTCGGACATGCAGAATCGTCAGAGGATGAAAGACTTTGTTCATCATGATAAGGAGTCGAAACAATGGGTACCCAAATTCTTGGACGCAATACCTGACTCTGACACCATCCGCTCTTGGATTCAGCCGGAGGATGTATGTCTTCTGGAATCTATGCAGGTCGGCCAGCAGCATCTGCACGATGCAGGCTATGCGAACGATGCTGAAAAGGGTGGCGACGAGGATGAAGACGTGGAAGGCGAGAGCTTTGAGCAACAGATGGCCCCTTGGAAAACTACGCGCAACTTCCTGCTAGCTTCTCAAGGAAAGGCTATGTTGAAGCTTCATGGTGAAGGTGACCCTACTGGTCGTGGCGAAGGTTTCAGCTTTATCAAGACATCGATGAAAGGTGGCTTCAAGGCCATCGGCGAGAGTGTTGAAGATAAACTGGATGCGCAGAGACTCAAAGAGCTGGGTGGCCACAGTTATAACGTGGCTCGTCAGCAGAAATCATACGAGACTTCTATCCGCCGTATCTGGGATGCCCAGAAAGCGAGCTTGTCTTCTACTGTCGAGCATTCAGATGCAGAGAGTGACATGGATCAGGAGGAGGAAGATGAATTTAGCAAGCCTACTCCCAGATCTGAGGCTCCAACTCCTGCGGCCTTCCGCAGAGATGACGAAACTACGAGTCAGTTCAGTAGGGTGAGCGCGACGAGCCAACGGAACAAAGTTCTGAGGATCGTTCGTGAGTATGAAGATGAGAATGGCAATATCTACCAGAAGGAGCAGTTGGTCTGGGATCCTCGAGTCATCAGACAGTATACCCAATACCGCTACAAGATGGAAGCTCTTCAGACAAAGTGCGCCTTCTTAGCAAACACTTCCAGGACTATTATCACTAACTTGTTGACAGACTCGATAAGATCGAACCTACTGGTGACCCTGAGGTGGACGCTCGTAACAAGAAACTGTACGCAATTTCCCTTTAGCTAACACTTTTGTCAGCCGCTAATTTTCTCTTCCTAGACTCGAAGCGGAACTTGGTCGACTCAACCGAAACAAAGAACGCCGCTTCGCTCGCGAGAAACAGAAAGGAGCTACCGCCAAGACCAATGGAGAATCTCCCAACGAAGCTGGAACTCCAGGAGCTGGAAAACCAGCGGGCACCCAACGGAAGTGTGCCAACTGCGGCCAGGTCGGCCACATCAAGACCAACAAGAAGTGCGCAAAACACCCCGAACACCCAAAGGCTCAGCAGAAAGGCTATAAAGCCTATGCACCTGGACCCTTTGACCCCGTGCCCGGTGACACTGAGCCCGCTGTTTTTGCACCCAATGACCCTGAACTTTATTTCATACCTTACTGTTCTGGAGCTCTGCTTGCCGAAGCTCCTGGCGCTGAAGAGCGGCTTTGGAGAGATTGGTCCCGATGAATCTATATCCATCCCTCATCAGTCCTGAGTGGCTCAGCTCCGGAGCTACTTTTTTGGGATACTTTCAAGGAAGCGTATTCACAACGCGAGCTTCGAAGAAACCTGGATCTCAACCCTTATATTTCATTTTGTGTTTTGAAAATCACTTTTCCACGACCCCAGAATATCCACCCAGGATCTTCCAAAAAAACCCATTGGCTAACATGAATTACCCTCTTCTCAACAGGCTCTGTCCCCTTCTCAACGGCACCATGAAACCCGAAGATCGCATCAGCGGATCCGCTTTCGCTATGGGCTTGCCGCCAGCCGTCTAGACTCATCTCCGCACCATCTACATACCACCAAACGAAGCAAAATCGAATCGATCAATCGAAACGAAATCGACGCCAAACTGCGATTCTACATTATTTCTTCTCAAGTTCGAAAATTCCTCTCACCCACCACACTCCGCCGTCCATCCTGGCTGATTGGACGGAAAATCCGACATCCGATTATTCTGCAGCTGTACATATTTCGCACGATGATATTCGATTATATTCTCTACTTCGCGCTGTTAGGATGGATATGTGGGAAAGTTGTTCTTTTCTTTTTGACTTTCCTGTGGGTAAAAGTTTGTCTTTTGATACCCGCTTACGTGCCTTATTAATTACTATTGTGGGTTACCATGGAGTCTGTACTGTGTGCATATGATACCAGCTGGGATAAAAGAGGAAAAAGGGTCTGGATTCAGTGGATGCGAACGGGTTGTCTTTTTTTTCTGTGGTGGAATATGGGCATTACGAGTCGCTAGTCACAGAGTGTAACAGTTTATAAAGAAGAAATGATGAAACTAGTTGGATGCCCCCCATCATGGCACTGCTTTAGAACGTAGCTACAGGTCAGGAAGAAAGTCAATACTGATATTAATCTTGACTGCTATTAAGGATAATTTGCCACTATCGTCACCCTTTACAGAGCGATATAAAGAATGCTAGAGACTCTTATTTAGTCTCAAAGCAAGTGATATGTCAGGAGGCTAATGATTCTCATACTCTTGTATAACAATGACGCGACCTCATTGCATCTCAAAAACCCTCTAAAAGTTCATCAGCAGCATAAGCCCTAATCAAGCCAAGCCTGATAGATCTCCTCGCGCTAGGAGAGGTCTGCCTCTTTCGAGCTCGAGAGCAGCCATTACGGCTTTCGGCCGACGGTATGTGTAGCCTAAGAAGGCTCCCTTCTTCCGAATGTCTAAGACCATCTTGCCCACAGTCTCATCTCGCAAGATTTTGTCTCGAGGTCTCTTCTTTTCTTTCTTTTTCTTATGTATCTTCGGGAAAATTTTACTGACAGGCTGCAGTTTGGTGGGATTCTCAAGGCTAGCACCATCAATGGCGTTTTCTCCCATATCTGGAGGCTGTACTTGAGATTCTGCAGGAGAGTTCGAGTGAACGGCATCAGCCATACGAATATCCAAATCTTGGTCCGGGCTGGGAACCGCATTCGGTATATCACTCTGGCTTGAGGTGTCGTCAATATCGCTAATCGGTTCCTCTTCATCGAAGTATCTCGTATCTTCCCAGCTCTTTACTTTAGGGACAAAAGGTGGCTTCCGTAGATGGACTTCTTCCCATCTGATTCCTCTGAAAAACGGATGTGCTTTGATATCTCCTGCATCATCAGGGTACACATAAAAGCCTCTGTAGTCCTTACTGTTACGATCAGCTGGGCGATTGAGGAGCTCCCCTGGAACCCTTTTCGAATGTAGAAAATCATTTAGCATGTACTTCCTCGAACACAGTCGGTACTCTTTCTCTTGGAGGATCTGGCTGATGAGATCAATAGCTTCAGCAGATACAAGCTTGTCTGAAGGCTTGTCCACAGGGAAGTGCAATGTTCGAGGGTGTTGCTATTTGCGTCTTAGTTGAGGGTGGAACATGTGCAAAAGAGCCACTCACGAGAATCTTCAACTTCGTATCTTGACGATTTTCACAAGCAAAAGGCGTAAACCCATACAGACACTAATATCGTAAGCAGCTATCGCATGTCGTGGACTCGAAATGGTACCTCATATAATATGATTCCGATACTCCACCAATCACATCTACCGTCGTAAAGTTCACCCCGTATAACCTCAGGTGCCATATACTGACTTGTCCCTACGACACTCTTCGCCAGTCTCCTCTTTTCCTTCCTGTTTCGCCACTGGAGAAGAGTTTCATTTGGCCCTGGCCCTTTGTCCTCTTCTTCATTTGATTGCTCGGGAGGTGACGCTGGGGGTGTATTGGCAACAGTTTTTGCCTCTTCACGGTCTTGCTTGTCGCCGTCGATCGTAATGCCCAGTTTCTTCAGCAATGAGTGTCTATGGTTGTTGAAGTATGCCTGGTCATGCGACCAATGACCATCAAATGCTAGACCGAAATCTGAAATCTTCAAATGACCGGATGCAGATATGAGGAAGTTATCAGGCTTGACATCGCGATGTATCCATCGCAGGCGATGAGCCTCTTCGACACAAAGGACCATTTCCGCAACGTACCATCTTGTCACGTCTTCTGAAAGAATATTCTTACGAATAAGTAGACCCAAGAAATCCCCTCCTACCATGAAATCCATCACGAGATAGAGATTGTGCGTGTCCTGGAAGCTAGCGATGAGAGGTACGATCCAACGAGACTTCTCAGAAGCAACCAGAAAGTCCCTTTCCGCTCGAAGATGTCCTTCCTGACTGTTTCTTAACATATCCGATTTGCGGATGACTTTCATTGCGTATACTTCCTTCTTGACCCTAGTCAAGTCTCTCCGACGACCGGATCGAGTGCCGTCAACAGCTGATCTGAGCGCGTCCAGAGTTGTCACCTTCGAACGACTGGCATCACTCTTGTGGGCGATTGGTCCTTCATCTACACTATTACCTGGGATTTCTTCACTTTCCTTCTTCTCTTTGACTAAGCGCACCACGCCGAAACTCCCTTTGCCTAACACCTTGATGACCTCATATCCTGCAACTGAGACCGTCTCACCACGACGCACGCAGTTAGAACGGGTCTTCAGAACCCTAGACTGACGAAGGTATTCGCTTTCCTGGATGATCCAGGCATTTATAAGCCTGCGCCTCTCTTCAGAGGAAACAGGCAAGGAGCAGAGTTGTCCTTCAAGTTCTCGTAGTCGCCGAGAGCGTGGGGAGGTGCCTGAAAGAATGGAATTGAAGTGTGTCTCAAAGAATATCTTCGCTGTAGCTGTAGCTTCAACGGTGACAATGGATGGCGAAAAGGATGATGGCGTTTCCTCTATAGGTCCCAATTTCTTCTCTGCCTCCCGCGACCAGACAGATAAACTCCGCTCTAGCGGTGACCGTCGCTTGGTTTCGGGGGATGCAGATGGTCCCTCAGACGTCGGGTTTGTCGACTCTCGAAGTGAAGGCGACATACTACCGCTAGCATCCTGGGATGGGTCTGAGCTGTCTTGGGCATTGTCTCCTTGCTTGCCTAGAGTGCCTAGAGAAGAGGGTGCAATGAGGGCAGGAATACTGGGTCGGGAACGAAGACTTGTACGACGAATAACGGTGGGATGTCCAAAGGTTGTAGATAGTTTTCGAGAAACTCGATAGGTGAGACCAGGGGTAGACTGACATCGACGGATCCCATTTATAGATGGGAAACCGGGTGAAAGAAGCACGTATTGTGGACCCAGCAAAGCCTCTGTACGTTGTCGATGTTTTCCTTGTCTTCTATGGGATGGTGTGTGATGTGCAGTAAAAAATTGTTCCGAACTTGCACGTGTTGCTCTTGCTATACTCACATTGCGAGGACTTGGAGGTGGTGACAGCAGTTGAGTGGCCTCCTGAATTGACCTTGCTCCGACTTGAGACGAGAAAATGGAGTCTGAAATTCCGTCTAGATTGTCTGGTGTCGCAGGGACCTCCGACCGATCATTCGCTGTTTTGCTAGCTAGGCAAAAACGTTAGCAAAACAGAAGCAAAAATTACCTAAGATTGGGCGAGTCTACCATTGGTGCTTCTGAGGCCGAGTATAGACAGCAACTTCGAACTACTCCTCCTCCAACGCCCTTTGATTCCACCTTTATCATTGTGTATTTCCGGAGCAGCGTCCGACACAGATGTTAAAGAGCTGCTTGTCGCCGGTTGAAGATCAGAGTCGACCACAATCACTTTGTTAGGGACCCGGAGACCGAACAGACTGCGTGACGTTCTGGTCTTTCTCTTTCTATCAAGCGTCATCTCCTCGAAAAGAACTTACTATCGAGTGCCGCGAGAGGGTTCTGCAAGAGGCTGATGTCCCAGGATGATCCTCGCAGTTTCCTCGATAGAGCCAGATTAAATATGGAATATAAGACTTGATAGGGACTGCAAGTTAAACAGACAATAGTCTGCTGCCGCCTGAAGGGAAAGATAACACGACGGCGAGCATTATATAGACATAAACAAAGACAGCAACAGCAAGAGATGAAGGAAGATTGACGACGAAGTCCAGGTTGGTCATCTCGCCATATGTGGAAGGAACCAGGGTGAGTCTATCGCGTGCGGAAGTTGTGACAACAGAGCTCGAGCGTGGATTTCCGAGACGGAATAATATTTGAGAAGAGTATAGGATCAAGCAGATGCAATCTACTAATACACGATGTGCAACAATCTCACAGGAAGATGAAGGCAACCGCAACTTGCAAACCATAGCCTACACAAAGTTTCTATATTAGCCTGATAAATTGGAACCTAATACTAGTCAGTCACTCTTAGATAGATACACTAAGGCTTATCATTGTTGTCAGAACGATAAATGCAAGTACAGGGTTAAGGAACAGTGTTCCGCCTCCGGTTGCACATTCGAACTTGAGCGATTTGCGTCAGGAACTGTGTAGAAAGAGCGAGAATGCATTCAACGAATATATGGTTTATCCTAGGCGGACTAGACAAGAAGATGAGAGAGGTAGGCCAAATAACGTCACCTAGGAAGACAACAACAACGACACCAGTAGTTACAGTTGTTTTGCAAGGGATATAAGGCACTCTGTACTCCGAGTGTTTATCGGTTAATCGGTCTGCTGCAAAACACGACCGAAACAGGCTGCATTATCACATGACGTTACCTTGCCCATATAAGATGCAGCGAGAGACTTCCCTGGAAATTCGATTTATCGAAAGGAGCAAGTGATCCCGGAAGTACCAGGCAAGCTTCATTTATTTACCGCGAAAAGAAACTATGTTCCCGTAGATCAAAAGAGTGCCCCGGACGGTACGGATAATTCTATCGCACCAAAATCCAAGGCTGCAAGATTCAATGCTCATACTTTGCGAAAGTTAACAACTGCTGTCAGCCATGACCCAGAGATTGATTTGCTCTCAAAAATGCCCATGGGCTACAGTAGTCGTCTAGCTGAGATGATTGATACAGCAAAAGATTCTCTGAGTAAGTCATGCTAAATATTTAATTCTTCTCAATTGGCTAATCAGTTTCCGCTAGCGGAAAGCGTTGATACTCGTTGTCAAGAGGTCACGGAGCCTACTCGAGAAGATATTCGAGACTACCTCAGTGTATCTCATCCGGTTGAAGTGGTGTTCCCCTTGTCAGAGGAAACAACACAACTTCTGGAAGAAATATCTACGACTGCAACACCTCTACCAGATGGTCTCTCTCAACGTCTATTTGAAATCATGCAGACGAGTGAGGTTCTTTACACAGGTGCCTTTGCTTTGCGAAAGATGGTATTTAAGTGTGCTGCCAATATTATTGTGAAGGCTGTGCGGAACCTCAATGACTACACAGAATACACAACCTTACAATATCTCCAACGATATCAACCAAGTATACCCGCTCCAAAACCATGGGGTCTTATGCAAATGAATGGCATATCCTTGATTTTTATGAGCTATATGCCATCAATGACCCTTGGAGAAGTGTGGCAGAAGTTAAATTATGACCAGAAAACTTCCATTCAAGACCAATTAAGTAACGTCTTTACGGATTTGAAGTCTATACCTTACGATGGACGACAGTTGGGAGGCTTAGCTGGTGAAGGCTGTAAAGATCTTAGGAGACACCTTCGCTGGAGTGAGAAGCCCATTACATCACTCAGTGGTTTCGAGGATTTTCCGTTCTCGGGTCCTCGCCGCCGCGGCGCAGTATTTATTGAGTGCTTCGTCAGCTGTCTCCTGAATCATCATCATCACCGCTCAATATCGTCTTCACCCATGGAGATCTCCGGCCAGATAATATCACGGTAGAGATAGTCGATGCTAATCGATACATTATTTCTGGGCTTCTTGACTGGGAATATAGTTGGTTTTATCCTGAATATTATGAAACTTTAGATCTACCAACTGTCTAGCACCATGTGAGGCTGATGACTGGTATTTATATTTGCCGGATTGCTTCTCGCCGAAGCGCTACGCCCATTGGTGGCTTCTCGATCGAGTTCGGGAGACTAATTTTCTGTGAAGCATAGGATAGAGACAGAGATAGATTAGCCCTTCGATGTGACTATTTATCAGTTGTCACTAAATAATAGGTCTTCTTTTTTTCCTTTAATATTGTCGAATCCTAGGGCATGGAAGCATAGTAACTGGATTGACTATCTGAAGTGCTAGATAACTACTAGCTACTCGCTAGAGGCTTGCTTGAAGACCAGAATCTATGGGGGTTGAACCCTTATTTAACCTCTAATTAGACAAAGAAGCTATATCCTAGGGATCTAGCAAGTCTGGGGAGCAGTCCTCATCGGTGAAAAGGACGATTCTTGATAATCCATCCGCTATCTTGTTCCTGGTTCCCGGGATGTATAATCTCCGAAAGTGGAGTTCCCTCAGTTTCATAGCCCAGTAAGCATAGACCTCTTCATGAGAGTCTGCGCGTTCGAGGTGTCTGGGCGTTCATCTTCTCCGCCTCGTTCAAGTCTCTCCTGTAGTCTTAGGATTCGCTCACCAAGCTCTGCCTGAAGGTCCAGGATAGCTCGCAAAAAGCGAATGATCTTCTGCGAACGGCGATATGACAGATCACCTATGCAGGTAAGCTTCTGGCGTCGACAAATATCTCTTTCGTCTTCCAATATTCCTCATCATCTATATTCAAGATAAATTCTTCTTCCAAGTTTTCAAGCAGTCTAAGACGTATTCCTGACAATCCCACTCCATTATATCGTTATCCACAGGCTGTGAATCCGCAATCTTTTGATTTAATGGATATCTTTATTGCCGATAATGCCAAGGTATAGTCTCTGGATAAAGTTGCTAGATCTCTCTGCTTTGGGAACATTGCGTTCGAAATTCGGGTGTTCGCCAATAATTTCTAAGATGAGTTCTTCATGTTCATCCTCTAGGTATAAAGCCCAGTGTTGATAATTTCCATTTCGAGAATAATAAATCGCGGAGTGTAGCTTGGACAGGTCTCGGGGTGGGATTCGGAATTTGCGGAGGGGCTGCTGGAACTGGGAGTGACGGCATTGGGCCTGACTGATTTAGGCCCCAGTTCATTCCCCGAGGGGATATCCTCGACGTTGCCATCATGGACTCCAATGTCTCCACGGAGTAGTGT
This sequence comes from Paecilomyces niveus, assembly GCA_003116535.1. NCBI lineage: Eukaryota > Fungi > Ascomycota > Eurotiomycetes > Eurotiales > Thermoascaceae > Paecilomyces > Paecilomyces niveus. Next base: position 99,055 of record QEIL01000009.1, read on the forward strand.
GTTCTCGCGAGACTCTTGTAGAAGTCTAGTTCGCGATTCCTCTGTTCCTCCCCCTCAATCTTCCTCAGGCATTCCTGGACTCTTATAGCTTAGTTCGCGAACATGAACACTCCTGAAAGGGATTGTCCTGGTATGGTCAAGGATCTAAAGGTTTCCTTCCTTACCCCAGGATCACTAACCCTTGAACCCAATGATTAATGATGCTGTCCAGCGTGGCTGACTCGATAGGTGTAAGTTTGGTTCCACTGTTCCTGTCTTTGGCACTTATCTTGTGTAGGAGATTCCTAGCTTTCTGATAGGATGACTGAAGGGTCTCGTTGGGGGTATTTCATTGTAGTGTGCTTGGATACTATACTTGGAACCTGTCTGTCACTTTTCTCCACAAAGGGTCAGGGGCTTTTTCGTACGAATATTTCTTTCTCCACAAAATTCTGTGAAAAGTGTTCTTTGCAGGCCCCTATTGAATTCGTAGAGTAGAGACAAGATCATTATGCTCCGGAATATATCTTCATATATATTTTTCTCCCAAATGATGTGGAACTGCCGTCATACACTGCCGAAACTTCAGTAACGATATCATTGGATCTTATTCCTAGCTCCTTGACATGGAAAGTGGGAGGAAGAAAGCTGAAGTTTTATTACTAGGAGGGGTAGCTAGCTATATGATAACGTACATGTGATCTAGGACGGTGAGAAGTGGCAGTATGGCTGCCTAGGTAGGATAGTGGGCTATAGCATAGAGATTCCGCAACACTCCTTCTTTGCAATAACGAAACCAAGTTGTATCATATTGCGCTGCAGCTAGAGATCCCTGAACTTGTTAAACCCGAGGTCAGTCTCCGCCCCAGATGCAGTTCGCACACGTATTGCTGCAGATGCCGTCGATGATGACGCAACTATCAAAGGCATCGCAAGCTGCGGCGCAGTGCTCGCATTGGGGAACGGTCTCGACACCGCGGGACTGAAGAAGCATCGCGAGGATCTGATGGCCAGATCTGATTTCCGATCGATCAACTGGGTGGGGCCATCTCCGTCGAGACACCAACTAATGGCGCGCTGTGACTTCTTGTTCGCGATTTGGCGCTGTTGGTTAGTGATTAGAGGGAGGTCAAAGACGTGAACCGGATCGGTCGACGCTGAGGGATCAGTAACCTCGATAACGTCGACGAAGTAGGATCCACCATGGAATAGCGGATCTAGTCGGACCATGTTCACGCGATTGAGGTTCCCAATGGGATCTGCTGCCATGTCATTATTAGAAACCACTTCCTCTAGCCATGGGGGCCGGTTCGTCAGCCAATAGTTGCCGTCAAATAATATTTTGTGAGGCTGGCGCTATATATACATATCTTGGATGACTCTTGATAGGAACGGGGTGGTTAACTATAATTACAAGGGAACTGGCGCGCTTTTCTGCGAGTGCAGATATGCCACTTCACCTCTAGTTATTAGGCAACAACACCAGATGAAATAATAGTTAATTTCATGCGGGCCACATTGCTTCCCAAAGCAGACGAATTTCCAATAGGATGTCATATAGTAACGGATTCTCTCTATGGCAATAAGGGAGAAAGAACGAGATCCAGTAGCTCCTTAGAGACGAAACACACCCTTACACATTAGGCTCAAACAAAATTTTTAGACGCGCCAGAGTCAGTAAGATTAATCAATAATAGCAGAAAAAGCGGGGTAGCAAGGTGAAGGAAAGTCGACTATAAATCAGGAGAGTCACAGTAGTTAGGTGATTTTACAATTTAGTACGCGCGCAGCGAAAGATGTACCTATAGTACATAGTAGATACCCTATGTGGAGACCATGGGGGAGCTCTTATATTTTGAAATCCCTCTCCCCCTTGGTAGCAAAGCTGTACGTGTATTGCATTAATAGAGCTGAGTAAATATAGATAGACCTAGTCATATGGAGTTTTACAGAGCCCGAGCATTTACAACTTCCTCTCTGGTTGGGATAGGCTTTCAGTTAGGATATATAACAGGGAAAGCGTTTATTAGGCATCAAGATATTTGTGGAGCCTTCCTACACATAGGAAGCTCCTGACGACGTTCACGCCCACACTTGCCTTAGTAATGAGTATGACCATCATGTAGTTAGGGCTCTAGGGCTAGAATAATCAAATTTCAAGTATCTCAGTATCGCATATGCTCATTATATAACTAATACCAGGTGGTGGTAGAGCGAGAGCCTAGGTAATAGCAGCCCAACGGCCCAGACACAGCAGCGATGAGTAGCTAGGAACGTAGCCCGCAGTAATGAAGTAGCAACTGAAAGGCTTACTTGTCCGGACGCGAGCAATCGTAATTTAGTGCACGACTGCCTGGACAGATATACTTCCGTAACATTGCTCAGGCTCACATCTGATCACCAAAAGATACATCGAACCTATCCGGTTCTCCTATCGGAGATGGTCTGGAAAGAAGATAAATGATGCGTTCTATTTTGAACCGAACCGTTCCACTAGCTAGACAAGACGAGACACTCAGGGGCACTCCGAGGACATATGATCCGCAGAGACACCTAAGCTTTTGAACTTTTGAGACATAAGAAATGCGTAACTCCTAGAGCGATATCCTCATCCCTGCTCAATGCAACGAAAAGCTGCGCGAAAAAATACAAGTCGGATATCTTGGGATGAGATAGGAAAGATGACCCGTAAAACACCGCGTGATGGTAACTGTGGACAAGATGAAATGATTAAACGAAATGAAAATGCGAAATATCGTAGCGTTGCAACCTCAATGTTGAGGTCACGAGACCATTAACGACGTTTCATTTACTTGATCTCAAGGAGCTTGACATCGAAAATGAGTTTCGAGTTGGCCGGGATACCGGGGAGAGCCTTCTTGCCGTACGCAAGGTGAGAGGGGATGGTGATGCGGCGCTCACCACCAGCGGCCATACCGGCAACACCGATGTCCCAGCCCTTGATAACCTCGCCCTTACCCAGCTTGAAAGTGAATGGCTTTCCCTTCTTGTTGGCTAGAGAAGTGTCAGCTAATTTCGTTGGGAACACTGGGGGACGATGAGATGAGTTTCACTTACAATCAAAGACCTTGCCGTCCTCGAGCTTGCCAATGTACCTCATGGCCACAGTATTACCAGCCTTGGCAGCAGGACCCTTTCCAAGCCTCTTGTCATCGATCTTCACGCCCTTGACCTCCTTCACACCGAGGGTTCCAGTGGTCTTCTCAGCAGCCTTCTTGTCCTGGCCGGAGGGAGTGGGGCCCTGCTCGAGGTTCTTTGCGAACTGGACCTTCTTGTCCGACTTGGCCTCCTTGCCCTCTTTCTTGGTCTCAACAGGGACAGCCTCGCCATTGTTCTTCTTTAGCTTCTTCTGCTGCTTCTTGCTAAGACTCTCACCATTAGTGGCGGCCTTAGCCATAAGATCATCAAGACTCTCGGAGTCCTCAGCGGCGCGCTTGTTCTTTCCCTTGGCCTCGACAAGCTTAGGGGCTTCCTCCTCGTCGCTATCGATCTCGGTGATCCTGGGGTCCTCCAGGCTATCAAGATCGTCCTCCTCATCATCTTCATCCATCAGATCTTCGAGGTCAAGCTCATCCTCATCGGGAGAGAGATCATATTCATCCTCATCCTCGTCCTCGTCATGGTAGGATCTGCAGCCCTCGTCGGTAGGCATGACATAGTTACCGGTCAGGAAGACGGTGTGAGTACCGGTGACCTTGAAGAAGACACGCTCATCCTCCGAGACGGTGATGTCTAGAGGTTGCTGGCATTGCTATATTATCTCATGTCAGTAACTGGGATCATGCAAGTTGTACGGCGGGCTATTGAACTAACCCTCTCGGGATCCAGAGTGCAGATCACAATCTCCTCGAGCTCGAGGCTCTCGTCCGACTCGTCGGACTCGTCATCCTCCATTGCCGGGGCCTTGCCCTTGAGAAGCTTAGAAATAGCGCTCTTGATATCGACCTCCTCTCCCTCGGACTCATCCTCCATGGCATCCTCCAACTCCTTCAGAGCCGCGGCCTCCTTGCGCTGCTTGGCCTTTTCCTTGTCGCTAGGGCCGCCGTTGACCTCCTCATCATCATCAGAGTCCTCGTCGCTCTCCTCTTCATAGTCCTCATCATCCTCGTCATCGTCGAAGTCCACACCGCCTGGGGCACGAACCAGCTTGAGGGTAGCGCGAGGCTTGCTGGGGCCAGCGCCATCATCAAAGTCAGGGGCCTCATCAGGATCGATAGCAGCCATGCTGACGCGGAACTGTTGCATTATCTGTCAGCACAATTGGATCATCAAATACAGCAGCACCGAGGAAATCGCAATTATCATGGAAATCGCAAATGTACTCACCATCGCAGATGCCTCAGGAACAGCTGGAATCAGGATACCCCCCGGGGGCACCCGTAGGGCGTAGACAGCAACAGGCTGAATTCCAGACATGATGAACTGATGATGGTTGAACTTTTAACAACACAAGTAGGTGCGACCTTGTCAAATGAAGGAAGAAATATATAAAAGAAGGATATTTTTCTTCCTTTACACAGCAGCAGTTAATGGCAGAGACCAGAGTATCGTCCGCCTGGAAGAGAAAACGAAAGAAGACAGGAAGGGGAAAAAAATTTATCAACAAGCAAAGCGGAGCGGGTGGAGAGAATGCGCCAGGAGGGAAAGCGCCTCTGGAGCTGGGCAACTTTTTTTTTTCTGCTCTAGGCGGTGACTATCAGTAGCCAACCAGGTGGGTGACCGCAGCCCCGGCAACGTCTGGATCTAGTTTAACTTAAGTCTTTCTTTAGTTCCTTAACTGCTTTCAGTGAATTTTTTTCTTTGGTTCAAATTCAAAACAGAATCGCCTCCACTTTCTGCCGGTGCTCACCGCTTCTAGCTCTCCGTCGGTCACGTGACACCGTTCCGCCAGGCGTCCAGAGTCGCGTCGAACGCCACCAGATGTGTTCAGTGCAGAAGAGTGCGATACAGGAGCATTGGTGTTTCCTACGGACTGAGGGAACCTAGAAATGCAGTCGCTGTGTGCCCAGTATGGGCTCACTACACGACAAAAATTCAAGCGCAGTGCGCAAAAGGATTGAAAACCGTGAGTATCTTCCCCGCCCCCGCGGATGACGTCTATGCTAACACCGCGATAGATACGTTCGATAATGAAGAGGGCGAAGAATATGAGGCCTCTAAATTTGGCGGATTTGGGGATTATATGCGACGGAAGAAGATCAAACTGCAGAATTTAGATGCGGAGATTCGGGCTGCATCCCTCGGCAAGCCGCCGATCTTTCGCGGCGTGGTCATCCATGTCAACGGTTACACGCAGCCTTCCCTGAACGACCTCCACAATCTCATCGTGAGCCACGGCGGGGGTTTCTTACAATATCTGGATGGGAAGACGGTCGCGACTCATATTATCGCAAGTGCCCTGACACCAAAGAAGCGGGAGGAATTTCGCAGGTATCGTATAGTGAAGCCGGCGTGGGTAGTCGACAGCGTCAAAGCGGGCCGTCTGTTGTCGTGGGATGCCTATCGCGTTGTGGATGAAGGCCAGTCTCAGAAGGTGCTGAAATTCGACTCTGGTCGCCTATTCACCCAGGCAAACATCCAGAAACAGGGCTACAAAGACCAGTCTAATGCTAGCTGGTATACAGCACAGTTGAAAGGTATCGATGGAGCTGTTGAGGATGAGAGTGACCATATCACTTCTCCTGCCGCACATGGGGATGTCGCACTAGGCCCTCCAGCTTCGAGTTCTGCAAAGGAGTCTGATTATGGGGAGTTCCCCGGCATGGAATCTTTGGCAGACAATCGGGATTCTGCAATCACTCCGACACAAACGGAGGAATCAGTGGATGAGAAGCCGTCCATACCGGAAGATCCCGTAGAGCAATCTGCCTCTGTTACTGAGCTTTTGCCAGAGGAAGCGTCTGCTCAGACGTCGCTGCCCTTCATCCGCCAAATTATGCCTGTGAAACCGGAGATGACCCCAGAAGAGTACAATGCACAGCTACTGTCTGATCCCCGCATGAGGAAATCCAGTGTTCTCAACCCTGATTTCGTCCAGCAGTTCTACCGGGAATCACGGCTGCATCATCTCTCAACATGGAAAGCCGAACTGAAAGCGCAACTTCAGACGGCTACCCAAGAAAAGTCGCAGTTCCAGGCCTCTAGGAAGAAGCGGCTTCCTGGCGCCAGGAGATACATATTGCATGTAGATTTTGATAGTTTCTTCGCTGCAGTTTCGATCCAAAAGCGGCCCGAGCTGGCTGATAAGCCGGTGGCGGTCGCTCACGGAACCGGAAATGGTTCTGAGATCGCGAGCTGCAATTATCCGGCTCGTGCCTACGGGATTAAGAACGGTATGTGGATGAAGGGTGCGCTAGAGATGTGTCCTGACCTTCAGGTGATCCCCTATGACTTTCCCGCCTACGAAGAAGCTAGTCGCAAGTTCTATAGCTCGATCCTTGCTATTGATGGCGTCGTCCAGAGCGTCAGCATTGACGAAGCTCTGATCGACATTACCATGCAATGTCTTGAAGCGGGTGGCTCGGATGGTAGGGGCATTTCCGAAGGGTCTATCTATCGGGAAGAAGCAAAAGCAGATGACGTGGCTGCAAACCTGCGGGCTTCCATAAAAGAACAGACAGGATGTGCAGTATCGGCAGGCATTGGAGGCAATATACTCCAAGCTAAGGTTGCCTTGAGGAAAGCGAAGCCTGCAGGTCAATTTCATCTCAAACCGGATGCTGTTTTGGACTTCATCGGAAACTTAACAGTGCAAGATCTCCCTGGTGTTGCGTATAGTATAGGCACAAAGCTGGAGGAGCTTGGCGTGATATACGTCAAAGACATCCGAGAGCTCTCCAGGGAAAAGCTGATTTCAGTTCTGGGCCCCAAAACCGGGGTTAAGCTCTGGGAGTACGCGCGAGGCATCGACCGCACCGAAGTTGGGACGGAGACTATGAGGAAGTCGGTATCTGCAGAGATCAACTGGGGGATCAGATTCGTTACTCAAGATCAGGCAGAAGAGTTTGTGCGAAATCTCTGCGGCGAACTTCACCGTCGTCTGGTTGAAAATCTTGTCAAGGGCAGACAATTGACGATGAGAATCATGCGGAGATCCGCAGACGCTCCCTTGGAGGCAGTCAAGCATCTGGGCCATGGGCAGTGTGACCTTTTCAACAAAAGTGTTGTGCTTGGGGTTGCTACCAACGCAAGGGACATAATTGCGAAGGAAGCCGTGTCGATGCTGAGAAGCTTCGGATTTTCTCCTGGGGATCTGCGAGGTATAGGGGTTCAAATGACCAAACTTGAGCCTGTGAAGAGCGTGCAAAGTAGTCAACAACAATTGAATTTCAAAGCATCTCCAGTCTGCCCGAAGAGCGAGCCAAAATCCGCGACCGATCCAGATGAAGTCGACAGTCCACGCAAGGGTGATAATTCTAACTCGTGCATTGTTTCCGAGGCCGTTTCACTTGGGCCATCCCTGAATGACAATACGCAAAAGCCTCTCAATTTGACAGGGACTCAGTTCATCCTGCCTACCCAAGCTGATCCTGAGGTTGTGGCTGAACTTCCTGGAGATATTCGGTCGCGATTTGTGTCTAGATCGAAGTCTCAACTAGCCTTATCCCGTTCGCAATCACCTACGCCGACTCCCCGTCCTCGTACTACCTCCTCACGCGTGGAACTCCCTCCCCAGTCGCAATTAGATCCAGATACTCTCAATGCCTTACCTGAGGATGTGCGTTCTGAGATCCTTGCTTACTATGACCGACCATCGACAGCGACTGAGATAGTTCCTACTGCACCTTCATCCCGTCCTCAGTCATCCAGCGGCTCCAAGTTGAAGGTCACAACGCCAACAAAGAAACGTCGCGGCCGGCCACCATTAAAAGCTGCCAAAGCTTCTGGTAATGCCACTCTCACCCAGTCCAATTTCATCCGCGTAAGGCCTTCAAGTTCTGGTGGTCCATCAGACAGCACGAGCGTACGCCAGTCATCTCCGCAAGTTGATGAGCCTGTGGATATATCAGAGGACTTTCTAGCAGCACTACCAGAAGACATCCGCCGTGAAATCCTAGAAGAACAAAAGCGGATCCGGATGCAACAACGCTCTGGACTGAACATTCCAGTCCCGAGAAAGCCACCACAGCTGAAGCCCGCGACCCCAGTCCCTGTTGGACAGAGACGACTTCAGCTTCCTCCGCATCCGGAAAAGCCCACGTTCACATCAAAGAAATTATCCACGCTACCAGAGCTACGAGAAGCTCTGAGTGCCTGGTTCTCCTCTTTCAGCACAGACGGCCCATTCGACGAGGACGTTGAAGCTCTATCGAAGTATCTCCGCCGTGTCGTCTTGGAAGAAAAGGATATCGACAAAGCTGTCTCAGTCACTGATTGGCTCAGTTGGCTGATATCCGATGCTCAAGAAGGAACAGCGAACGATACCTCTGAGGGTAAAGACTCGGCCTCTCAATCTCACAACGCATGGACTACTGCTCTCGGAATAGTCCAGCAAGGCGTGCAAGCTGCTGTGCAGGAGCGTGGACTTCCACCGGTGGAGTTCTCGTGATTGTGTTCTACTCTTCTTCCTTCACCTATACATATGTGCATGCAATACCCTACTGTTTTATTCGTCTCTTACACCCATATGTGTTTGGAATAGCGCACCTACCATGTACGCTGAGTCCTTACGATTCCACGAGTCACGATCGTCCATCTCATGCTCATATATCACACGTATACTGTCACTACCTTGAAATAAATACTTTTGACTACTCCCACAATCATATATCCTATCCCTAAATAATTATGGACGATAGTCTGCATAACCATTCCACTCAACACCCAACAATCGATAAGCATACAACATACAACCCCAGAACCATCTCCAAGTTATACCAACCACATCGTAAACCACACCACAATGACACCTGAAGCTCCTAATCCTAGTTAAACGTACGTAATAATTCCCTTCTCCACGAGATAGATACTAATGGGCGGTGTGATCAGGGGCAATCTCAAAAAAACACCCCTGTCAAGCCTAAACCAGATGAAACAAACGGAGGACCCTGTTACGAATCCGAATCCAAACTAAAGAGTCAGACATGTAGAATTTATGCATGCTATGGATAGAATTACTCCCGTTGTGTCGGAAATATAACTTTCCATTTCTATTCGGGTAGGCCGTCGTAAGATGTGGTATCCCTGTTTCTCCTTCTTTTTCCTTTTCTTTTTCTTTTTTTTTGCAATAAGTGCTAGAAAATAAACCTCATTCAGAAAAATCTAGATTCATGAGGGACGTTTTGGCTCTTTGCTCTAGTTCTGTATATGTTATGTTATGTTCTAGGGTATCTGATTCTCATTCATTAGAGCGATTTCGGAAATGGGATGAGATAGATTCCTACTCATGACTGTATCGCGATGTCTGAGAAAGGAGATGGGATATGTATGTGTGTGGAGAGACCTTCTACCTAAGAGCAGAAACAGTGGAAAGTTTCGTGAACGTTACATGCATGATGATATAAAATAATAAAAAGTAATCAATGATGAGGATGAGGATGTCTCCCGAAATGAAAGAGAAAGAAAAGAGATGGTCACACGAACGCCATGCTTGTGTAGGAATATATAGATAAGATGCAGGTTGCCGAAATGGTAAGGTGTAGGGGGGGATCAATGGTGTGCTGTGCAGAGACTAGGTCGATGAGGAGGGATCGATGTGGATCATCTGATCGCGACTCCGTACTCTCATCTGACCTTGAACAGGCTCTGAAAAGTGTAGTCACGAGTCGGTGACCGTATAAGGAAACCGTCGTACATCAGAAAGAAGAGACAACCCCATAAAGAATCAAACCCCAACCACGCCTTTATACTTCCTTCTTCCCCCGGTGGTATCTCATGCTGAGTTAAAAGGAAATTTTGCCCGAGCAGCGGCTCTAACATCATGAACTTTGTTGCTGTTGGTGCTGTTGCTCTCCAGGAAAGGGCTTCCTGCCTGTAACCACATAAAAGTTGTTGTAGGCATGCACGTTGGTGTTTTGGATACTCCTCCTCACATTGACGAGGAAGACTTCGATCTCAGGTTTTGACCACCCCAGGGCCAGGAAGGGTTTATAGGACCATGCAGATAATGCGTCGAGCCAGTTGGCCTCCCACCATGTGCCGATCCGGCTCTGTTCCGGATCCTCCGGCCATGGGTTTAACGGGATCTTGACGACACGTTCCTGGACATCGACGAAGCCCGTCTCTCTCATCCACCGAGCAAGCTTATGGGCCATCCGGAATTGTCGAGGCGGGTCACGAAGGCGACTCGAGCGCTCATTATAGTCGAACCAGTCATGAAAAGCGTAGGCACTGTGGCCGTCAGGGTTCTCTGGCGGCATCGTGTCATCATCACACAGAGGTTTCGGGTCCACTTCATGACACTCGAAATAACCTCCGGGCTTCAGATGAAGGAAGGCTTTTCGCATCAGATCTTTGAACGATGGGAGGGACCCCGTCATCATGGCTGTATGGATCAAATCGAAATGATTAGGGTTCCATAACCAGTCCCTTTCCGTAGCATCATCGATCAGAAAGTGGACGTTTTCCGGGACTTCCGTTGGTTGTACTGGCGAGAGATCTGTACCTGTGATGTGTGCCCCAGGAAAGATAGAAGCTGATCAAAAATATGGTCAGTATCAAAGCAAAATAAAAAATTTTTCACTGGGAAAACAGTTCACGCATGGTCAATGATATTTTCATCAGGGGGTTCTCCATACCCATCTCTATCGGCCAGATTCCCGAGCCAGTGCCGATATCGAGGATCCTTGCCGGATCATCAATCGGGGAGAAGAAGATTCGTCCGCCATGGATCGTCTTTAGCAGGTGGTATTGCATATCCAGCCGGTCGAGCTCCTGCTCATCGTTCGGATATAAGTAGGCTTTGTCAAACCGTCAGAATCCATGGATCATAAATAGGATACAGGAGTTATCTTACAGCCCTCATGATATTTATGGTATCGTCTTCCATTCTCGATTGGATAGTCCGTGATGCTGTTTGTCAAAGACTGGGTATCACTGCCGGTAGAATTTCAGTAAACCTGTAGCAATAGAACAGGGATGCATTTGGAATTGACAACAGAACCTCAACCGCTGACATCGTCTAAAAGGATCACTTACCAGTCATCACTGTCCTTTAGCTAATCAATCAGCACAAATCACGTAACCAGGAAGGGCATGCAAGAAACCACGAGCAAAAAAACTTTGGTGACGACATAGAGTAAAACAAAAGGATATATGAAGAGACATGACAGGGGTATATTGAGGGGAAAGGAAGATACTTACATTCGGTGTTCCTGTCATTCTGGTGCTTTGAAGTTCAATAGATCTAACCTCAATCTCTCCATCAACGATAGCAGACTGGACTTTCAGGGTTCGCTCCAGGAGACCAGCTGAGGTTCGATACTACCAGACTCTTGCGAAACTCTGATGTGGGAACGGACCATTTATCAATGTTTCCACGGTAGCAGGTCAGCCACAACCTGAAAGATGAACCCGACAGGCTGGATTGGGTTCCCTTTGGTACGGGAAGAAGCGAGAAATTAAAGGCAGATCCGATCAGGCCTTCTCGGGCCCGATGCACAGGTTAGTTATTCTTTCTACTTTATGCAACCATGCGCCTCCCGACCCTGGATGGCAGTAACCCCGCCCTTCCTATGGAGACGTGTGTGTGGCGGGCGATGATCGATGGCCTCGTTCGACCTTCGAAGGTTTTGCCGAAGTGGGAGCGTAGCCTGGCCCACCTCCCTAAATTTTGGTATTTTTCGGAAAGTTTTGCGCTTTGCGTTTGACGATGACAGTTGCAGGTCGTCCGCCCGGTTTCCCTTGGGTTCCTGATCGTGCCGCCAGTAGAGTATAGCGGGCGGACGACTGGTTTAAAGTTGGCAACCCTCGGCTTTGCCCAGGACCCTGGGCAAGCCCGACACTCTGTTTAAGCCCCCTGTTTGTGACGGGCGACTAGAGCATGGGCGACCCAAGGCGTCGGAAACCGGACGAGACGACGCTGCCGGGGGGTGTTATTTTGGAAAGGGGGGAAGTGTAATCAGATTGTCAGAGAGGAGATGACGACTATGCAGAATACAGTAACCATAGGCCGGCCGGGCGGTCCGTGTACTCTAACTTTCCCAAGAGCCATTGGTGTTGCGACGGGCTTGGGACTTGGGAACAAGTGAGAGGCTAATTAGGCTGTCCGGAGATGGAGCCTCTGTTGTGAACTGTCTGTACCGTCAGCGTGAATTTGCCGGGACGAACAGTTAGCTGGAAGTCCCACCGTGCTCTCCTTTCTGTGTATCCTCAGACACCGTGCAGTGGTTGGTTCTTCAGACCGTTGATATGGGGGGAGTAGTCCAGAATTCGATCATCATCAGAGACCACCAGATTGGGTGAAGAACGAAACTCAATCCTGCGCGGCCAAGATTAGAGTGGTTCGTGTTTTTGACAGGAGGGGAACTCTAGCGTTCACAGACTCTCACAATGCACCAGACTCCTGCTCCTTGCAGACGGAAATGACCGAATTCTCTTTTCTTTCTTCTGGATCAGGGTTCCAGAAGCCGTGACACGCTTCGATGGCTGATACGGAAAGGAAGAGCTCCGGATGGTCGTGAAGATAGTTTGTGAGGTCTACTCTACTTCCAGTAATTGTCCGAGAAGTTCCCGACGAGGGGAGCCGTTTTTCTTCGATAAAGCCCCGCAGATACCGGTCCAGCGTCCATGGATCATGACCGACTGGAAGGTGTTATTATTGCCATTATAACTATTATTATTAGCCCGTTTGCAACAAACCTATGCTGTGGAAACCAACGGTTTTGATGCCTTTTCGGAGAGGCAACTGCCGACGACGGACTCAATTAGTTCATTCCCATGCCGGTGCTCATTGGAGAGGATATATTCTTCTGGCCAGCATGACGTCTCTCCCAACGCTTGGATCACGGATATCCTGGACCGCTCCGGTTCCTAATCTGGCGCGTTGCAGCTTGAAGTCAGGACCTGCGAAGATGCCGCCCATAACTCCCAGGGCAAGTATCCGGGGTCGTCTCACCATGGCATGGTGCGCTCCAGGCAATGTGTAATTCATATTAACTTAAGAGATCCGTGCCTGTACTTCAAGAGACACGCGAACGGTATCGTCCAGGATTCCAGAGTCACCATGGCAGGGCGAACCCTGTACTGTACACTCAAATACAAGCATGGAGACCTTACTCTGTCACGCAGCGAAACTCGCTAGAGATACGCGAACCATACCGTAGAATGCCCTCCATCACCCTAGGGATACACAATCACCGTATAGGCATCCTCGCGCTGTGGGCCAATCACGCAAAGACGAAGAAGTAGGCAGCCCTCGACACCATTCTACATACTGATCCTTCGATCAGGGATGCTGGATTTCTTCTCACCGACTCGATCACTCAGAATGCAGGCACGGATCTCCAAACACAGAAGTTGAGGCTCTACGGTGAGCGATATCGCGGCCTGTATACCCTTGTGCACAAAGAGGGTCGCCTTATCCGCAGGCATCCATAACCATGGGATCCAGATGTGCTTCCAGGAGTGGAAGTTGAGCTCTTTGGGGGGCGGAGAAGCATCGACCCGTACTTACGTTATGCGTCAAGTTAACTATCTACACCAGGGTCGCGCGACAGTGTATGAAGCCGTACGGAAATTAGTTTATGATCTTGATATTTGGGAACTCGGATCGAACCCAACTGGCTAATCAACATATGCAATTCGGCAGATACCTGCAGGCAATAGGAACAACATCGTTTGTGTATGCTCGTAACAGGAGCGAAGACAGCTGAGCACTTTCATGCCTTGTGGGATTCAGGCAGCCCACTTGACTCCACCATTAGCGGTCTGAATTGCAACCTCAGGAGAGTCGGTCATGTTGCGACTCCTCCACAACCCGCACTTCGTCGTACTGGACCCTCTGCGGCTTTGTTTCATACTTGAAATAGCTAGCCTTATTGTCTTACCAGGCAACCGTCTCGCAGTCAGCCGTGTCGATGACGAATAACGCAATAATCAGCAAAATGAATCAGTCGCATCGACCCAGAAACGCGTATTTGATATCCAGTACGGACTAACATGGAGAAAGATGTCTTAATCGTCCATCTGACCTTTACTTCAGTTATGTAAGCTGGGAATTAAGCTTTCTCGGAAACTCAATGCATTCTAGCACTTAGCTTCAAGTACGGAGTAAGGGGTGAAGTTTCTACGATTTCTGACACACCCGCGAACTACTGCATCTATCCACTTGCAACCACAGCCATGGTTCCCTCGGGATCGTCCTTCGGCGGGCTTCCTTTTGTGTTCGATGGCTACCTATCGTTTCCCGGGCGCTTAACTCGCTTACTCTAACCTTCCTGTTATAGAGGGACCAATGCTTGGACCAAGTGGGGATTACGGAATCGCTTCGGGATTCCGGGCGTGCTCTCACGACGTTCAATTCGATGGATGTTGCGGATATAGTGTATTATTTGTCAGTAAAGTTTTGTGGAGTACGGTACCGACCAGCTGGATCAGCCCCAGTCGTGAACCATGGTACCAGAACTAACAGATTTGTCATTCTGTCCGCAGCAAAAGGAGGAGGTAAATTCAAGATGTGCCTTGGGAGACGATCCCTTGGAAGAAAAAAAAAAAAAAGACATGGGTCTTGGATGGTTTTACTTCGATTCTCCTACGACCTCGCAGCCCGTTTCGGAGAAGGGGAATCCTTGAGCCTCGCGCGGCTAAAAGTCGGGAACTGACTGCTGTTAATAATAAGTGCCGCATCTCCAGGTAATTTAATTAGCTACGGAGAACGCCGTGACAGCTTAAATGAACTAACTCGAGTAAGTATCCGACTCTAAATAGTTATAGGCTAGACTAATCCACAGCTTCGGGTCTTCAAGACGCTTAACTTCGGGGCTACTGGGGACACGGATTTTGTCCGGCACCAAGGCCACCCACCGTGCTGGGACGTAGCAGCACAAGCTGGTCGTTCTCCTTTTTTTCGAATGATAATGCAAGGCAAACGGCTGAAAAATTAGAAATGTTGACTCCACGATCCCTAGCATGGAACATACACTTACGCGAGTCAGTCTTTGCCTGGTCGCCCGAAATTTCAGTCATTTCTCATCTGCGAACAAACCAGGAGGGAGGGACGCCGGGCGCAGACTGATTATGTCGTGATAAACATGCAGTAGCTGTCAGCTCACGCTTATGGGCAGGGGAATTCATGCACGACTCTGTGAACGTCGTACTTCCAGACCGCTGCCACTTACTCAGTTTGGGGCCAGTCACGTCTGACCGGATTGTCGGGTCCCGCTGCGGATCCCCAAAATTGAGGGTTTCGAAATTGATATCCCGACCAAAAAAAAAAAAAAAAAAAAAAAAGAGAGAGAGAGAAAGATCCACCTTTTTTCTGCGGCAGCGTTCTGTCGTCTGTCGTCCTAAGGCATACAGGAAGTTACATCGTTAGTAGCTACTAAACTTAACTGGGTCGGGATTCCGGGCAGTAACCAAAGAGCAAAAAAGAAACTCCGAGACTCAGGAGAAGAAGAGAACATTTCCTCTCTATGGCTATACTCCTTACTCATAACTGACTAACGGTTTGAATACCACAACATCCAATAAAAACCAGAGCCACGACGTTGGGATGTCCAAGCGTTCGACCGGCCAGAACAGAGGCGACCTCAGACCCCCGTGTTTCCCAGCGAGACGGTAACGCCGCGCGGGAGCGCAGAAAGGGCTGGATCCAGCACCGTCTCCTTGGATCCTGGGTTACACCCCGAAGAACTAGTTCCTAACTATGTATCAACACTAGAGTAGTAAGCACTAGATCCGGAGTAGATTGTCCTTTCATCCCTGACAAAGTTCGGAGCTTTTTTCGATTTTGGTTTTTTCGCTTCCTAAGCATCCATCCCAGCTTATCTCCTTTAGTGCCATGCTAAGGGTCATGCTAAGGGTTTGGGTGAGTCCTACTATGGAGAAACATCAACAGGGATACCCCGGTCATCGTTTGTTCAACAACCAGATCTTTCATCCAAGTTGGGGCGGCACTTGTGGTTTTTACTTTGCTTTTTCTTTTGATTCCCGGGCCCGCTCCCCGAAAATTTTCCCCCTTGTTGCTTCCCTTCCATACCTACAGTAGCATCGTAGTTACTACTGGTTAGGCCTGTCCGGGAGGAGGGGAGCGTTTTCTAGCGATTTTCTCTTTCATTTCTTTTTTTCTGAATAATCTCGCTACCTTACTCTCAGTTCGTGTACTGTTTTCCGAATAGCACGGAGAAGCAAAGAAAGGATCAAAAGCTAGACTGTGACGATTTTCCATTTCGACTTTTGACCTCGGACATGTTCCCCTGATCCCGATCGCCCCGTCCCGTCGGGAATGATATAATACGATATCAAGCTGTAATCCTACGACGATCTTCCTTGTAGAAATATCTTTTCTCACAACTGATAATGCCCATGATAATGCCAATACCAATAATGCTAAACAGTAAGCGGTATAGTACGATCCGGACACACCTCGGCAACCATCACCGGCAACAACCTGTCTGAATCATCTTCCAGAAATAAAGTACGGAGAAATCTTCCGTTAAAATCTATGTTTTTCTCGGGGGGTCTATAATTTATAGAGTATATCCATCCCGCAGTCTATCGATTTCCCAATAATAATAGCAAGCTTCGACTAGGTACAAAACGGATAAGAATAAGAATAAGAGCGCTCGGCTAACTATAATGCAATAGTGTACAGGATGGAGGTATAATAACAACGACGTAGAAACGGTCGGAATTCACCGCGGCAGTTACAGTACTTTGATCTTCCGTCCCTACTACTAACTACAGTCTCCATCTCTCCTGTGCCGGTTTCAGATCAAACATCAGACCACGCGGGGCCACGTCGTAGTATGAGTATCCACAACATACGCATGCTTTCCGCTCCCAGAGGACATGCCCGCTGCTTCCAACCGGAAAGTGACGCGAGATGGGTTGCTACGTATGGACTGCAGGGAAAGAGGGGAGGACCAAGTACTCAGAAGGTCGGGCTAACACACCCAAGAGATTCCGGTTTATGATTCGGATGATATGGGTGTTGGCTAGAGTGTGGTGTCGGACGTTGCACCGTTTTAGACAAAGGTCCTCTGAGTAGGGGAAGGTAGATTGGATGTACAGGAGTCAACGGTGTGAGTTGGCAGAGGAGTTATTCTACCCTAGACCCACTAGTTAGGCTTGGAGAAGATGTAGCTACGTAACCAGTATTATTGTCATTGTGATTTTCCTTTTTCTCTTTTATTCAAGTAATTAACGTATCCAGTCTGATTTTTCATTTTGGAGAGTGTAACGAGCGGTGACGATGTATGAACGTCCTCCCGTGGCCAACAGCACGGTTTTATGACTGTCTGTGCTGATAATAGGAATGTAGAGGATTCATGGCGACTCATATTTGGTCAACTTTGATTTAGTCCCAAACTCTTAGCGTAAACATACCCAACGCTGATAGGAATGGTGACTGGCTATTTGGGCGTCTGCAGGGTTTGCGTCCCCAGATGTTGTCCGCTTCTCCGACGGCTCTGATGACAGAGACTCATGTGTCATTCAGCCGTGATTCTCAGACTCGGATTCATGCCACTCTATAACTTCCTCCCGCGTACCGTGAAGATGGGATAGTCAGGATACTCCCCCTTTCGATGCATTCCCGGCAGTCTTTCACACAAAGGCCTCAGAATCTCAGGAATCACCATGCACACTTCAAATCTCACGTCTCTAGGGATGACCTGAAGAGCCGCAAACAACAAAGAGGCAATCACCCAACCTCCTACCCCTGGCGTCCGCCCTGGAAGCAGAGCCAGATCCCGGATCTGGAAGAATAGATGTCCATCCGACTCTCGAAACAATGGATATTTCGACCTCCTCTCTATGCGACCCATTGCAACAGATCGAAGGTTCACTGGTTCAACAACCGTACAAGCGAAGAAGATACTACCTGCGTTGCCACCCATGAGAGCTTCCAGAAGATTCTTTCTACCGGAGTCTACTGGATGGACATGTTGGCGGATTTCCAAGTACGAGGATGGAGACAATGGTACGTTTTGTACTGCAAGATACCTCGACGGAAGCAGCGCGGTCAACTCGCTGGCCAGATCGTGCACGGTCACAGACGTTCCGTCAAGCTCCACCGCACAGTAAATCGAGCCTGGAGGCTGCGATGCCCACAGCTTCCGATGAAAACCAGCAATCATGTTCCTATTAGCATGGTATCGCTCAGTCTGGAGCTGCGGCAAAGGACCCCCCGTGCTGGACAGCATAGGCGTGGATGGAGGAACCTGGCTAGGAATCTGCTCGGGCAGCCATCGAGAAACCTGCTGAGACTGTCTATGGACCGGAGGAATAAAGAACCAAGGAGGAGCCGGGAGTCCGACTGGAAGGATAAGAGCTGCGGCATTTCGCCCGATGGCTACATAATGTGGCGGGAAAATGGCAGGAGGAATACCACGGAGATCAGGCACTGCAAGTGCTGTCGTTCCGTTTGCTTCTGGGACGGGATCTCGTGTGCTGCCGTCCGCATGAGCTGTGTCTCCTGCGTGAAGAGCTGTTTGCTGGTCATTCTCATTTTGTTCCTCGAGTTGTCCCGAAGTATGATAGGGCTGCATCTCGCCGTCTGGAGGTTGAGAAGTGAGGTTATTTTGTCGAACTTGCTCATCAGAGAGCACTGCGCGATCCAAATCGAAACCATCACCCATCGAAATATCACGATTCCCATCTCGTTCCATCATCCTCTTCGAGTTCTGTCGACGTCCAACCTAAGAATGTATATGTGGTGGTCTCGATATATCATATATTTCCCAATGTTATTCCGTCCTCTATTATGAACAGCAATGAATATGATGATGATAATGATGATAATGTGTACCACTCTATTCATGTAACGGAGAATATCCAGGTCGTATGTCACTACACGAACGCGGCAGGAGCGGCCTTCCGCTGCCAGTTACTGAATACCATAGCTTAACAAGACCGTGTTCTTTCCTTCTGGAGATCAGGGACCTTCCGTTCCATATCTAAATGTGTGTTTTCATACGGCAATAAAAGGAGAGGAAACGTTTATGGAAGATGTGAGATCATGTTTAACTCTCCCTGAAAACTCAGCAGCATCTGCATGATATCCTAGCTTCAACTATCTTCGACCAACAGAGTAACGGGGCACTTATCCACTTAATTCGATTGATAAAATCTCAAGATCAACAGGATCCAACTCTTTACCCCAGCAACTTGTCCTGTTAGTTAGGATTTTATACATTCCTGTCTAAGAAAGCGAGCCATTGAGCTGCATTGAAATCCAACTTCAAGTATGCTCGAACTGTATAGATTCTAGGTTCCTACCCCCTCAATTTGTGGACGAGAACCTTCGCAAATTTTGATATCCATCGATAATTTGCTGGTTTAATCTATGAGTGGCTCACCTTGAGCTTATCAGTGTCGACATAATAAAAACTAGTTCGAGAACGTGGTATACTTAGCCGAGTATTCAGGTGCGGATGATGAGTGAAAATATATTTCAGGTAGGTATGGGCGCGATCCTTGGATTTACATACATCGTAATAGGGACTTTGTGTTCTTCACGGGATTTAAGGACAAAAGTAAGCATATCATATATTATTCCCAAGGGAACAACCGATTACTGTCCTGTGTTTTGTTTATTCTTCAAGCAACACCATCCAATAGATGCGTTGTCGTTTGTCACTGGCCAGCGAGACGGCAGCCACGGCGATCTGAAGAAGGTTAGTCAGCACGCCAGCCTTGGCCCGAGCTCCGCTCATGCGGATGGAAAGTCGAAAGTCGCCAAATCTGTTAGATAGCTGCAGACGACACTCGACCAGACTCAATTACGCGCCTGTGGTAGCTGATGCCGAATGTCTTTCAGCAGGCATGCTTGCCGGCATGCCCTGAAGCCACCTGCCGCATCGCTAATCGACCACGTGTGGATTAGCGATGACTTGCTTGCTTCGACTTTCAAGCGCTTCGTCAATTGCCAGAAACGCTATGAAAGCAAGGTCCCCGGCCCGTTGGAGGCTCGAAGACGCCTCGCGAAGCGAAGGAATACCGCATTGGCCAGTGTGGGCAATTCTGGATTGCCAGACATGGGCAGTTTGTTCGGTAGGAATGGAACGGGGCACATGAAGTGGAAGTCGAACGATTCCAACTTTCTGTTTTCGCAGTTTGACTCACCTGGTGAGATTGTCATTGCCTCTACCGTATATGAGACATATGAAGCTGACGGTTCTGAAGGTTCATATTCTTATTCTCCGAGCCCACCCGCGCCGCCCGTGCCTTCTTTCGTAGCCGAGGGAAGTATCGATGTTGACGATGTTGATATACCTTATTCGTGGTCAAAGGAATCTGGTGAGCTCAGCACCGCTGCCCGTGATGAGCTGTTGGAGGATGAGTTGAAAAAGTATTGGAAGGTGGACGATATACGGAGGCTAGTTAGCGATTTCGATCTTGACCTCAAACATGAACCCGCCTACAGCCAGATGATTTTTGGTCAAATGCTATCTCACGCGCTCCGCCGCGAACTGCCAGTGATAGCGGAGCTGATAACTTTCTTGGAAGATCCGACACTTAACACGCCCAACGCGGGAAATTATCTATCGGTAGTGGAGCACCTGATCGCCAACGAGATGACCGCACCCGACCGGCATGAATTTCTCCGCGCCATTAGTCGAGCCTTTGAGCTTGGCTTGATCCCGGAGGAAGAGCTCGGCCTTATTATCGAGGGGATACCGGAGATAAAGGTTGGAGGATGGACACTGCGGTCTGAGGATCCGGAAGAACTCGCGCGCTATTACCGGAGCCTATGGGATGCGATACAAAACTGCAACGTACTGCGATTCCAGGATCTGGGAGAGAAGATATTCCAGTCCTGGCTGGAAGAGCTTGCGCAAATGGGGGCACACAAAGAAGTCTTACTGTTAGCAAGAGATATTATAGTCTCTACACATCATTCGCCATCCAAGGACTGCAGCTTGGTGTCACTATTTATCACCCAGTGGATGAGCCTCTCGAAGAACTCAGTCCAAGATGAGTCTGGCTTCAGTCGGGAGAAGTACAACAGGGACTACGTCCAAAGCTTGCTCACGTGCTTCTCTCCATATCTGACTTCAAGATATATTATCGAGGTGACAGAACATTTGGTTATTTCCTTACGAGAAGATGCGCACAAACATGTAATGCTCAAAGCTTGGAGAGGTTGCTTGATGAGAGTCGACAACGTTGAGTCTCTCCTCGCGTCCCGAGCGTGGCTGTCCCTGAAATCTGCGGAAACCAGGGACGCGCCGGCCGACGATTCCAGCACAGCCCATCTTAGCCTTCAAAACTATCAAAAGGTCCTCATTCGTCTGTGGATATTGAAAGCGCTTAGCCGTGCTATGTCTCAAGGCCCCGTCTGGGAAATTCCCGCATCCGTTGAATCTGTCGCCTCCGAGCTCCTTGTTCGCTTTAACAAAATCACGCGGGACTGGGAAGATAGAGACTACTTGACCAATCTTATGAAGGGGCTCCAGGAACTGGAACTTCCGTCCGACAGTGTTCTTGTGATGGCCGTTGCTATCAAAACAAGGAAACAGCCGAGGGAACTGGTGCGGAAGGCGTTGAAGCAACTGGAAACGTCAGAGAGTACTCTCGCAGACCTGTTCACACATAATTACGAGGCTACTAAGCGCTGCTTTTCTTCCGCCTTTCCGAAGATGATCCGCAAGATCGACATCACGAGCACTTCCTTCATCGAGCGAAGCATGCGCATCGCAGAGAATGGCGGTCGAGATTATCTCATCGTGCTTCGAATCCTGGGCTGCCACAGTCCGCTGAAGATCGCGCTGTCACGAGCATGGGGAGACCCACCAGACGACCCGTACAGCACCGCTCTCGCGTTATCCCGGGATTCTGAACATCCAGATCCGCACGCATGTCTGGAACTCATCCATCTACTTGCCATCACCTTTGCTTGCTCGGAGAAGATGAGTCCCCGCCAGTCATTCAGAGTAGTGTACTGGTTTTACTTGTTCCTGTCGAAACATCAAGCTCCTATCAAGCCACCGCTCATCCGCGCAATGTATCATTGCGGCATCATCCGGTACCAGCGAGCGGGTCTGCATATCTCCTCTGTACGGTACCAGTTCATCCTGGACCGTGTGAAGGAGGTCGAGGACCCAGAGGTGATTATGGCTTTGAAGAATGTGCCGGCGTAGACGACATATTCTTTTTTTGCCCTTTTGACACCCAAGACGCAGATGTTCCTATGGAATAACTCCTTCTTGTCCCGATGGGACTGCTATAGATATTAGACTTAGATAGTAGATACCCTGTACTTTGAAATATGCATGATCTCACGATCAATTTCTATATGGATGAATTCTCCATTTCTACGTAGTTATTTCAGATCTCGCGATGAGGCATGGACATCTTGAGCATTGATTAAGAGTCGTCGATAGTGATACATAAATTTCGAAGCCGTCTTTCCTTCTAGCGAGGCTCCGTCTCCGGAAATGCTGCAAAAGGAATATTTCTTAACTCTCACTTTATCATCGGAATGTGGGATAGGCATTCGGAAAGAGATCGGATGCATTGGGTATGAGTCCAATCTCCAAAATTATCATTTAACCGCCATTGGTAATATACCCTATGTATCGATCTCCATCGTCTCGGCGACCGCTTGCTGGTCATCGCTTGACAGTTCCTCCACGGTGACGTATCGTCGGATATCCTCCTTTGTGATGATCTTTTCGTTGAGATACGCAGTGGTGCCCTTGGGGAAGCGGTAGCTGCGCTCCTTCTGGCCACGCTCGTTCGGCTTGATGTAGTTCCGCAGCAGCTGCGTGGGCTTGTCTTTGTCGATGACGCACACGTCGACATTGCTACCGGATCCCAGGTCGTTAAAGATACCAGCCTTGATAGCTTCCGCACAGAGAGCCACCGCCTCATCGCGGTTGAGCTGGGGCTTCCACGTGGATTCGAAGACGGACATCGCAGCCAGGGAACCCGAACCCATGGTCACGTATGGTAGCTTGTCCGTTGAACCGTGTGCGTGCACTGTGTAGAGACCGACACCAGTGGGGTCAACGCCTGCGATGACGAGGTAGGCGCCAATGTAGCCCTGGTATCGGAAGAGGTGTTGCTTCAGCATGGTCATGCAGGTCACAACGCGTGGTCGGCGACCCGTCGAGAGGGCGTGCAGTTCTAGGTTGGAGCTGATGAGAGCAGTCGTGAATTCCGTGTCTGCAGCTGTACCAGCACCGGCACACCAGATCTGTGGGGTAATATAGTGAAGTTTCTCGCAGTTCTAGATGGTGGAAGCAGCTTGGTCAGCGATTCTCCGTGTAGTGTAGTGTACGAACGAGTTGAACAACGTCCAACGTATACTCCATACCTTATCTGCGACTATCGGGCCGCTGGTAGCTCTAGTATCTGCTGCAATCTGGAAGCACCGTCAGTCCTCCAGATGTCCCTATGAGGTATTTCATCGCAGCCGCGCCGCCGTAGCTCCATCGCATCTGGACCAACATACCACGACGCCATTGTCATAAATACACCCAACGATTGTGGTACCGGTACTGGTGGCTTTTGGTAGAGGCACACCCTTCGCGTGCAGGGCGGCGTTACGGTTGTAGTTGGAGAAGTCGAAACCTGGCATGGCGACAGCGATGCCTCAGCGCCAGGCAGAGCTATGACACTGAAAATGTAGGATATCCGGTATCCTTGCGGAGCAGAAGACGAAAAGAAAGGGCGATATGAAGTGACGGAAAGGGGTAGTTGACGCGGAGGAGACGGTGGGGATGAGTTGGAGTAACAGCTGGAGCTGGAGCTGGCGCGAGGATGTTAGACGGAGTGACGAAGCTCGGGAGCCTGGGAGGTGTTTCTGCCTGAGCAGCGAGGCATGAATATTCCCCAGGCAATAAGGCAGTAAGGCTATAAGGCTACCAGGCCACAAGGCCACGACGGAGTTCACCTGGAGCTCCTTTCCGAGTTAACTGATGCTGAATCCACCTGAAATTACGCCTGTGCTGTTTAATTAATCTTAGGGATTTCCTCCCTAGACGTGCCCACACCACCCCCCGAACCCACACACGCTAAGTGGCGTCTGGGACGCTATCGTGAACCCTTAACCGGCGTTGGGGGCTTTGTTTCTTCTCTTTGGTTCCTCTCCCGCCCAAGGGAGGTCGTCAAGATTTTTGACCGTACCTGGCAGCTTCTCCAGCGGAGTCCCCCAGCACGTCGCTCCTTTACTGCTGCTCTTCCGCGTGGGTCTCCAGTCCTCAATGTTCCTAAGAGCCGCAGATCCCTAGGCGACGCCTCGCGATCTATCTCTGCCGATTTTGAGAAGCTCAGGATGGCGTTCAGCTTCGGAGCTTCCAACCCTAGCGGGGGAGGTGGCGGAAATGTACCAGCGGAGTTGGGTCCTGAGCTGCCTGAAGTGTCTACAGAGGTAAGGAAAGCTGTGGATGCGCCCGGGATAGAGCGCGCATGGCAATTTTTTACGGGCTAACGTGGTCTGTTTAGGAAGTCGGTTTCAAAGGTGTCGAAAGCGACAGCAGAATTCGACTGCTACCTAATCCTTGGCCGGAAGACGCCCTTCCAGCCCCTACAGCTTCCCTCTTGACGGTCGCCCCGACGAAAGGGATCGTGGTCGGTGGCGGACCAGATGGCCTCATCGTTGCGAAAACCGATACTGTGAGACAGGCGATAGCTGCGCTGCAGCCTGAGGAGGATGCACAGGGAAACAAATTGGAAAAAGTGAAAACCAAGCCCTTCGAACCGCAAGCGAAGATCGCGCTTCCCGCGAGGCCGACGCATATCGCTTTCGCAGCTGGCGAAAGTGCCCTGGTCGTGGCGACTGAAAAGGCCGATCAGTTACTGGTCTATGAGACGTCGAGCCTGTTGCAGAGCAATGCTCAACCCGCATTATCTATTCCCATCGGCGGCACGCCGCTTCGAACACTCGTTCCGAACCCTGCACCTGCCGTGGAGGTACACTCGAGCTTGGTGGCGTTGGTCAACACGAACGGCGAGCTATCGATAGCGAACTTGAAAGCGGGCGCGCTGATTCCTGGACCAGGAGGTCCGGTGTTGAAGAATGGCGTTAGCTGTGTGTCGTGGAGTAACCTGGGCAAGCAGCTGGTTGCTGGCCTGGCAGATGGCACTGGATATCAGATGACTCCCGAAGGAGAAAAGAAAGATGAAATCCCACGTCCCCCGGAACTAGAGGGCGACCAGCACAGTAAGCTTACACAGTTGGCGGATTTGGACATGGAGCAATGGTCCTGATAACTTGTTTCTAGTCTCGGCCATATCCTGGCTTGAAAACCATGTATTCTTCATCGTTTACACACCGACCGCAGCAGAAGACGAAATGGGCAGTGTTCCTTCTTCAGGTTACTATATCGTCACGCGCCGGAAAGGATCTCCTTATCTATTTCAGAAGTTGCCAGAAGTCTGCTCGCCATTTGGTGTCAAGCGGAGCCCGGCATTCCAATTCATTGCGCGATTGAGGGACTTCAAGCCGCACCTGAAGGAGGCGTTGATTATCTCTTCTACAGCGTCCACTGATGTTGGTCTCATCACAAAGTCCGAGCAACCACTGGCCAGCGGCTTGCCAGATGAACAGGTGGGACTTTTCTCGGCTACGGTGATATCTAACGACGCCAGATCTGCGACGCTCCCCATGACAGATGCTACGATGGAAGATACTTCTACGATTGGTCTTGCTGTTGACCTCTCAGCCACCGAAAAAGTTCAGTCGCCCATTGCTGGCGAAGATATTGCAGTGTCGGAGACTCCGCTGCCAAATATCCTGCTTCTGAATAACGATGGACTTCTACTCTCCTGGTGGTTTATATATTCAGAGTCCGTGCGTCAGAAGATACCATACCATGGCCTAGCGACCGGGATGCCGGTGCAACCGCAGGTGCCGGCTCCTGCTGCTGCTGCTGTTGTTGCTTCACCCTTTGGCGCAAGTGCTCAGCGGCCCCAACAGCCTGCATTCGGTCAACCTTCGTTTGGGCAGCCGTCGTTTGGTACGCCGTCTCCTTTTGGAAAACCTGCTGCTTCATCGCTCGGTAGCCCTTCAGCTTTAGGAGCAAGCCCTCAGCTTGCCTTTGGGACACCTTCAGCCCTGGGTGGCGGTTCTGTTTTCGGGTCTACCAGCCCGATGGGTGCCGCTGCTCCGAGCTTTGGGAGTACTAGTGCTCTAGGAAACCGGACACTGCAATTTGGGAAGTCTGGCTTTGGAGGAATGCAGACTGCCACTCCTTCGACCCCAGGAAAAGGGTTCAGCGCATTTGCTTCTGCTCCCCCAGCAGCAACAGGTGCCTCAACGGGTGGCCTTGGCGGCGGTTTCAGTTCTTTCGCAAAATCCAGCGGATTTGCAAACCTTGCCGCATCGAAACCCGCAGAACAGAGCCCATTCGGTAAGGTCGCAGTGGAAAACTCATTTGGAAAGCCAGCAGGGGAGAGTCCGTTTGTGAAGGTTACGGCAGAGAATCCATTTGGAAAACCTGCAGAACAGTCTGTATTTGGTCAACCACCAGATACAAAGTCGGCGTTTGGGGCACCCTTGAAGCCTGAGGAGTCAAAGGGTCCTTTTGGTTTGGGGGCTAGCGGCTTTGTCTTGGGATCAGTGTTCAAAGGCGACGGTACAGCAGCGAGTGACGGCGCAAAGCCGGACCAGGGCTTCGGTGTATTCTCGATGGGTGCGTCCTTTGAGAACATGCTTGGACCATCGACGAGCAAGCCAAGTCCGCCTACAGAGTCAATGGAGGGTATGGAGTCGGAGCCTACTGTCTCACAGCCAGAGAAAGCACCCGTTCCAACATTTGGTGCACCGGAAAAGATGACCGCGATGCCCTCTGCCACTGCTGGGTCACTCTTTGGCCAGCTTCAAAAGGAGCAGACGCCTGTCGTCAGCAGACCTCCCCCTTTCAGTTTGTTCGGAAATGTCCCCGCGGCAAAGCAGCCGAGCCCGCCGTCGACTCCTTCTGAGAAGACTCACGTTCCAAGTCTCAGTCAGAGAGAAACGCAGCAGATTGACATGGAAATTACGCCCACTAGCAGATTCGCAGAACCTCCTTTGCCTCCAGACGCTATGAGTAAGGCCGTATATGCTCCGGGAGATACATCTGCATCTTCGAACGTGTCCAAAAGTTCAGTTGAAGATGCGCCACTACCGCCTGATTTTATCACGAAACCTAAGAAGACAGAAAAACCAATCGGGGCGGCGGAAACACCACTGCCCTCTGACTTCCTTGCTAAACCGACGGAACTAGAGTCACCTCCACGAAGCCCTGTTGAGGAGGCGCCCCTTCCGCCGGACTTCCTTACGAAGCCGAAGAAGAAGACGCCTTCTCCCATCAAAAGTCCAGTTGGAGAAGCGCCCCTTCCTTCTGCCTTCATTCCTCCGAAGGAGAGTGAGAAACCGAAGGAAGAGACCGTGCCCCTGCCAGACGGTTCTGAAGCGGATGAATCCGAGTTCGACGAGAGCGGAGAAGAAGTCACCCATGAGATCAGTCCTACCGATGAACATGCAGATCACGCCGTACAAAGTTTCAAAATGTCCCCGGAAAGTTCTTTTGGCGGGATCTCTGACAAGAGCCCGGCCGGTGGAGCTTTCACCAAGATTTCAATACCCAGACAACAGAAGCAGCAACCTGCACGCCCCTTGTTCGGAGAAATCGCAAATCCTGTTATGCCTCTACCTCGCCCGGTACGAACTCCAAGATCACCCAGTCCCAAGAGACCAGGAGTGCCAACAGGGGCAGTTCGGCCAGACAATCTCAGGTCAGCCAGTGCACCTGGTGTCCCGGGAAGTGCGCTCGCGACGCGGAAGGTTGCGCTTGCTGAATCTTCTCGGGGTAGGCAGTGGGAACCATTGCCGAGTGATGTCGCCAAAGAGGAGCAGGAGAGAGCTATTGCTGCTGCGGAACAGCAATTGGATGCGGAGGCCCAACAACTTGAAGAGGATGATGAGGACGAGAGACTCCGTGCTGACCTTGCCCGTCCCCTCTCTCCGATTCCTACCTTGGATCCCTTCTTGCCTCATCAAGACTACATGGGGCAGACGGCGAAGCCAGGTATTCCTGGACAAATCGAGAGATTGTACCGCGATATCAATTCCATGATCGACACTCTTGGGATCAACTCCCGGTCTCTATCTTCGTTCCTTCTTTACCAGGAAACATCTAAGGAGCTCGACACAGAGAAATGGATCTCGATCCTCCAAGGGCACAGCCCCACTGATATCTTAGATGAAAAGCTCCTCCTTCCGCATGTTAATAACTTTGATGAGTGTATAGCTGCGTTGGAGCGTTCCCTCGAGCAACAGCGGTTACGCGGAGCTCAGGAGAAGTTGGAGCAGTGCCAGCAGCTACTGAGCAAGGACATATTCATCCTGCGCGGTCAATGCGCCAGTATCCGCAAGATCATCGATGCCCACAATGACACTGTCGCAGTGCTTTCAGCCCCCTTGTCTGCTGAACAGGCTAGTCTCCAGCAAGATATGCGGAAAGCCTCGACGGCTCTCCAGGCTAAGCTGGCTGATCTTGAGCAAGGTATCTCGCTTCTCCGGGCCAAGATCGCTGATGCTCCTCGTCCCGATGGCACTGCCAATACCTCCTTGTCCCGAAGACCGTCGACCAAGAAGCCGACCGTTGAAGCAGTCACTTCCACCATTGCTACCATGATGAGCATGGCTGAAAGCAAGAGCAGTGACATCGACCTTCTCGAATCCCAGCTCAAGAAACTCGGGTTTGATGTCTCGGGGCCCCCCGCCAGTCGTGAGGGCTCGCCGTTCGT
Source organism: Paecilomyces niveus (assembly GCA_003116535.1). Taxonomy (NCBI): domain Eukaryota; kingdom Fungi; phylum Ascomycota; class Eurotiomycetes; order Eurotiales; family Thermoascaceae; genus Paecilomyces; species Paecilomyces niveus. The sequence continues at coordinate 127,891 of QEIL01000009.1, forward strand.
GACGCCATCCAAGAAGACTGTCGGGCGCTTCCCTGCGACTCCTGGGTCGAACGATGGCATCCGAAGCATGTATCACACCCCCGAGTCGGCTGCCCACGGTCTCCGAAGCAGTATTATTAACGGATCGTCTAAACCCAGCGGGCTCCGCGATACCATATCGGTCGGCCATCAGGAGACTGAACGATGGAAAATCAAGGCACAGCGCCGCAAGGAGATCGTCGGAAATCTCAAGAAGGCGGTCAGTGTGAGGAAGGTCCAAGTTCGAGGGGTTGACGATCTATGATGTCGCGCATGGTGAGATTGTTCTCTTATTGTAACGGTCGGCGAACATGTTTTACTTGGGCGTGAAAAGCACTTTACGTATGATGACGACCTGTACATAACCATTTCGTGCATTTGCTCCCAGCCTGTAGGTCTAATCAATCCACTGATTACTCGTTTACCCCCCGTAATCTTGTTAGTACGTGGGTATGGTCCACATATGGCAGTGGGGTGACCGCCTGCTGTTCCAGGGAACGCTGTAGAATCTTGAAGCTATTCAGACCTATCCTATTTTTTGCTTCTACCCTATGTTCTGGCAGAATATTATTAATATCCCGTTACTCCTTCCTGAACTAATTAGTGGATATTCAACTAGGGCGCGCAGGTGAGACCGCTATAGGTCTGGTCCCCTGATATACTAACCAAGTATAGTTTAGACTATATCACGTCGCTTTAAATGACATCCAAGGCAACAGAAAGCGACCTTGAAACAATTTTCCACTCACAACTTTCAATCAATAGTTTGTTGCATTTTACTTTTATCTTCTTTATTAATAATTTTTCTACCATAGACAAATGTAACTATCATGGCAAATTTTCCATCACATTTCTCACCTCTTGCCTCCATTACCCCCCAGCTCCTGATCCGAATGATAGGATTAGAGAACTTGAAGCCTTCCTCTCAGACGACCGCTTGCAGTGCCAGAAAGTCAACATTCTAAAACTTGTAGAACTTTATAGAAACAGAGAGTTAAAGCCTCCAGCTGGGTATACTAGGACTTATCTCTGTGATGGCAAAATATTAGATAAAATGCCGACTAATCCTGAGGAGATTCCCAAAGGTTCTGCTGTTTGGGTCGAGGTCAGCTGTTATTGTTACCAATAAAGAAAGTCTTCTTATTGATTGATTGCTTACTAGTTATTTTAGGGACGTGTTGTGCAAATGATACAGCAAAGGTATCCCTAGGTGTGGGATTTGGAGCGGTGATGCGTTGTACCACCAAATATGCGAGCGATAGTTGCCAACATTCCCGCAAGTTCTCGAGGGGAGATTCGCACAACCGCTCTGGTCCCGATTTTCGTCCACTCCAAATAGCTTTTCTCGCTTCTTTAGCATACATATAAAGCGTCCCTGCAGTGGGCCAAAGCCAGACGTCGGTGGCGGCTGCTTAGTCCCAGCAGCCGAATCCGGTGGGCAAGCAGAATTTCATATTAAGAACAGGAGTTTAGAGAAAAAGAAGGACGCTCCAGTCCCTTTTTCTTCCTCCTCATCCTCCTCCTCCTCTTCTTTTTTTTTTATCATAGAGTGAAATTCCTTCTCGCGTATAGGGGAATCGCCAGCGAAGCATTACTTAGCTATTGTTGAATTTCTAGTTCGAATATTTTCTATTAAATACCACGTTAACTACTATTATTATAGTTATTGTTTGATCCTTTCATTACTTATTGTAAACGGTCGTTGAAAATGTTTGGACGTCTTGGAAGGACGCTACTTGAGCATGAAAAAGCATCTTACGTATGATGACGGCCTGTACATAACCATTTTTGAATTTTGCTCCCGGCCTGTAGCTAATCACTCCACTGATTATACAATAATGATCAAAGAAAAGAGTTCTATCGAGTGGAAGCGTCTTTCGTTTCTCGCCTCGAGTTGTTTGAGCCTCCATGTCACCGGCCAACTCTAACCGGATCGGGCGATGCTCGCGGGGAACTTTCTTGAAATGGATGTTGAGGAGCGAAAGCCCAAGTTCAGAGAGTCACTCTTCTGTTCAATATTCGTTGGTAGACCTTGCATCTGAGTTAAAGTCCATCGTGAATTATTGCTACATCCACTGCCGTACCATCACGAGTATTTAGTCCTGTTGTTTGGATGCGGGTTGAGGCTGGACAGTGTGTGATAGGTAAGACAGCCACTTCTTTATCAGCCAACAGAATCCATTCGATCTGTCAATGATCTCACCATCGACACGCGGACAGGAACCACGAAGACGGGCGATCCCTCTGTGTTTACTCCGCTTGATCCGTCCTGATACGCGCTCAGGCTTTCAGTTTAAGTTTGCCCCAGAGCGGCGCAGGCAGGTTTACGGACGTAACGGCCTCGATCCAGCCTCGCACTGAATATTGCGGAAGATCTCGTGTCCCTGGATCACGCCAGAAGGAGGGGGTCACAGCGCAGCAAAGAGCGCCATAGGCTGGTTACTGCCGGCAATACTGCCTATCTGAGCTTGTATACGATCTACGACTGGTAGTGATGGATCCGTCCTCCCGGTCGAGATCGACTCGACCTAACCACGGTGTCGGTGACGCAGACCAGGACGCCGGGTCTTCCGTGACCGCTCCGACTGGAAGGAAGGGAAGTGATGCCTCCTCGACAAGGATCCGTCGTCGGAACCGCTTGATCACATCATGTCTGGAATGTAGACGGCGGAAGCTCAAGTGCGACCGGCTCCATCCGTGCACCAACTGCTCCAAAGCTAAGCGGGACTGTCTCTTCCTGGCTCCAGCGCTGGATTCTGAGGCCAGATTGAAGCTAACGGAGATCAAGGAGAAGATGGGCCGGTTGGAGCGGGCGCTGGAGCAGGACGTGGCTGGGAAGCGGAGCGGAGCGGAGTCCGCGGCCAAGGACGATTCGGCGGAAGCCATGTTTGGTGCCGCGGAGGAAAGCGAAAACTTGCCTGTTCCGGATGATGAGAAGAACCTTGAGCCGACGCCGCTGGCTGTGCTGGATGCTGCTTATGAGGACGAGGCGGACGATGAGCTTTACGATCTGGGCTTCAAGTTGGGTAAGATGAGAATGACTGACCGAGTCGGGGGTTACTTCCGGCCCAGGTTCGCGGATGAGGTAGGTGCCTCTTCTTTCAATGGTGCCAATTTCGTAGTCTGATTCTGGATTGCAGCTGTCTGCAGGCCTTCGGAACTTGCACATAGGGCCTGAATCAGAATCACCGGAACCTACTCCGAAGCAGCGACTAGAAGCCATGTCTCCCGAAGAGAGAGATGCTTACTTCGGTCCCGGCCCGTCTTACATCGCTCCCAGCTCAGATATTATGTTTGGACCGATGAACCGTAACTATGTCTTTGTGGAACACCTTCCTAGCAAGACGGTCACGGACCGGTTACTGCAGCAATATTGGCAATCTGTCCATCCCGTTGCCCGGGTTGTCCATCGTCCGAGCTTCGAGAAGAGATATCAGATATTCTGGGATGATATCAATAAGGGCTTTGAGCCTACCCCTTCGCTTCAAGCCCTGGTCTTTGCCGCATTATTTTCGGCGGTCGCCAGCATGCCGGAAAACGAGGTGCTCTGCCTATTTGGGGTTTCACAAAAAGATCTAAGAGACGACTTCCAGCTAGCTACAGAGGCAGCTCTAAGGAAAGCCCACTTCCTGCGTATGACGAAGACTGAGACGATGCAGGCGTTCGTGATGTACTTGGTATAGTTCCCTGAACTGCAAGAGCTTCACTGCTTATGATTGCTGACTGCGCATTCTACAGCTACCGATGTGCCGTGGCGAGATTTCTCGCTCCCATTCAGCTCTTGTCGGCTTGGCCATTCGACTGGCCGAATGCATGAGCTTTCATCGAGATCCATCTGAATATGGCCATGGCCCGGTTGAGACGCATGTCCGAAGGTTGATCTGGTACCAGCTTTGCTTCATGGACCTCAGAACAAGTGAAGTACAAGGCCCGCGAGCCTGCATTCGTCGGGAGGACTATTCCACGAAGTTCCCACTTAATCTAAACGACGAAGATTTCAGTTCGGGAAGGCTGGCCGACGTTAATAGATGGACGGACATGACCTTCTCCCGGATTCGGTTCGAATGCCAGGAAATCACTCGAGTCTGCCTTGCGGATAGGCTCCGTCTTGAAAAAAGGTCAATTTCCTTAACTCACCTCTTGGGAAAGATTGAAAGCTTCCGAAAAGCTATGTATGCCAAATACGAGCCTCTTTACAAGGTTCCGGATGCCACACCTCTCCGGCATGCTGCGGAGCACATGTTGGGTCTCTGGATTTGTCGCTTGTACATTGCTGTCCTACAGCGCTACCATTCCAACCCTGTGGCTCCTATCCCGGACCGACTACGTCAGATTATGCTCACGGCTGGTGCCCAATATCTGGAACATGCCGTACAGTTGGACACGGCGCCAGAACTCGAGCCATGGGTCTGGTACAGCAGAGCTTACGATCAGTATCATATCGCCTTTCTGCTTCTATTTGATGTGTTCATGGTTCCGATGCGGCGTGATGCAGATCGTATCTGGCGATGTTTGGATTACGTATATGAATTTCCGCCAGACGATCCTACATCCGAAGTCAATTGCTTAGGGAAACTCAGTCGTCAGGAGCTCATTGCTCGTCGTAACAAGAAGGCTCTGAAGATCATAACCCAGGTTAAGGACCGATTAGAACTCTATGCCGAGATGAGGAGGCTGAAATTCCCAAAGACGATGGCAGACCAGGACTGGCTGGAGTCCTCTGATGCCATGCCAACTGAGCATCCTACTGACTCCGAGTCCCAGAAAGGGAAAAGGCCTATGGCGAATGCCAACCCCGGCAGAGCTCAGCCTCCTCCAGATGTCTCCAGGACCGTCGAATCACGCAGCAGTGAACAACAACAACGCCCTTCACACTCACCTCCACAGTCGACGCAGTCATTCGCCTTTTCTATTCTACTTCCCGCTCAGGAAAGCGTCAAGAAGGCCCGACAGAACGCAGCTACATCCCGGTTCCAGGAGCAAACCCGTCCTTCGGCCCGTCTAGACTTGCCGCCTCTTCATCGACAACACGATGCTAGTCTCATGTATCACACGGCGCCACCTACTGTACAACCGCCTATGCCGACCGCGGAAAATTCCGATCGAGGGGTCCGTGGAGATAGCTTGGAATCAGACGGAAGTAAAAGTTCCGATTCCGGTGGGCCGGGACTGTGGTTTGTGCCCGGTGGCACCGATACATCTGGAGGGACTGCGCCTGTGCCAGCTACGGGTCCTCCAAGGCCAGAAGATCTCCCGATGCCGGACATCGACTGGGTATGTTTGCCGATTTTATTGAGTTCTTGCCGGTTACATCTCTACTCCACAGGCCTAAGTCTCAGAACGATACTAACAAACCAATACCAGTCTGAATGGGACAAACTATTCCCTCCGGACGTCAACACGGGAGACCTCAATCTCCCGCCTCAAGTCCTCGACACGTCGTCAAATGATGCAAGCCCTATGTTCTACTACCCTAACTACCAACAAGCTTCGAATTTCCCGTTTACGCGGTGACCTCATCTGGTAATAGCATCCATGGCTGTGATTCTTGTGATACCCCGCAGCTCAATCCTTGCATGTTAGTGTCACTTAACATCGCTGCCGTATCTACAATGATATGTCTGTGATCGTTGCTTAGTAGTTAAATGTGGTTCTTCCTTGCTGTGGGGTCGCCGTCGAGAGAAGCTATTTCAGAGAATCCCGGGTATAAGGTCGGAGTCTTGTTAGACCCAAACTAGGGTCTCATTTTCTGCACTATGCAGCAATCAGGAGACAGCGACCCGTCATAGATGCCGAGATAGGTTCTCACCGAAACTTGCGCTACGCAAATTAAAAAAAGATAAAAAGAGGCATTTATAGGCATCATAATGGGGCAGCGAGACTTCTCTTGGTTAGAGTGAACTCACCTAAAACAGACGGTGCATCATGTCGAACGTGTATAACTATAGTTCTCGGACGGGGTCGTCTAATCTCAGACCTCTCGCATCGATCAAGACCGATTGCAAACATCTCTATTCAAAAAACGCGGACAGGTTCAGTAAATAATCTACCGTCGTTCTCCACAATCGCACCCAGAATGGACTCAATCTCGCCTCTCGTCAACCGGGCCGTCTGGCTCTCCAGCTTCACGGAACCTCCATCAATCATCAATCTTCCGGTTCCTGAAGTCACTGCCGGAACCGTTGTCATTCGCGTCCTTGCCGCGCCTATTGCTCCTTACACGCACATGGTCCACGCAGGAAAGATTCCACAGCTCAACCTCACCCTACCTCTGGTTCCCAACCCCAATGCCATTGGCCGGGTTCACGCCGCTGGACCGGACGCCGTCCGCGTCAAGCCTGGCGACCTTGTCTATATCGACGCTACCGTCCACGGACGCGATGACCAGAACGTCATCATCATGGCTGGCCATCACGGCGGCGAGGGTCCAGAGGGTCGGAAACTCATGCAAGGCGAGTGGCGCGACGGTTCCCTCCAGCAATTTCAGAAGGTTCCATTAGAGAATGTCTACCCGTTGGACGAACATCTCTTGCTTGGAGAGCTGGGGTACTCTCCTGCCGTGCTGCAGAGCATCGCCCACTACTCCGTGGCCGGAGGGGCCCTTCTGGAAGCAGCAGATGTCAAGATCGCCGAGACAGTCGTCGTCGGGCCCTGCGCAGGCTCATTCGGCGGACTAGCTGTCGAGTTGGCACTTACCCTCGGCGCCAACGTCATCGGTCTAGGGCGCTCTGAAGAGAAGCTCAGGGATATGAAAGAAAAACTGAACCATCCCCGATTCAACTACGTCGTTATGAGCGGCGACGATGATATCGACACCGCAGCTATTCTGCGCGCGACGCCCAATGGCCAAGGAGCGGATGTGATCAGCGACTGGTCTCCGGGATTCGTCTCGACTCCACCATTCCTCTTCGCCGCGGCGCGTGCTCTAAAGACGCGAGGAAGAGTCGTCCTAAGCGGCGGTACGCCGAGCAATGTCCAGATTCCATATACCCTGATGGTCCACAAGGACCTCACTGTGAAAGGCAAGTGGATGTGCTCGCGCCAGACATTAGAGCACCTGATCCGAATGATCGAGCAGGGCCAGCTGAAGATTGGCGTCGAGACCGGTACGAAACTGGCTGTGTTCAGCCTGGATGAGCATCAGCATGCGGTAGAACATGCGGCTAAGCATGGCTCGTGGAGGAACTATACTGTTGTAGCTCCGAATTCATAGAAAAGACTCCCGGACGGACTTGATAGGTCTGTGATACGTGAGGAACACTAAATTTGAAACTAATAGGTATATAGAATAGACCAGACCATTCAACTCAAATAACAGTACTAGATATTCCCTACCGTTTCTAAGACCTTTGTTCTGCAAATGCAGCCCTAAAAGTCAAGAGTGTTCACTGGTATGGACTTAGGAAAGAATCTTTGATAAACTTGTAGGCCAAACAGCCAGCGGGGTCGACAACACTAATGGTATCTACATAATGAGCAACTTAGCATACTGCTCTGCAAGCGATTGTAATATTTAGTAAGTCTGTTTCGATATAAATACAAAGGCGCCAGGCGCATACAAGAAGGATAGAAAAAAAGGGGTGCGGCAGCCCTGAGACGTCGCACTAAGAAGGGAAAAAGAAAAGAAAAGAGCTAAATTGGGCATATTTTAGCTTTTCGGGAAAGCAAAGCTGGCATATAGAGAAGAGAGCAAAAAGATAAGAATGAAACTAGTGTAGATCGATGAAATCACCGAGCCTGTTGTGGAAATTTCCGAGATTCCGCGGAATGCCTTTTTACCAAGTTTACTTCCGGCGAAACGTCAAGCTAAACACGCTTTGACAGCCGATGCCGTTGAAACAGGAGTAGATGATGCCACCGCCGAAGAAGCAGTAGAATTCCCAACCGCAGCCGCGGCAGCGATATCAGATTCCTCAAGACGATACAGAAGAGTTCCCCAGCCAATACCGTCATAATGGCCGGATCCTTCGCCAGCTCCGCCGACACCCTTCTCGAATTGACCACCGTAGTACTGCAAGGTGTTGTTGAGGTATTCCGATGTCCATGGAACATCCAATCCCTTAATCTGGCCGTAATGAGCGTACAATAACTCCCACGTCGGTCGGACTGCACCACGGCTTGCAGAGCTGATGTTAGTGTAGCTCACGATGCCATTTGTATACGGCACGAAGGGAACGTCGTATCCGAGATTATAACGCGCGAAGTATTCAGCGCTAGAAGATTGATGTTAGTTTTGTACTGTGAATTTGGGGAATGGGGGAAGGGGGCACTTTCTTACCCAAGGAGAATACGGCTATCATTAAGAGAAAATAGGTCCTCTCCCTGATTCCACGCTTGTTGTCCGATGGCAGCCAGGAGCTGCTGATCCAGAGCGGAATGGCCCTGATCACGACCAGACTCCTGGCCTTGACCCAATGGATTCCCTGTTCCTGGCTCCTGGACTATATTCGTAATGGCATTTCCAATCGCACCATTTCCTGTTCCATTCTTGAAATAGTCTACCGCGAAATCCCAGAGAGTTTGGTTCTCCGTTAGGACTCCAATAGCCTGAACGGAAGCGATCTGAGCCAGCTCCCAGTTGGCAAAAAAGTGCTTAACGTTGTGCTCGGAGCCCTCCTCATGATTGAGGAACGCAACATTCAAAGGAAGGATTACGGTCGTTAACATATCAGTGAACGTCCCAAAGCCATCGCCGAGAAAAGGCTGATAGTTCCGCAGCAGCTCCGCCGCATTAGCAAGCTCGTAGCCCTGGAGTCCTGCGGACAGGAAGCGGTCATCGTTCCCTGACAATGTAGTCAATGTCTTTCCCCACGCGACCAGGATCGCTGAAGCGGCATCCGCGTATTCGCTTTCGTTCGTGATCTTCCAGCGTAGCGCTAAGTTGAAAGCTGCTGCTGCGTCATGCCAGAGTAGATTGCCGTTGGAGTCGCGGTCGATATCTGAAACAGCGTGGTTTTGGTATGAACTGTTCGAATAGGAAATACTAGTAAAGTAGTCCCAGGCACTGGTCCATGGCTCCTTGTTCGCGTTTAGTTTGGATTGGATGCGTGTAATGTCTACGTTGCTAACGAGCAGACCTGGATGATCCCACGCGGAAGCGGAAAGTATCAGGGGTGATAGAAGAGAGAATAGAGGAAGAGGGCGCATTTTGAAAGACGGAAATATCTAAAAAGAATGGATTTAAAGCTACTAGAAGAAGGAACGAAGGTGCGCTGTAGGCCATGTTGTAGATGATTCTTTTGTTCTATATAGTAATAAGGCAATTAATAAGGGTAAAATATTCTGTTGAGAAAGCTTCTGGGTCGAAACAAGTTCCCCGCAGCCAAGAAACCGGTTCTTCGACTGTTGTAATAGAGAGCTTCTATCGCACGCTATCCATTCAGACTGCAGCGTGTGTGATCGTCATTTCTCAACAGAAAGAAATCCCTGTCCTACTGTTGCTGGGATCAATGCTTATTGCTACTGATATGTGCATAGTATGCTTCTAAAGCAACTTATCGCTAGCAGACTGCATCGGATATTAATGTGGTAAACGTCCTGCCTAAATGGGTAAATTTCCGGAAGCCGGTATACATGCACACAACAGAGCCGGTGTACTCCTGATACCCTCATAAATGATTTTCCAACGGTGATAATCTGCTTTTCCAAGTATCCTGCACCAACAATTTTTAGTTCTCCAAGGATCAAGCAACCCTTTTCGCTGAAACCCCGAGAGACGGATGAACGATTAATGAGAGACACAGCATAATTGGCTCCAGAACCACTCATAATTAAATCTTTCCTAACCGTTTCAAATCTGTACATGGTTGATTATCTAATACCAAATTGGTAATGATCCGACAAATCGGGAGCTATCCACGCGTCTTTCGGGCCGTTAGTGGGATCACGATAATGGCGGGGCATATGTCTTAAGTCTTAAAACCAAAGATCGATCCGTATTCTTCGAAACATAGTACTGTACCCACCGTTTGTCCCCCATTTGATGAGATCGGATGAACTTGCGACGTCGATCCCTGTTGTGTTGGTCCTGGACTCATCAAACATGGAAGAACATGTGGGATCATAGATGGAGAACGGATACCGACCGTGAAACGCAAGAAGCTCCTGATGGCGTCTGTGGTGTGGAGATCGTTCGTCTCAGAACAAGATGTAAGCGGAGACGGAATTTGGCTCTCTAAGCTCCGTGTTGCATCCAAGATGGATAATTCCTGATAGGATCTCGGCTAATATGATTATTTAGAAGTTATAAGGGTGGATCTATGCCCTTACATAGCGTTATGGATATCGCTGGGGATCTGTGCAGTTGAATAAATATTGCAAGGCAGGATTCTATGCCAAATACACACATGATTCTTATCGAGTTCAAGCGAGAGTTTATAGTAAAATTTAAACAGGGAATCTGAAATTACTATCTTAGATATAAGAAACTAACAACTGTGCCATTTCATTGAGATAGATTAGTCTCTGTTGCAAATAATAAAGCTTTGTCTATCTATAAGCGGGTATTAGACCTATTCTCATATTTAGCCTAATTTCCCCTTATGTCACAGGCGGATTCAATAGTTTTGTTATCTCACTGTCCTGTCCGACGAGTGCTATATTGAACTGAATACTCCTCCTGGAACATTAAGGCAGCACTGTATCCGCAAAGAGGAATTTAGCGTACCTGAGGAAGAGATTGTTAGCTATCCTCGAAGGTACTTTTCTAGGGTTCGATAATACCTACGCCTCAGGGGCCCGCGCACCAACTAGCCCAGCATTGTCAACAGCGTCTCGAATCTCCTTTATCTCGCCTTCACTCAACTTGACAGTTGCTGCCTGCGCATTCTGCTCTACCCTACTCGCCGTTCTCGTCCCAGGAATAGGTATCACCAATTCATCCTGAGCCATCAACCATCCGAGAGCCGCCTGACCAGAGGTGCAATTATGGCGAGCACCGATTTCCTCTAATTTCTTGACAATCTGGAGCACTTTTGCGAAGTTTTCGCCTGTCAACCGGGGGGTGCTGGTGCGGAAGCTGTCGGTAAGGTCATCATGAGATTTTACCTGTCCGGTCAACATGCCACGACCGAGTGGACTGTAGGCGACCACTGAGATGCCCAGCTCCTTGCACGTATTGAGAAGATTAATATGTGGTCCCTCGATATCTAGCGCAAATGGACTGTATTCGACCTGCAATGCGGAAATTGGATGCACAGCGTGGGCGCGACGGAGGGTGGCAGCCGATACTTCGCTCAGGCCGAGATAGCGAATCTTGCCTTGTCTTTGAGATTTAAAATGAAGAAGGTTAGTTTAGATAAATAAATAAATATTCTCTTTTTGCTGTATCGTCATAGGGAAGGCTTCAAAATACGTTATACCTCTTGAGCTCAGCCATGGCACCCACCGTCTCCTCAATCGGCGTATTAGGATCCACTCTATGGCAGTAGTATAGATCGATCGTTTCCACACCAAGTTTCTTCAGGCTTCTCTCAACAGCAGCGTTGACATAAGCTGCATCTGAGTGTGCTTTTTCTTCTCCTGTCGACCAATCGATTCCGAACTTGGTCGCGATGAAGATGTCTTTGCGTTTATCGGGGTTGCGTCGGAACCATTCGCCGATGAGATCTTCACTTTCCATGTAGATATCGGCCGTATCCCAGAAGCGCGTATCTGATGCGTAGGCTTGGTCGAGAACGGCAAGACGTTGCTCCTTTGGAGGTTTATCAGTCATACCTGCACCGTATGTCGCTCCCAAGTTCATGGCGCCGAAGCCGATGGCGCTGACTTGGGGTCCGTTGCGGCCGAGAGAGCGAGTTGGGATAGGCATTTTGGGTTCGATTGGGGTGATCACAGAGAATCAGTGAGATCTACAATGTTATGGACTCACAAAATTAAGGATCTGAACTGATGTGATGTAAAAAAAATATCTATGAGGATAGTAGCAACATGGGGGGTTTATATAGATGCTCGCGCAATACTACAGCTGGAGTTCTCCTAGTCCTAAATAACGAGATATAAACTACAGCTATGCCCAATCAGCGCCTCTGGGATATTCTCCTGGCTAGAACATCACCTCGTCACTCCATCTCAAACTCTCGTTATAGATCGGAGCGAGGCCCCACAATGACCCAGTCTTCATGAATCTACCAATAACCGTACGACTTTTGCGAGTCAACCAATGAAAGCAGAAAAGCACTAAGGGGCATTCATTATAGCTTCGTCCGTTTCGTCCGGTATTTGACCCTCGACTCCGTTTCACGCCGCCGCATCTATTGCAGCTAGCAAGCGAGATGGATTTTAGTCATTTGTCTTCAACCAAAAATTTTGAGATAGTATATCCAATGAAGTCCTGACATTTCCGATCTATCCAGTAGTCTAGAGTCATTCACGGGTGCCTAGCGCGCGGTAGACACACCTTGTTAACCTGACTGCTGGATCTTTCCTCCTGCACGCAACTTTTGCAGTTCAAATATTGTCCCCTTGCAACACTTATTCTTCTTTGGCGTCACTATCAGAGACGTTTGTGGCATAAAGGAGCAATCAGAACCGCTACCTAGCCTGAAGTGTTACTGGACGGACGAAGACGAACGAAAGCTAGGGTAGAGAGGAAACGCACGAGAAAATGCCTTCATCTGGAGTCCAGAATACCCACAAGCGTGGAAAGTCTAGGGTTAGGTCCGGTTGTCGGACATGCAAGTGAGTCTTCAATGCAGAATATCTGTAGACTTCAGCCGTATTGACTCAGCCTCCAGGGCCCGGCGTGTCAAATGTGATGAACAACGGCCCGTGTGCCAGAAATGCCTATCCACTGGTCGAGTATGTGAAGGCTATGGTATCTGGGGCGGTGGGGGAAATGCCTATGGTAGCCAGCTTAGAAAGACTCACGTTGAAGCATTTTGCGGCCTACTGCTTATGCTCCCGCGTTCACTTCTTGGGTCTGCGAAGCCAGAGGAAGAAACATGCTTCGATTACTTCCGCCTGAGGACGGCAATAAAGCTTCCTGGTGTCTTCGAATCCACTTTCTGGGAACAGTTGATCTTCCAGCTCAGCGCAACTGAGCCAGCAGTCCTACATGCCGCAGTAGCTCTTGCCTCCTTACAGCGGAGTCAATTACTCCAGGACAGCTCCTATAATGACGGCATAAGGAGTAATCATGGCGATATAGCTGATCCAGCAGCCAAATGGCGCTTTTTCGCGCTCCAACAGTACAACAAGGCAATCGCTCATCTCAGACCCCATTTCGAGGCTAGAGACCAAAAATCTTTACAGATCGCCCTGACAACCTGCATGCTGTTTACATGCATAGAGCTTTTGAGGAGAGAGTATGATACAGCAAGTATACATCTTGAGAATGGCATCAACCTCCTCTGTGAGATTCAGGGTCAACAACAATCTAATCGCCATTCTCGTGAAAAGGGACGACGTACACTGTCCTTGAGTACGGAGCCACACTCTGTCGATGACCACATCACAGAAGCCTTCACACGCCTCAACATGCAGTCTGTACTTTTCGGCTTTCCCTCACGGTACCTCTATGTTGTGGCACAGAATGAATGTAGTGGATCGCAACTGGGAGTGCCTGGCTCGTTTGTTAGCCTCTACGAAGCTCGACGATACCTTGATGGTATTTGGAGTGCCATCTTTCAATTTTCCGATACCTGCAATGCTTCAAATACCGGATCTGACACCAACTCTAACGAATATGAAGGTGGTCTTGATCGTTCATCACTTCTCAACCAGCAACGAAATTTATATAACTCCCTCTGTGCCTGGCTGACGGCATTAAATGCATCCATCGCAAAGTTCATGCAATCCCTGAATCCGCGCACTGGAATGGGAATTCCACTTCTTCGCGTCTATTATACCATGCTCGAGATTATCCTCTCCACCTGTCTTAACCAAGGCCAGTCAGGACATGAGATGATCTACGACAATTATACCCATCTATTTACCTTTATGGTCAATCAGACGGAGAACGTCATCACCTATAAAGACCTGCCTATTCCAATCCCAGCAGGATGCCCCCCATGTGATCTCGTAGACGCTAATTTTATTGCTGATATGGGTATGATTTCTCCTCTATACTATACGGCTCTTAAGTGCCGAGTTCCGGCCATACGGCGGCGCGCTATCAACGCACTACAAGGCGCCTCTCATCAGGAGGTGATGTGGGTTCCTGCCTTTATTACTGCGGCTGTCAAGAGTATCGTTACTCTGGAAGAAGGCGATTTCTATGTCCGAGACGACCTACGAGATTCGTCCTCGGGACATCGATACGAGTCTGGTGAAATGAACAAGCTAGGGTCTCTGCCCACGCTCCCGGACGCATATCGCTTCCATGATGTAAAACTGGGCTTCTCTAAAGAGAGAACTAAAGGGAAACTGATATGTCGCCGCAAGGTGTGTTCCGGGGATGGTTGGGATATCACAGAGGAGTCTTTCGAGTGCTAAGGATTACACGTTTCACTGATTATAATAAACAAGACAGTACCACAGCGGAAATAAAGCATTATTAGGAATCGAGAAGTGATCTAGTCTCTTAAGATTCTGAATTGTTAGTGCTCAATGTTCATATCGTAACACCAAGCGATTATCTATTGCTGGCTGAAATGGCAGAGCCCTTGTCGACACAAGATGTCTAGTGATCGGATCGAATAAGCAGAAAAAGTGATCCATGTATGGGGAGTTCGATGTATACTCTACAAACGAAGTACTCACCTATCAAAGAACCTTGAAGCAAAAATATTTAAGGCGTCATCGATTTTTTAAAAAAAATCCATCTTCACAGAAACTCTTCAGTCAATCTTATATGTCCCCCATTATTCCTCGTCGTTTGTTAGAAGGGAGTCCGTCGCCCTTCCATCTACCTGCGGGGGTTGATTGAAAGATTTACATCATCGCTCCACGGAAGCTTCAGCCCCAACTTAAAGATATGATGTATGCTCCGCTGACAACAAGCCTACAAACAGTGTTCTAGTAGCAATTACATAGTCCGATGCGCACTGGGGCATATATATCTAGAATATATTTGAACGATCACAAGTTTGAGCTTGAATCGGCCTACGAGTTACTTCGCGAGTTGATTCCAATAGGTTCTCTTCCTAGAGAGTTCGTGGGACGCCTGATGACAATTCATTTATAAGCTGGAGCCTCGATCAGGTTACTTTACGAGGTACGGTACCTTTATTTTCATCATTCTCCCTCTTTTCGCATTACTTCACTCCATAAACGATTCCTCCCATTATTTCATCTTGCCACCATTCAACTGCTCTGCCATTCTCTAGGGTGCTTACTTACCTCCATTCTCACCCAGTGCAGACGATACTGAAATTTGACGAGCTACAAGTCCACAAATCTGAGAAAAACAAAACAATGGCCTGCCAAACAGTCACACAATTCACATACCTCCGACTGAAACCGGACGTCAAGCCCGAAGACCCGAATAACGAAGAGGGGAAACGGTTCCTGGAAGTGCTGGGGACCGCGAAGCAGCAGAGCGGATATCAGGGTTCTTCATGGGGACGGACAGTCGAGGATGAGAACAACGTCGTTTGGGTTCTTGGTGAGTGCTTTCTCTTCCCTCGCTTAATATCTCTGTCCTTTGGAAAGATTCGAGGATACTAACCATGACCGCAAAACACCAACAGACTGGGCTGATGCTCGCGGTGCCTCCTTTACCGATGACTTGAAAAACTTCTTGGATCCTTTGACTGAGACGATAACATTCTACGCAACGATGAACCCCTGCCTCGCGGACACCGACGTCCTTACTCAGAACCCGGTCACGGAGTTCGTGGGGCTCGCGTTCTCCAGCTCCATCACACCCGATGAGCACAAGAAGATAAATTCAGACCTAATCGCGTTCCGAACTACGCTGCTCGAGAAGACATCTGAGAGCGCGAGGCCTGTGTCGTGGTCCATGGGTCAAGTCTCTCGTCCCGGCGCAGTTGACCATTCCAACAGCCCCTCTGGAAAGGCGTTTGTGTACATTCTAACTATCGGGTGGCCGAGTGTTGCTGCCCACAAGGCGGTGAGGGAGACGCAGGTGTTTGCGGATGCTATAAAGCCGGTGCGGGAAAAGGCGTTGCCGCCACCAAAAGGAGTGGAGATGCGGCATGCTAAGCTGAACAAGATCTAGAATGTTAGAATTAGATAGGATGAGAAGGTGAGGGAGTCATAATAGATGGCAGTATGTATCAGAGACACCGGAGCTGCAGGGAAATGTGAAAACCAAAATAGCGCCAGGGACATTGCAGGTCTACTTCTCAGGAGGGATGAGGATAATGTTAAGTGTGGATTAAATGAGGTAATAAGATTGTGATCATCAGAGTTCGACAAGCATTTCTCCAGTAGAATACAAAGGGAAAAAAAGAATACGCCGAAACGCAGCCATCGAGAAAGGGGAGAGAAAACATCACAGAGCTTGCAAGACCAAAGATGACTTTTGCAGAAACCAACCCAATAACGAGTAAGCCAACTAAACCTTCTAGATACGGTGCTTTTCGCTTTCTGGACACTAGTTAGCTCTGTACACTTAAGAAAGAGGCACCGGAAGTCTACATACCGAGTCTAGAATAAAGCATGTAAAGCGCCATCTGGTTGCACTCCTGGGTACCAGTGATGGTCACTAGACGCTCGTTGCTGTTGTCCTGCGGCTCATTGATCTTGATAACACTGCCACTCAGGTGCCGGATCTCGTTGATCTTGGCACCACCCTTCCCGATGATGGCACCGACCATGTCATTAGGGATGTAGATCTGCTGTGTCATTGGCTGTCCAGGGACAACACCGGCAATGGGAGCAGCAGTAGGGGCATGAGGCTGAGCAGGTGTAGGAGCGCCATAGGGAGTGGGCTGGTGGGGACCTGCGCCGGCATATGGGGTACGAGGTGAAGCGCCATAGTGAAGGGCAGGCTGAGCAACTGGGGTGGGAACAGGCTGTCCGTGAAGGTATGGGACACCATAGCCACCGGCCGCAGCCCGATGAGGTTGGGCGTGGTGTCTCTTGAAAGTGTCTGGATGGCCATACTGACCACCGGCCGGCTGAGGAACATAGGGTACGACTTGCATGCCACCAGGGACCACGCCGGCTGGACCACCGCTCCGTGTGGCATACGCAGATGCAGCTGGGCCTCCAAAGCGCTCAGTCAGCTGCTCGACGAGGGTCACAGCGACATAGTAGGTAGCAATGTGAACAGCATCAGCAACACCGAGGATCACGAGAGAACGTTCGGTGGACAACGGAAGGCAAGCGTCAGAAGCATTTAGACGTGCGCCAGAAGCTTCCTGAATCTCGCGAATGCGAACACCGCCCTTGCCAATAATGGAACCGATCAGGATATGAGGGATGAGGAGGCGCAGGGGGTAGGTCTTGGACTGTGCAGTGGAAGGGGCTTCAAGAGGCTCATTGTTAAGAGTACGGATGATAAGACCAAAGGCCTTGAACATAGTTAGCAGAAGGTCAACAAATACAGTACACCCGGTCGAAAACACTCACCTTAGCTACGGCATCCTGCGGGCCGCTTACGGTCAAGATACGTTCAACTGCACCACGAGAGTAGTCGCTGACAGTACACTTGGCACCCGACAGACGGCGGATCTGGGATACGTTCTCCCCACCTTTACCAATGCAAGTGGCTGCCTCTTGGCTAGAGATCACAGCACGAATATGAATCCATCCAGTCTCGTCCTGGGGAGTGTGATGCTGAGGGGGCTGCGAACCAGCTCTTTCGGCGTGGGAAGCAGTGGACTGGATGGGCTGAGTCTCAAGAGCAGCCACAGATCCCTTTCCATTAGGAGCATCAGGGACAACAGTGTCGCCCTGAGTATCCTTGGTGTCGTTGGTTGCCGTTGCGGGAGCTTCTGTCTTCGCAGTAGCAGAGGCGTCGGTCTCAACCTTCTTGCTGTCCTCATCACCCTTGACTACTTTGTCTAGCGCAGGGCGCTTTGCTTCAGGCTGGTCATTAGGACCAGAGGGAGAGGACGGGTCCTCCAAAGGACGCTTGGTCGACGGGAGCGTAGATGGAGAGGCAGACATCGTGTCTCGTGTGTGCAGAAATGCGCGTATCGATTGCTTCACTTACACGGAAAAGCCGAAGTAGTAGTGAACAATTCTTTTTTCTTTCTTTCTTCTGTAAATTGAATCGACTATATACACCAGGAGTTCCCAAAGAAAACTTGCTGGTGCTGGCGGCCGACGGGAGAGGGAATCTGGTGCTTGCAAGGCTTGATGTGCTGATCTGGAGAGCAAAAGAGGATGGTGTTGGAGGTTAGGTAGAGTCGACGGAGATGTTTGAATGCTTTGTGATAACGGGCCTTCAGGGTCTGAGCAAAACGCTCTGCCAGTGGGAAACTGTGAAGAGAAGAGGTTGTTCGACTTGGGTAGTCAGGAGCGGAAGAGAGATGGTTGGTGCTGGATGAGAGCGCCTCAGGGAACTGGCTTTTTGGGATGCGCAAAAAAGCTTGAGCGGCAGGGAAATATTTTTAAAAGAGGACAACAGAATGATTCATTGACCAGTTTCCACAACCTGCGTTATCCTCTTGATGGATGTGTCGACGCGGCGCTCTTCTAGGCAGATAGCCAAGAAATGACTACAATCGTGACGACAGCGGACGAAGGAAGGCGGTCACCAAGTGAGGACAGATCCTGCAGCTGACAACCCAAGGATAAGATGAGCAACAGGGAAACAAAAGAAGAGATATGAGGAAGAGGATGGTAGATGGCGACGAGAGCGATGATGATGGCGAAACGACACTTGTGGAGAGATATGAGGAGGTGAACCAAGCACAGACCAGACTAGCCGTATATGGAAAAAATCTACTGTCACGTGAAACTTAGATCAAAGGATGCCGTTTAATTGAACTCTCTTTTAGAAACGATTCCTCTATTTCTTATTGATATTATTGAATTTTCGAAGAGCTGAAAGTGCCGCTCTTGGTTTATTCCTGTCAAGATTTCCTTTACCCCAGCGACCAGTGGGCAATTTTGTGTACCATCACTTCCATAAGCTCCTGTTGACGCGTACGATCTTCGCGTTTCAGTCATGGGTGTGACACAAGACAAAGTGGAGAAGATTCGACGCTTCTCTGAAAGAGCAGATAAAATCGAAAAAGAATATGAGAAGGATCCCCTCAGTGCATCTGATATTCATGCCTATAACAGGAAATTGGATAACACTTTAAGAGACCTACAGGAACATATGAAGCGCCAAGAGGAGGTCTTACAGAAGGTACGTGAATGGAACCAGTCTTCTTCTGATTTCACTAACAGTAGTAAGCTCCGTGCAGAAAGATCAATCGACCTTCAGAGTTCAAGCACGGAACCTCGCGCGAGGCTGGCGCAAATTTGGAGAGCAAAGAGAGCATATGACTCGCTTCTCCAGATTGAACCCGAGCTTCCAGCTTCAGAATCTCCGCTACCTGCTTTAATTGCCCTTCGAGAGACTTTGAAGCTTCTGCAAGAGACTAAGGTCTCTATTTCAGCTACTCTAGAGAGTCTTTCAGCTGATCGCCAGCGCCTGAAGGCCGAAGAGGTAAATCTGCGTGACAATCAGCTGATCGCAAGCGGGCTGGAAGATCGCATTGAGAAGCTGCAGAATGAACGTTCCCAGAAAGAAAAAAAGACCCCTGCGCAGCTGGCGCGTGAGCTCATCAGGACGAAAGGTCGGGAGAATGAGAAACTTGACCAGGAGGCTGAGAAGTTAAAAGAGTCGGCCAACGAATTCATCGATGAGCATCTTGCATCAATGCTTGCTGCTGAGGATCTTGGTGGCCCAGTTGTAGGTGATTCCGTAGATGTCCCTGATGCTACACTTGAAGCAGGGTATACACATCACGGAAAGCCGAAGAAGCCCAAGGCTACGACTACAGAAGATGAAGATCCTAGACAGCAGCGCATCGATACGTTAGTGCGCCGTCAGCAAGGTCGCGAAGCGGCGCAAAACGGAGGTCCAACGAATAGGAGGGAAGCAGCAGCATCAGAGATGCATACTCTTATTGACTCGCTACTGGAAGCCGGATCCTCTTACATTGACCTCCATAAGGAATCAGCAGCTTCGCGATTTCTGGTAAAGGCCAAGATCGCTCAGTTTCATCCTCGGGATGCGAGGCGACTAAGACTAATCGACTTTGGACGGTCAATAGATGATTGAGTGATATCTTCGGGGATACATTATCTGAAATAGATATGAAGAAGAATTATTCTCAGGCGCGAACACGAATCCTTCCAAAGCCGTGGAGACTCGTTTCCCGCCTAGTCGATGTTATCATCCTTAAGAGAGAAGAGCTGTCGCATAACTTCATCTGACTTGCTACGCAAGCCATCATGATACATGGTATTTGTGATGAACTGCTTTGTCCCCTTGATCTTCGCCGCCGTGGCAGTTGCAAGGTCAAAGTGGACATACATGTCGTCCACATAAGTCGCCGAATACACGGGCACTTCATTCCTCGCCAGCTGTTCCTGGTCATAGAGTGCCGGCCAGTCATCGTATGTTGCGAGAATATCTGCCACATCTTTCAGCTCTTTCAGCTCATCGTATGACTCGAACATGTCCTTGTATATCTATTTATATGCGAATCAGAACTTCAAGCTTCACATCAACCGCTGAGAGTCGAATCAGCTGCAAACTTACCATCTCTCCGGTGAAGAAGATTTTCTGCGAACCAGAGTCAAGCTTGAATGGAGGGAAGTTTGATTTCAGTCTGTCAGCAGACCAGTTTGAGGCTCGTCTGCTATAAAGTCAGTGAAGGTTTAGAGAAACATGTCCCGGGGGGGATCATCACCCTTGGCAGTAGATGGCTTCATGAAGGATGGCATATATAACGCTGTTCTCGAAAGAACCGTAACTGTCAATAACGGAAAGCGTAGGGCGTGTCAAGAAGCCGAAGAGCTCCAAATCATTCCACGCTCGTAGCACAATATCTACTTTCGTTTAGTCTGCAGCTCACTTCCAGTGGGGTAAGACGGACCATGAATGCTATCAAGTCCACCTATCCAATTGTTATGTGAGCGAATGTTGATTCATCGTATGAGGACTGCTCCATACCATGCATGCCAAACATAATGCCCAGCTGTTGAAATCGTGGGGGCGTGAGACGCCCAGATTGTAAAGTCACCTTGTTCTGCCTCAGATACTCAAGGATCTTCTTCACTCTTTCGACATCCTCGGGATACTTGGCGTAGTATGCTTCGTTCCTTTTCTGAACCTTCTCTGCGTGTCATTAGCTTGCGCATTCGAAAATGAAGACCTCAGTTTCCCTACCGTAGGTCAATTTGTAAACAGGGTCCGGCTCATCAACTTGTGGAGGCAGCCCTCCAGTTGTAAACACCTCGCTCAATCCTTCTGGACTGTAATGCGACAGTGGCGTTAGACATTTTATACAAAACTACTTCTGAACCAAGAATACTCACTGCTTTGAGAGATAAGTCACGGCACAGAAGCCACCGAAACTCTGTCCGATAATACTCCATTTCTTCTTATCAGCCGGATAGTCCGCAGTCAGACATTTCCGAACAGCTTCACAGTCCCGGACAATATTGTCTGCGCGGAAATGCCTGAGATACTCAGCCTGTTTCACTGCATTGCCCTGGAGAGCGAGTGTCTTGGCGGTGATTGTCGAACTTAGACCGGTTCCGCGCTGGTCAAGAAATAGCAGCTACAATTATTGTCAGATACTATTCTTTGGATAACAATGCAGCCAACTTCAACAATCTAGATCTGGATAAGCCTACCTGGTAGCCCTTATCGAGCACAGTTCCGACCCAGCCGTTCTCTTGCGGCGGACGACATCCCATCCCCGGGCCACCCTGCAGATACACAAACCAAGGAAGCTGCTTTTCATCCTTCTCAGGTTCTGGTGGCATCACAAGACGTCTGACGCTTCGTGCGAAGAGGCGAATGCTTCCCTCTGCTGGCTTGCTGTAGTCCACTGGGACGTCAAAGAACATCTCAGCGACTCGCAGCTTTCCTGTTCCAATATCAGCAATCATGCTATGAAATGCTGAAGATGCTATGATTACAGAGATCTCCATTGCATCTGTCTAGGAGGTAATCTTACCAGGAATATTGTGGAAGCGTTTATCGATCAGCTTCGCGGCCGCCATTTCGTGTGATTGGTTCACTGAAATAAAGCGAGATGATACTCAGGATAATGTTCCTTTCCCTTCAATGGTTTTATATACCACGGTTCTATGTTGATATGTCCTGCGTTGTCCCTTGGCAGTGTCCTGTAGTCGTTGTTGATCCGGACACTCGCAGGTGGGGGCCCGAGCAACTCTTGGCTAAAGATCGCGGGGAGACGGGGATAAGCGATCGCGCGTTTGAAGATATCTCAAGTGCGGGGCGGGCGGTAAAGATATTTGGCTCTGAGCAATTAAGATAGTCTGCTTTTATTATAACTTACGATGTCTTTGAGTTATGGGTTCGCGAGGGCGGTAAGACATTCGTTTAACTTCACATTCCTGATGCAGTGCTGCATGCAACCAAAAATCGACAAGATCTCAAGATCCAGTGGCGCTCGCCCCCAACCTGCTAATCGTACTAGGCTTGAGCTAAAGGTGTCCTTCTCCTAGTAGACTTTCAAGCTAACTTTTGAGACCGTATGAGGCTGCTAACGTTATCCTGTTTCTGAAGGAATTAAACTCCGGATATTAATGACTCATCGTTGCTGATCCTTCAAAGGCACCGAATTAGCCTCAATTAAAGGCCAGAAGATCATTATGGATGCGGGACATACTGCTGAAGCCCTGAAGGAACAGGCAGCCATCCAACAAGACCTCTGGAGAGCAGCCATAGGCCCCTGGAAGTCTGGCGTTCTTCCTAGCGCTGATAGTTTGGATCGAGCAAGAAAGTCTCTAAAGACATCTCTTGCAGAAGAAGGCATAGGTCTTGGAGAAACGCAGAGCCATGTTCTAGGGGACATCGTCCCGGCCTTCAATGGCGGAAGCATCAGTCCCAATTACTACGGATTCGTCACCGGTGGAGTGACCCCAGCAGCTCTCTTTGCAGATAACGTTGTCTCCACGTATGACCAGAATGTCCAAGTCCATCTGCCAGACCATTCTATAGTAACGGATGTGGAACATGTCACAATCGGCCTTCTCGCGGACTTGCTAGGATTGGAACGCGAAAAATGGCAGAATGGTACCTTTACCACAGGCGCGACGGCGAGCAATATCATGGGTCTAGCATGTGGAAGGGAATCTATTCTACACGCTGCTGCAGAACGACAGGGAAGCCACCTGAAGAGCGTGGGAGAGTATGGGTTTATCGAAGTTCTCCAGGCTGCCGGACTCTCGAGACTTCAGTTACTTTCGACAATGCCTCACTCTTCCCTGGCCAAAGCGACCGGTATGCTAGGCATCGGCCGTGCCAATGTGAAGAGTATCTGCGTCAAGAACAATTCCTTGCAATTCGACATGGAATTGCTTAAGGAAGAATTGGCCAGGCCTGGAACAGCAAGTATTGTAGCTATATCATGCGGAGAAGTTAACACAGGACGTTTCGCCACGACAGGCATTGACCAGATGAAAGAAATCCGAAGGCTCTGCGATGAGTACGGCGCCTGGCTTCACGTCGATGGAGCTTTCGGTATCTTCGGACGGCTCCTTGATGACTCCTCAGAGTTTGCATCAGTCAAGGCCGGATGCGAAGGCCTCGAACTCTCTGACTCCATCACTGGAGATGCCCATAAACTGCTCAACGTGCCTTACGACTGCGGTTTCTTCCTCTGTCGGCATGCCCATGTAGCAGAAGATGTCTTTCGGAACCCGAACGCTGCATACTTGAGTTCTGGCGGCTCGTCAGGAATCACTATTCCATCACCACTAAATATCGGAATCGAAAACTCGAGACGCTTTAGAGCCCTACCGGTTTACGCTTCCCTACTATCATATGGAAAGAGCGGATACAGGGAAATGTTGAAGCGGCAGATCCGACTAGCAAGGATGATCGCTGCATGGATATTCGACCATCCGGAATACATTGCACTGCCAACATCTGGAAGTAAAGAGGAACTGCTGCAGAATACTTATATGGTTGTCCTCTTCAGGGCAAAGGACGAGCACCTCAATGCTGAGCTGGCGAAGAAGATAAATGCGACGTCACGAATGTTTGTGTCCGGAACTGTGCGGGAGGGGAAGCCGGCATGTAGGATTGCGATTTCGAATTGGAGGGTGGATGAACAGAGAGACTTTGAGATCGTGAAGGGTGTTTTAGAAGAAGTTTTAGAAGAGGATGAGCGCTTTAGATAAAACGATGAAAGTAGAAGAAATTCTGAAATCAACTTTGTGGATATCAATGCCTGTTTTATGTACCTGAAAAAAAAAAAGACCAACATCCTGCATATGCATCATCATTTTTTGAATCATCTCCGACGGCCGGCTCCACCAACATTGTCACCCCTATCAGCGATACTGACAACTTCACCGATTCCAGCCGCTTCCTGTTCGTCCTCCAGTGCCATAACCTCCTCTCTGCTATCCCACCATTTCTCTTCCGCAAGATCGAATGCCTCCTTACGGAGTTCCTTGACTGACTTGTCTTCAGCCCCGCCTCTCTCCTGTATCTTGTCCATGATGATCTTCTGCCATTCTTCAGACGTTCGAGAGAAGAACTCTCTTAAGCTCTCGAAGGGTCGTGGCTGGGGACGAGAATCTTTGACAGCAGGTTCAGTTTCTTGCTCTTCAATCTCAAGCTGTTCCACTTCGAGAGTTATTGAAGGAACGGTAATTTCAGTTGCAGCTGTTGAGGCGTCGTCCACAGATGCGGTGTCTTCATCTTCTTCCTCATCGTCCTCTTCGTCTTCGTCTTCCTCGTCTTCGCTCTCTTCCACGTCCTTGACGTTCCAGTTGTCGGGTTCCTTATAGAATATCTCCTTGACGCCATCAAGCTTCACGAGATCGACGGAGTACATATCGCTAAACGTGAACTCCTGGTCGGCCCTTTCGTACGTCCCACCAAATATGAACAGTGTGTCATCTTGGACTGCCAACTGAGCGTTAAATCTCGGGTGTGGCATTTCGAAACGCACAATGGCCTCCTTCTCAGGTTCGACTGGCTCCTTCTTGGGAATATCGATATCGATCTCGTCAAGCTCTTGCCTACGCATTGTTCCTTTAGCTTCGAGAGCTGCCAGATTACGTAGTAATTCTTCCTCATCCTCCTTGCTCCTGTTCCTGGACTTGGCCTGATTAGCAAGCTGTTTCTTTCCAGGGGCCCTTGGACGTCGCAGGGTCATCGGGAAGAAGCGGTTCCTGTCGGTATTCCAGGCCAACAGAGTGTCATAGAACTCGCTGTCAATGCCTTCCTCGCTGAGCTCAACATCGTGAACACCACCAAACATGATACCTCGGCCTTTGTGGTAAGCCATCGTTGCGCCAGCACGAGGAGGATTGGGTGGGTTGGCCGGCTTCTTTCTCCGCTCCCAACGAACTGTTGGGCCAGCCGTGGCAGGTGCATCCGCCGCAGGAGGAGTGATTCGAAGGAACCAGGTATCCTGGTGAACCATGGGCTTCACGGTCATTCTCTGAGGCCCGCCTCTCGTCTGTTTTCCACCGACAGATGTGGAGGTCTTCACACGGGAATACCCGCCATACAGTACAGCTCCCGACTCGTGGGGCAAAAAGGAGAATGAAGAGCGAGGATCTGGTTTCTGCGATGCTGGTGGGAGAGTTGGGTTATACCATGTGAATTTCTGTGTGTCGTAGAGCCACAGGTCCTGCAGATATTTAGTCTGCTGTGAGGTATCTTGGAAGCCACCGAATAGAATTATATAGTTCTGTCTGCAAGTTAGCAACTGTCTAAAATGGCCAAGATGGCAATCTGCTGTGGACTTCATACCTTAAAGTAAGTCATTCGATGCCCACTTCTGGCAGGAGGACCTTTGCTCTTGGTCTCAATTCTGGTCCACTCCCTCGTGGCGGGGTCTAGACTCCAAAAGTCATTGTAATGGTAGAAAGTGCCCTGTTTCGGAGAGGAGAACTCTCCTATTCTGTTATTAGCTCTGAAAAATCATAAATTAGATGCCAAAAAAAGTAATTATGCCTACCTCCAAACAAGTATATGCCACCGGCATTTCCACCACGACACCATGCATGCCCACTTCGAGGCAGTGGACTGTTGGGACTGGTGACTTCTCTCCATTCACCTCTGTCTATCAGATAAACAAAAAGATTGTTGTAGAAAGTAGCTAGAGTTCCATCGAAATATTCGCCTCCAAAGATCATCAGTTCATTTCGATTTGCGGGGGAGGCGATCAGTGTGCTGGAAGAACGCGGGGAGGGCGGGCCTGAGACGACTTCAGTGACCTTAAGGAATTTTGCCTGCTCTTCAGCATACGCTGCAAGAACTGCATCGAGATCGACATCTTCAGCATCACTGTCGTCTCCGCGGCCCTTGGCTTTATTCTTCTTCTCTTTCTGTGCGGCTTTCTTGGACTGCTTTGCAGCCACACGTGCTTTTTTCTCCGCAGACTTTTTATCTTTTTTGCCCATGTTGGACGGTCGACGCAACCCCGAAAGGGAGATACAAAATGGCAGATATACGGAAGTGATATATATCTTATATTTCTTGTCGGTATCCTACTCCCCGAGAAATAGCAGACCTCAAAGACCGACCTGTCTTAAAACCTTTCCATGTGGCCATCCAACCAGTATTTCCCCACTATGGACATCGAACAGTCCGTGTGTTCTCGTCAGTTTCCGCCCCGCCCTCGCCACGCCCCGGTCGAATCACGTGCAGACGCGCCTGGCACGCGTCAATTGGACTGCTTTCGGTATTATGATTATTGATTAACGAAGTCATTATTCGTGTTGAGGAATAACGAATGGATCTATGCAGTGAAAGAGCGAAATGATCACGAAGCCAGGGAAATGATTCGCCTCTATGACTAGGAACAATTTGAAACAACATTTGGCCTGGTTGCTGCAACGCGGTCCATCGCTGTATCCTACGCTCCAGCTATCGACACAGACAGAAGATCGCTCAGCTGTTGCAGGAATTCAATTCAAGCAATCACAACCTGTGCCTGAACCATCCATCACCGCAACAACAGACCAGCAAGTTGCACAGCTCGATAACCCCGCAGAGATTGGGGTAGAGGACACCGTCGAAGATGGCAATCAGTTGAGAACGGACGCGGATATGGCAAGGCTTCAATTTGCCCCCCAATCAGCGTCGAAGCCTCGACTGCTCAGTTGTGGAGATCATCTCTCATCAAGCAGTCCAAGGACTCCAACTGTGCGTCTTAATGGAGAATCTCGGAGTGGTACACTTCGCGTGGAGGATCGCTTTTCTGTCAAAGGTCTGTACAAACCGTGCTTGGCGCTGAAATGCGTCTTTGAACTATTCTAATATATACAATGTACATCAACAGAGCATTCAAATAATTTTGATCGGCCATCCTCGCAAGCTAGTACGCAGAAACGCCTTCACCGTTCTCCCTTGCAATTCGATGTCAAATCCCCCTTCATCGATATAGATGAGATCGATCTGACCGGCGACTTCGATGAGGCTACTTCTTCCTCTAGCACAGTCGAAGCTTTTGGTGAATCACGTCGTATATGGACTGAAGACTCTGCGTCTCGTACAGCACCATCCGAAAAGCGAGGAAAGAAGAGAAAAAGTGATGAATATATATCCGACCTCTTATCACCTAAGAGGACCAACCTTCGAATCCTATCCCCGAAATCCGAATACAGGAATGCAGCCAAGGATAACTTCACGGATATCCGGGCGCCCGAATCTCCTAGTCCTCGTAAGAGGATATCGCCTAGCAAGACAAGCAGGTCATCTAGAAGATTAGACGCCAAAAAGGACACGCCTGACCTCCCTCTTCGTGCTGGTTCGAAACGAGTGATTGCAGATTCAGACGATGAAGACTTTGAAGGACTGGCCTCTGAGTCAGTGGTTCTAGAAATACATTCTGACAATGAGTTTTATTCAAAGCTTTCCGAACGCAGTCCCACCAGGAGTGGCTCTCTAGAGACAACAGGGCCAAAGACCAAAAAGCAGAAGGATGAATCGGGTGTTACGGACAGTATCCTTTTAGGTGATCCAGCACCTCGTTGTCAGAAGACACATGAAAGCCCGAAAAATATCAGTTATTCGCACGTCCCACCTTCTCCGGCTACCACCAGCACCCAAGAAAGTACAGACGAAAGCGTGTTAAGGTTCCTCGACCTGCCCCCGCAGCAACTTGACGAGCTCATTAAAACGTTTGAGGTCAAGGTGGAAGCAAATGCGCAGATTGTATATCAGCGAGCCATACAAGGAGAATCAGTCGACGACTTGATCAGCCAAAACAAGATCCTTGTTTCCAAGGCCAATGCAGTGAAACAATTGCGGAACGAGAGATCTGCGCATGACAAATGTGTTTCACAGAAAAATCAACTGAAGGAAGCTATGATCGAAGTTATCAAACAGGGGGGTGACTTAACCGACCAAGCTACAGAGCTTGCAAGGAGTCGGGCAATCGCACAAGGGTTGAAAGAGATTGAAATGAGAATCTCTCAGTTGCTGCAAAATGTTGATGTGTTTGATACACGCAAGAGAGATTCTTTACTGGCCAAAAGATCAGAACAGGATGTCTTGGTGAAAGCCACGCAGCCGCTTAGCAGACATACACAACCTGTGAATGGACAAAGCAGTTTTAGAGAACGAAGTCCTAACTTGAGGGCACGATCTCCAATGTTAACTACCTCCGCTCTGCCGGTATCCGGCGTCCAGAGTTCACGTAATTACGGCGTCCAGGGCAACTCCAAACCTATCAACGACTTAGGAGCTGCTCCAAGGACATTTCCGGCGTCACCTTTTTTGACCTCGATGAAAAATACCACTCGTTCCATTATGGAGACATCTTCACACATGCGGTACACACCTGGTTCCGCAGCCGACGAGTTTCCCGACGACGATGATTTTATGATTGATGAGGATATTTTCACGCGAAATATGGGAACACCAGAACCTAGGGGTAGGGATATGGATGAATTCGATCTGGACGCAAACGATGAGGACATTTTTCAAGCTGCGGAGAACCTTGGCTTTGGATTTTCCTCAGAGGAGGAAGAGCTCCCCTTCCAGAGCCGAAAGGTCTTTGCTGAGACTTCTGGAAACGTAACTAGGGTGCTACCAGCAAAGAAGCTCCCACCTGATCCTGCTTCTATGATGTCTTATCCCTGGTCGAAGGATGTGAAAACCGTTATGAGGGATCGTTTTCACCTACGCGGTTTCCGCCCAAACCAACTGGAAGCTATAAACGCAACTCTCAGCGGGAAAGATGCGTTTGTGCTCATGCCTACTGGAGGGGGTAAGTCCCTGTGCTATCAGCTGCCATCTGTCATCAACAGTGGTCGCACCAGGGGTGTCACGATCGTGATATCACCACTCCTCAGTCTTATGGAAGATCAAGTCTCCCATCTGAAACGCCTAAATATTAAGGCCTTCTTCATCAACGGGGATGTAGAGGCAGATCATCGGAAGTGGATTATGCAGACTCTAGCTGGCCCTAACACGGAGAATCTGATCCAGCTGCTCTACATTACTCCCGAGATGATCAATAAGAACAAGCGACTGGTTGATTGTCTATTCACTCTTCATCGTAGACAGAAGCTTGCACGGATTGTTATCGACGAGGCCCATTGCGTGAGTCAGTGGGGCCATGATTTCCGGCCAGACTATAAGGAACTGGGCGAAGTCAGATCTCAGTTTCCTGGGGTACCGGTGATGGCTCTTACAGCAACAGCCACTGAGAACGTCAAGGTCGACGTTATACATAATCTTGGTATGAGGGGCTGTGAAATCTTCTTGCAGAGTTTCAATCGACCGAATTTGACATACGAAGTGCGGCGTAAGATGGGTGCCAAAGAACTTCTCGCTAGTATAGCAAACACTATCACAACTTCCTACAAAGGTCAATCTGGGATAGTCTATTGTCTGTCCCGAAATGATTGCGAGAAAGTTGCAGAACAGCTCAAGAAACAATATCGCATCAAAGCTGAGTTCTACCATGCTGGCCTGGACTCGGAATCAAGAGCCAACGTGCAACGACTGTGGCAATCGGGAAGATGTCAGGTAATAGTCGCGACGATCGCATTTGGAATGGGAATCGACAAACCAGATGTTCGTTTCGTCATCCATCATTCCATGCCCAAGAGTCTTGAGGGTTACTACCAGGAGACCGGCCGTGCTGGAAGAGACGGCAAGCGCTCAGGTTGCTACCTGTACTATGGATATCGAGATGCAAGCACTTTGAAGCGAATGATAGACAATGGCGAAGGCAGCAGGGAACAAAAGGATCGTCAGCGGTCGATGCTGCGGACCGTTATCCAGTTCTGCGAAAACCGGAGTGACTGCAGGCGAGTACAAGTTCTTGCATATTTCAATGAACCGTTCCGGAAGGAAGACTGCAACTCTTCTTGCGACAACTGCAAATCAGATTCCGTCTTTGAGGTTCACGACTTTACCGCGTACGCCGCTTTGGCTGTGAAACTTGTTCGGCACTTCGACCAAAGAAAGGAGCGGATAACGTTGCTCCAATGTGTTGACCTCTTCCGTGGCGTAAACAAAAATAAGGACAAGGATCGCCACAAGAGACTCCCAGAATTTGGTGCAGGATCCGACCTGGAGCTTGGAGAAGCAGAGCGTCTTTTCTTCCGATTATTGAGTGAGGAGGCATTCAAGGAATATAACCACGCAGTAAAGAGGGGTATCGCAATCCAGTACATTCAGCTAGGCCGTAAAGCTAAAGACTTCGAGAGCGGAAGATGCCAATTGAAACTGCAGGTGCGAGTCTCTCCCAGCGGCAAGACTAAACGAAAGAAAAATGGCACCGGTGTGCGAGCTGCCACAGAGGATTATCCGCAATCTACAAATGTGTCGTCTCCTATATTATCGGCGTCTCGCCGTCGTCTCGCCCGAAAAGGGACAAACACCACTCAGAACCCTAGCTTCTCCGATAATGACGAAGACAGTGATGGCTTTGAGAGGATTCGCATCGCCGGAAAGCCACAGAGACGGGAAAAGCATGTCGTTGGACCTCCTATCACCGGCGACGAGAAAATGAAAGAACTGGATATTATACACCACATGGTCGTCGAAGACTTTGTAATACGGGCCAAGAAGGAATGTCATGACGTGAGTTTCTTTCCCTTCTAAACAGTCTCTACAGGCCTAATGTTTCCACCAGATCATGATGAAAAAGAGTCTTCGCAGTCAGCCCTTCTCGGACAGCATCTTGCGCGACATGGCAATCCGCTTCCCTAAAGGTGAGAACCAACTCAACCGGGCCCCCAGAACACGCTTTCCCTAACTATTTCCTCAGACGAAAGTCAACTGTTTGCGATACCAGGCATCGACCCTGATAAAGTTGAGCGCTATGGAGCTCAGTTTCTACGGCTGATTCGAGGCGCGCAGCGACATTACGAAGACCTCAAAAGTGAAGAGAATGTGGAAGGCGACGGCGTCGTGCATGATCCGAATCATGATACTGTCATAGCCCTCCTCAGCAGCGATGACGACGAATTCAGTGATGACGGCCTTTTTGCGGATGGAATTTCCAACCTGGATCTCGACAGCAATATTACCAGCCAATACTTCGAAGGTAGATCGCGCACCCTTCTATTCTATTCACATTCACATTTCCTGTATGCTGATATTGAACCCAGCCCCTCAAGATCGAGTATCCGGTAAGCAGCCAAGCCGTCGGGCAACATCACGACCTGGCCCGGCACCCTCCACGAAGAGTCGACAATGTTCGACGACTACGAAGCGCACATGGCGAAAGAAGGGTACAGATTCCGGGACGAAGAGGAAGGCCTCAAGTTCTCGAACCAGCGCAGCGAAAGGCAATAGCTTTGCATCCTCTACCAAGAAAGGTACCTCCAAGAGTACGGGACCGCGAATCGAGATGATGCCGGTTTAATTATAATCTTTTTATTTTCTTCCTTCTTGTTCACATTTGATCAGGGAAAGCGTCGCTTGTCTTTAATTGGGAAACTGGAAGCTCTCATGACCATTATGACGATTGTCGCATTCGATGGCGTCTATAGGTGTTAGATAGTATGAGATATGCCTGGATATAAGTATAATGTCTCGTGAATGCAATAGAAGGTGATATATCAAAGTACAATATTTTTTTTCTTCCTCCCATAATCCAGACCTATGTGTTCTAGTCGCGTGTAATGTTTATATGGTGTAGTCATCATAGAACGCCCATCTATTACTGGCGCACGCGTGGCCCAATGAGATGCCTCGGCCCCCTGAGCCAGAACGCGGGTTGTTCATCATCCGCGGACTGCCCAAAGTCCCTCCGCAGATCTATCAACACTCCGCTAGATCGTTGCTGCGGGATTCGCATGCGCGATGCTGCAGCCACGATGAGACTTCTTTATTGGCTTCGGAGGCTCTACTCCCTCGATACTCTGGACACCCGGTTCACTGCCTCCGCGAACACATCGCTGAAGGGTGTTCCTGACACGCGACCAGCTGGGGTTTCTGCGACTAGGGGCAACGCTGCCAGAACCAGCTCACTTCCAAATGGAGCCTCCCCGCCAAAATGGAAGACTCCAGAGTTCTTCATCTACTATCTTTTTTTCCTGACGATGGTGCCGTTGATGTTTAAGACGGTCATTGACATTTCACAAGGTCGGTAGCAGCTGTGAAACATGGACACGGCCGCGGAGTCATGTAACGAAAGAATATAGGCTGAATCTCTCATATAGAAAGTTATCCCACCTATCTAACATATTCTCACCTTCTTTCTCCGGGCTGGATACCCGGGCGCAAAGCCGTGAGTTCATTTCAATTCTTCTGTGACATGTTAAATCACTAAACGTTTCTGCCTGAAGGACAACTCCGATGCACAGTACTCGAGTTTCCGCGATAATATTCCATACCTCCTGCTGTTGCTGATCGCACATCCTCTTCTCCGTCGACTGTACAATTCCCTGTTTCCGGTTGACACACAATCTGTATCGCAAGGCGTGAAACCAACGGCCGCCATTGCGGGAGACGCTCGTCTAAAGCAGCGAATCACATTCGACTACTACTTCGCATTGATATTCATAACGGCGTTGCATGGAGTCTCCGCAGCCAAGGTACTCCTGATCCTATACCTGAACTACAGCATTGCCACGAGGCTTCCTCGGAAGTACATCCCGGCGGCCACATGGATATTCAACGTTGGTACTCTATTCGCAAATGAACTGTGCGGGGGATATCCTCTAGCCAGTGCCGCAAGAATTGCACCCGCATTTTTAGGGAATCCAGGGGAGCAAACAACTCTTGTTCGTTGGGGACGATGGCTGGATGGCCTCGGGGGGCTGATGCCTCGTTGGGAGATTCTCTTCAACATCACGGTTCTGCGACTTATAAGCTTCAATATGGACTACTACTGGAGTCTGGATTACCCCTCAAGTAGCCCAATCGAGGTATGTACTCCATATTCCGTATTTTGTAACCTGCCTCTAACGTTCATAAGAAGAAGCAACTCGATCCCTCCGCCCTGTCTGAGCGTGACCGTGTTGCCATCCCTGCTGAACCGTCGGCATTTAACCCCAATAACTACGTAGCCTACGTGCTTTACTCCCCCCTCTATCTTACCGGGCCTATTCTCACCTTCAACGACTACATTTCTCAGCAGAGATATGCCCCTCCGTCAGTCACCCGGACAAGGACTCTCCTCTACGGCATCCGTTTCTTCCTAACACTCCTTGCCATGGAGCTTATCCTCCACTATATCTATGTCGTGGCCATCTCAAAATCATCACCCAACTGGTCAGTGTATACCCCCGGCCAGCTCAGCATGCTGGGATACTTCAATCTCCATATCATCTGGCTGAAGCTGCTCATTCCCTGGCGTTTCTTCCGTCTCTGGGCACTGGTCGATGGAGTCGACCCCCCTGAAAACATGGTCCGGTGCATGTCCAACAATTACTCCGCCCTCTCATTCTGGCGCGGGTGGCACCGTTCCTTCAACCGCTGGATCGTCCGCTACATCTACATTCCACTAGGAGGCAGCGGCGGCCGCCGGGCCTCTGCAAGCGGGAAATCAACCTTAGCCAGCAACCTGCGCTCCAAAGCCCGCACGATCCTCAACCTCCTCGCAGTCTTCACCTTCGTCGCTCTCTGGCACGATATCAACCTCCGCCTGCTCATGTGGGGATGGCTCGTCACTCTCTTCGTCCTCCCCGAAGTCATCGGCGGCCTCCTCTTCCCTGCCCACCGATGGCGATCACATCCAACGACGTACCGCGTCCTCTGCGGCATCGGCGCCGTCGGCAACGTCCTCATGATGATGATGGCCAACCTGGTCGGGTTCGCTGTCGGATTGGACGGTCTAAATGGTCTACTGAGTGGAATCGTGGGTTCGTATTCCGGTATCCTTTTCCTGATTTCTGCCTGTGTTGTCCTTTTTGTGGGCGTGCAAACCATGTTTGAGGTTCGGGAAGAGGAATTGAGGGCAGGTATTCGGTTGAAGTGTTAAATGTACGTGGAGTTTGTCCCAAAAAGAAAGCCTGGCTTGCTAAATATGGTTTTCTTGCGCCCTCTCTCGGGGGAAAATTCAAATGCGGATTGTGTATCGTACAGGTTTTCAAGTATAGGGTTACTTATGAATAATAGGGTTATTTCGGGAAATCATTGTTAGTGAAGTAAGGTTTTCATTATTGTATGAATAACTAGTTCTAGATAGGAGGCGTGAACAGCTAAGCTTTGTTGTATATGGCTCTATGAGCTGTAGGCCGTATCACGGGCCACCTTATGACCGATCCTTCGTCCGAGCAAGAGGCATAGCTGCACTCGAGGAAGCTATTTCTGTCTTCTTTGGCCAGTGTCCACTGGTGGGTGTTGAACCTGGTAATGCGGTTCGGAGATGGTAGGCCTTGACAGGGTTTGCGGCTGAAGCCTGTTTGACTTCGTATTTCTGCTCGATTCAACGAGAGACGAAGCAGCTGCAGGTCCTGCCGCCTAAAAATCTGGCTTTCATGGGAATCCCGTGAGTCTGCCTTGTCTGGAGTCACATCCAGCACTACTCGGGATCTGCTCGAATGAGATGTTTCTGTTGCCCGGGAGGGAGCTATATCGGCCTGAAGACGACGGAGGATTCCGTGATCAAACATCATATGCTGGAAGGCAAGGGTCCTTTTGTTGCTGTAGAAGCCTTCGCAGTCTGGTAACAATATCCTCATCGACAGGAAGTCTGTGAGAGAGTAGGTCGAGACTGTCTGCTCGCCATAGACATGTAAAAGAGCGGAGTAGCGTATATGTGATGCATACACAAACTACATCTGCTTTCCTTGAGTAATTTCCGTTCCATCCAGAACTCCGAATCTAGAAGAACGCCCCGCATCTCGATTCCTCATGCACCTTATAACAATCCAAACCACAAGTCCGAACATGACAACTCCGACACCTGATCTTGCCCCAATATCCGCAAATAGCACAGAAATGGCGCGATGGCTTCTGCAACAGCGGCGGCCCCGCTCGCGACGCGTTGTATGTCAGTGGTGGTTCCGCAAGAAGAGCTTGCATGATGCGTTCCGAGGGTGCGGAGGGGACGTAGGAGCGAAGAAGAGGGTCGTTGTCATATTCACTTTTGATCAGTTTCATCTTGGCGTCTTGTTTCTGCGACGGTGAGGTGGAATCTGCAGGCTTTGAGGGAGCTGCAGGGGGTTCTTTCTGTCGGCGTACTCTCTCTGGCTTGGACACTACTGCTGCGGCCGGCGTGGCGCTCCTTCGAGCAGCAGCTTTCGTGACCTTAGCGATAGAACCACGATGTCCTGCTACGGCGGAGTGATGCTGCGCCGCTTGTGCGAGAGCGGCCTCTTCATCATCAAGATAGTTCCTGAACGTCTTCTGCGACTGCAGGATGCGGCGGACATTGGAGCTTGTTTTGCCTCTCGAACCTAGCAGGTTGCCAAAATCCACATTAGTCCAAATCCCATCTCAAAATAACCAACTAATTTTCTCAGACCTCCATCAGGAGTACGATGCATACCTCTAACCCCCGCATCCTTCTGCTTCGTCGGAATCGGAATATGCACATCGCGATGATTCTCCCGATCCAGCTCCGCAAGATGTCTCACGATCGCAGTATGTTCTCTGGACGTCAGATCCGTTCGACCGCCATCGCGCACAGCTCGTTTGCGTCCGACGCCAGGCTTGATGGCGGCTTTAGATGGATCGAAGGTATTATCGCGCACGTAGGTCCAGCCGGGTTGGACTGACGTGGAGGTCGTGAGGACTTCGACGAGAGGCATGATGGGTTGTTGCGGTTAATGTAGGCGTCAGTATAAGACACCAGAAGCTGCTGTTACCATGTAAACACGTCCTCTGTTAGAGGATAACAGGCATTAAATCGCGTGTCGAGATCGGACTATCTGAGCTAGAATCAATCAATCAATTTCACTCTTGGTCACGACTCGCGTTCAAATCGCCCTCGCCGCCGTGTTTGCATTATTTGCATCAATGTCCTTTTTGGGAAGTGGTCTCATGAAGTACACAGAAGGTCAACGGAATAGTTAACGAGCCAAGATTCATCTTACAAATATGTTCAGTAGATGTCTCTAATATGATATATGCCATATGTGAAAATAACTTGATGATACCAGTATCTCCGTTTTAAGGCAGAAGTGCATACAAGTGCCCAGGTATACAGTCCTCCAATTACCAATCTACCCATGGTACCTAGACTCGCAAGTATCTATTCTATGACAATACAATGATTAGAGCTCTCAAAAAGACGACGTTGGACACGGACTTCAAGCGTGTTCCTCTGGTATCAAGGAGCACCTGCGTCCAGTGTCTACAGTCTGGAAGCACATGGTCAGGCAAGCTTTCAGAAGCCGTACCGTCTATACATCTTCCCTTATTCTCTTTCTTGAAGTATGAATCTCATTAGCTATCACATAACAGTATGTTCATTCCGGATACAGACCAAGCGCGAGCAAAAGTGCAGCAAGGAAGCATGGACTTGCAATTCAAGTGTCCAAATCCGAAAGATTAATCGTCCATTGCCCAACTGACAAGCATCAGTAGGAAACAAAAAAAAATTATAGCACTAAAAGATAATTCTTCTCTGACTCGCCACCTAGGCCACAGTAGCTACCAGCTATTGTGCCTCGTCAGAGCACACAGTCTTGGATAAGCAGAGCGCGCGCATAGAAGACTGCCAATGCGACCTAGCAAGTTAAGGCGACCAAAGAGAAGGGTATTCATTGTTGAACGCAATTGAATAAATATATAGAGAGAAAAATAAAGGAAATG
This sequence comes from Paecilomyces niveus, assembly GCA_003116535.1. NCBI lineage: Eukaryota > Fungi > Ascomycota > Eurotiomycetes > Eurotiales > Thermoascaceae > Paecilomyces > Paecilomyces niveus. The sequence continues at coordinate 165,152 of QEIL01000009.1, forward strand.
CCTTTTAGGAGAAACCTGTCATATGCAAATCCGAGACTCATAACGCCCTACTGAGAAACTCGAGAGAGAAGAAAGAAAAGAAGAAAAATTGGAAGAGCAATTGTTGCTCAACCATACCATCAACATCATTTGTGTTCAGTGACTCATTTCGCCTTCTTCTGCAGGTCATCGATTTTTGTCTCCAACTCCGTGATGTACGTGTTAAGCTTTTGCGTGGCGGATTGCAGAGCCTATATTATCATACGAGCCCCATCGGGGCGTACGCAGTGTCAGTCTTTCGCATTCTATCAAAGAAATGGAGATCGTGTGTATAGATGGCGGACGGAGTGGTGTAGGTTGTGTTCTGTTGGCCTCACGCGATACACCAGATAGGGGGCGGGCTATGACGTCGTGGATCCGGGTCCGAGCATTTCCAAGAGTAACAAGCTCTCTTGGAACTGAAGGCACGAATGGGATGAACGTACGAAGATATCATCCGTCAGCATCTCATTCGACACTCTGTATTCCGCCAGGACGTAGTAGTAGACAGAGGCAGCGGCCAGGACCGAACCGACAAGGAAGCCGAACAGCCTGCATCACATCGGGTCGGCACGTCAGTTCACGGACCACATAGACAAGAAAGAAGCGGATTCGAAGGAAGGATCTCACCCTCCTCGGAAAGCTCCAACAGGTTTTCGGGCCGGTAATGGGGCGCTTCCGGCGTTCCAACGAACGGTGGATGTCGAGAACGCTCTAGGAGCAATGCGCGCGCGGACGACCGGCGTCGCTGCGGAGCGCAGGAAGGGAATAGCCGGACGAGAAAGCATCATGAATGCCAATGGACAGAAGCGCAGATGAGACCACACGTAGGAAAACAATTGAGAAGAGACAGTAGACACGGTCTCAGGCAATCTGGAGTTGTGACAGATGGCAGTCGTGGGCTGTTTCACGACAGAGTTGCAGGAGTGTCATGGATAGCTGGAGTATCGTTCGTCAGCTACGGCTTGGCGTGGGGAAGGAAAAGGCGACCAGTTGCCGATCAGCTTTCGGCCGCCGACCCTAAAGACCCGGAGACCCCGCGTCACTCCGACGTTGCACAGAAGAACTATATCTCGGTGGCAACCCGATTCCTAGGAGAATCCCCTGGGAGTGAACAATCGTCATGCCCGAAGTCGTCTATTTTCTACTGAATGCCAAATCTACCCCGGAAACGCCCCGCTACCCCAACGGTTGGAAGGGAGTCATCCAATGATACGATACGAGTTGCTAATATTGGTACATTATCCCAGTCACCCGTAACCTACATCACAATTCACGCATCTCTTAATTCGCCATCGTGCTCTCATTGAACAGATCCGCAAGGAGGTCAGCTTTGCAGGACTCCAGGTCGGGAACGCCCATGCTGTATGTACTTTCGAATGCGTGAATACTGAGACGGTCGAAGAAGGGCCTTAACACCCGATCCACGATCTCGTCTTTGGCGGTTTCTCGAATCTGATCAGAGTTCAGGGAGGGAGTCTTCAGCCCCTTGGGAACATCACTGCTTTCTCCATGTACGGTCGGAGAGACTGCTCCTCGGCTTCCTAGGGCCTGAGAGACTTCATCCACCAGCGCAGTAGGTTCCCAACGGTGGGGTGGGTAAATCGCATCGATAGTATCGGTCACGAAGAGCCATTCCTGTAACTGAAAGTCATCAGGAGTCATCAGGATCAATATATCGAGCAGCTTGCAGGCCTGAAGTAACGAATACGGGTTATAAAACTCTGATGGTTGATCCTGCGTGATACTCGAAATAGCTTCCTGTAACTCCGTATTGATCAAAGGCCAAAACGGTGCCAGATGAGTCGCAGAAGTCTTAAGCACAAGGGATCGGAGAACCATGAAGATCTCTGCTCTCGTGGCGGATGAAGGAGAGGAAATATTGGTTGCGGCAAGGAGGTCCTCCATTTTCTGGAGCAGAGCCGGAAACTCTGCCACGAAGTGGTCATCATCCGCAGAAAGGAGCAGAAGAGCAATTCTCCGAAGATTCAGCTGCGCTTTCCGATCAGCCTCCAGTCGCGCTGCGGAAGCACCGACTCCGAACATGATTCCAGCCGAAGTTGGGGAAGTAAGTCGGCCCAGGAGGTCTGACAATCGGTCCTTGTCGACTATGATCCATTGTCGAAGCAGACTCATCCAACCGGCCTTCACGATATCAACGTGAGAACCGAAGAACCTGGGATCGTTAAAAGCGTCCGCAATGTCTTTCTTCCAGGACTTGGAGGCCGCTGGAACCTTTGACATATCCTGGAACAGGCTCAATACGCTCCGGTTGATGTTGTTTGGGAATAGGCGCGAACGAAACAATGGCCCTATGACATTCGTGGATACGCTCGTCATAGCGGAACCGATCCGGTCAGATTCACCTAGAGTCGTAATAAACGCTGGCATGGACAAGGACAGAATGCTGAGCACGTCATCTGGTCCTGCTTGGGCAGACAAAGAGTTCTCGTGATCGAAAGACGATCTGCTTGACAACGCAGCTTCCTGAGAAAGGCCCATCGGCTTACTCGTGAAAATGGCAGTGAGAAGCCGTAGTAGCAAGTCGCCAAGATCCTTTCGCATCCGGCGATCTTCTCCAAAGTTAGTATTTTCCATCTTCGCACCTAGAATAGCAGCAAATTCAACCAGTCTCGGAAGTATCTGTCGGTGGGGGAAGGGGTTGGCAAGGACGTCTCGCAGAAATGTGATGCAGTCGTTCCAGATCTCATCTAGGACGTCGTCGTCGAGAGACCTCGCGTACGTCACTAAGAAGGCTGTTAATTCTGTCTCTGTGATATCCAAGGTCATCGCCGACTTGCGACTCGGGTCGATAGCGTGAGGATTCGTGCGACTATAGATTGCATTGAAGATCGCAGGAATCGTGAACTTAGGCCGCGATCCGTCCAAAGTGTGAAGAAGATTGAAAATAAGAGTTGATGCGTTCGCTTCAGCTGTAGCCGACTTGCTCCACATTTCGACCAGTGTCTCGAGACACTCGAGAGCCTCTGCCGTGAAAAGATGCTCGAGGATTCTACGTGAACGGTTTCTCATTCTCAATGACGTGTACTGGAAAGACGCAACAGACTCTGCGTCCTGGGTGGCGCCATTCTTCCCAGAAGCGCCCCAGGCCCAGATAGAGAAACAAAGTCGGACCGCATCTTGGAAGCAGAGTAAGACGGTGAGTCTGTTGTTCGCAGCAGCGCTACGGGTCGGGTTTCCTTCTGACGTGAACACTCCTGACACCATATTACCGAAAAACCCCTGAGGTTGATCTGGGCTCTTGGCAGAAGGCGCACTGGCTTCTTCAAGAAGCAAGCGTTCGTGAGATGTAGCAAGGCAGGTCTCCAATCCAGCGAGCAGGGCAACAATCACATGCTCGGAATCGTCATCCGACCAATTTGCGGTCTTCTTGAAAACTTGCTGGAGACTGTCATAAGAACACCGTATCTCTCTGCAGAAACACTCCACGAGCATGAGCAGGATCTGAAATATCGTCCCGTGATACAATGGAAGGCATTCGCACAGTAATAACACCCATTTATCCACCGACTCGTGCGATTTCGAAGAACTAATTCCTTTTAGGAGGCAGTCCAACAATTGGGGAGGCGGTTGTGGGAAGACAGGCGTCGGCTGTACCTTGTCCACTCTATCTGTGCTTAAGGACAACAGAGAAGAACTTGCTAGGGTATCTCGAGAGCCGGCTCTTCTATGCTTTGAACTGGGAGGGGGTTGTGGTGGTACTGCATGTGAGAACTTGATCTTCAGTGCTGCAAGAAGTGTGTGGATAGTGGCTCTCTGTGTGACGCCGCTGTCTTGGTCCAATGCAAGAGATAGCCTTTCAATTAGTACTTCAATTATGTTCGAGTCGATTATCCGTTCAGCTCCCGGGCCTACAAGAAGCTGTCGCAGCACCAGAAGGACTATCTGCTGCAATTTCTCTTCTTCGGGACTCATCTGCATTGCTGTCGACTCCGGTTGCTCAATCACAGCCAACGCCGCATTAAAAATAGCATACTGCAGACTCAGACGATCTGACTGGTCTAGAAAAGACATTAGAGTACTATACTGAGATGACGGGGAGACACTTACCCTCAGATGCAGAAGGGTCATAACGCTTGTCAATTGAGGATGCGGAATGCGTGAGCAGCGCAATCCATCCGTTGTTGGAAAGTGTGACTAGGATGTTGGAAATTGTTCGGAATAGATAGTGGCACTCTTTAAAGTTATCGGCGGATATTGTAATGCGTGCCGTTTCATCACGACTCTTCGATTCCCAGGTGAAGAGACGGTCTAACCGCGATATAACATTACGAAAGACCCTGCAGAAGATAGTAAAATTGTTAAGCGAGGTGATGCACCACATGCAAAGGGGCAAGCGACTTACTTGTGGATAGATGGTAGGTCCTGGAGCCATTCATGAACTATCTGGGAGGCTTCGTTGAGGCCCTGCGATAGCAAATCCAAGACAATGAATAGCGGACGCTCGAGCATCGAAGATTGGTACGATCCACGATCGTGGCCCACGAACAGTTCTTCAGTACCACGCAATAATGGCAATTCATAGTTTCCATGGTGACTGTGGTTCCACAAGACAAAGAATTTCCGGGCCTCATCTGCAGTAGATCCATGACATGACTCCAATGAAGACTTCACCATCAAAGATGTAACAGAAGTCTCAACGAGATGATCAGGCCATGATACCGAATGTAAGAGCCAAAGAGAGCGGACTGCCTCCACATGGAACTTCGGGCTAGACGGAGACAAGAACGTCCACAATTGCCGTACAAGAACAGGGACAAGATGGCAGATCTGCTCGTACGTCATATGCAAACCTATGGTGTGCGTGGTATATAGACTTGTTGTGGCAGATACAATAGACGAGATGACAGCGAAGGCCGGTGTAGTCAGCCGCACATCACTAGATGTCAGACGGCGGTTAATTGCACGATATAGCCTTCCATCCCTGAGGATACGAGATTTGGGAGCCTTCTTCAGTAGAGCCACAAAAAGGTTCAAGCTCTCTTTCACAGTAAAGTTCGCGTCGTTTCCCTCGAGCACGGACATACTTAATCGATGACTCTCGCGAATGATTAACTCCCCAACGACTTTAGGAGGAAACGGCAGTGGCGGCAGATCAAGGCCATCTTTGCTCTTATCGTAAAAGGAATGGACTCTCGCCAGAATTTCCCCTGAGGAAATCTCTGCAACTGAAGTCTGGCTGCCGTTTGTTTTCTCTGAAGCGGCCTTCTTCGAGAATGCTCTTTCAGAAAGCAAGCTAACGCATTCATTCACGATCTGTAGTAGCTGGTTGGACACGGCCCTCCTGTTTTCCGGTGCCCCGTGAGACTCGTTTGTCAATGCTGACATTTCCTCCATCTTAACGATAAGCGACAGGACCAAAAGAGGAATATGAATGAGCAGCATTTCCTCTTCTCGCACATTGAAATTAGCAATGATAAATTCGGCTAGCGATAAATTTCGCGAGACTCCATCAATATCACTGTCCATGTCCGTGCATTTGAAGTCTATCAGGGAGAGGAGCTCTGAAAATATCAAGCTGCTTTCGACGCCATCAAAGAAAGCGCTTGCGCTTCGGAAGACCTCCTCAAACTGATTCTGAGGGACTAGATTCTCGTAGTCTTGAATGTTGCGCATGATCGGCAGGAACACTTCAGGGACAACAGAGCCCCCCACTTCCCACCGGTCCATTAAGGACAGAGAGATACGAAGGGGGCGAGTTCTTTCCGAAGGTACAATGGATTCATGTTGGATCATTTCCAGGATACCCTGTACTAATGACTCCAGCCCAAACCGACTGAAGTATTGCGATTGTGAATACTTCTGACCATCTATGGCAAGCGCATGGGGCTTCTGCGATGGCGTCTTGGGCGACTCCAAAGATGTCCGCTCATTTCCAGAACTTGCAGGATCTGGTCCCAGGAACCAAGCCCACAATCTCCTGTTTAGGCTCATATCCCTCCGTCCAACCACCCCTGCAGCAGCAATCACAAGTCTCTTGAGATCATCTCGCGTAATTCGGGACTGCAATATAGGAGAATGAAGAGGTAAATGTGTCACAAGAAGATCGAGGAAGTTCCGCTGAACCAGAAGCTGATCGTCCGCAAGTCCAGTTGCAAAACACCGGATAAGTAATCCAGGCTCTGGCGAGATGACCGAATCAGCAGCTGCGAGCAAATCGGTAGGAATCTGAGTATGGCCATCATCAGATCGTATGGCCTCATGATGGTCTGTCATTCCAAGCTTCGGAAGATAGCGGTTGAGGTAGGCTAGAACTCCCATGCGCCTGCTTGGGTTCGTGATCGACGCAAGGAAAAGACATTGCCAGAAGTATTGGCCATTAGCATCCGCACGATCGCTAGGCCGTCGCGTACGCATCTGACTAGAAACATTGCGAAACTTATTGATGATCCGCAGAGTAGTCTCGAAGTCATCGCTTGTCTCCTCCTCTAGTCCCGGAAGCAAAGCTAGTATGATGGCTTTCAACGCCGGGCGGATCGCCCAAGGCTCGATATCCGGGAGGTATGTTTCAAGCAAGGACAAAAACAGCGGCCGCACGGATAGAGATGCGAAGGTCAGAGTAGGAGCAATTCCAGGAAGATATAACGCGAGATCGTGAGAAAGGCCCTCGGGCTGGTGGTGGCCCAAGACAAATCAGCAGAGACCTAAAAGCTTCCGGTGCTGATAAATACCTTTATTAGGGAAAATATATAAGTATAAACCTCAAGCGCTTTTTGGTGAACACCAGACGGCAACGACGGATTTAGACATTGCGCCAGTCTCTTCGCAACTATTGCTTTATGAGGCACGATCGGTAGGTCTGGAGGGTGAGACTGCAGCGCCTTTAATCTCCCCAGTTAGCGCATCATTCTAGGCCCTCTTCAGGGGTGTCGCACCTTGAGCAAGCGACTTAGGAAAGAGATATAGTCCGCCCATTCTTGCAAGGCCGTATCGAATAGTGAGAGTGCCCGCTCGATGCTGGAAGCATAACGACGGTAGTTCTTGTCTTTTTTAAATGTCTCTGAGGTCAATTGGTAGTCAGCAATATATGCTAGGATTCAGAGACGTGACTTTGGAAACTTGCAACTAACCTTCCTTTCCTCGCACGCGAGGCCGGGTCAGGGAGCTGTCCGAACTTGCGGGGGAGTTTGACCTGGGAAATGCGCTGGGATCAAGGCTCATGATTCCAGTGTCGATATGTATGACCTGGAAGCGGTAGCAAGCTCGACTTCATCATACCTCAAAACATTGAATCCAATCCCTCTGGGACGTTGTGGTGGTTAAACGCGCATGATGGGTTTAGAAGGCCACGCAGACACTCCGGAGATGTTTTGGCGGCCGCCTAAAGCTCCGACATTCGATGAGCTCCGCCGCCCGGGCCCTACGTCAACGGAGCCCCGCGGCCGTCCTCAGTTGTATCATCCCCTAGTAGCCTCCACCAATATACAGGGATCTACTAAGATCTTGGACGGAGGCCAAAACGATTGCAAAGTTCATGCCTCTCTAATCTCTACCATGGTGCATGTTTCTTTCAAGTTGCGTGGGCCAAGAGTCAGCCGCTTCCGGATAAGTAAGCTGTCTATGTGCGATCTGATATAGGCATGGACCACCAAGAATTACAGCGCAAATCCCCAGTACTGGCGCAGACAGAGGATGATGTGGATCGTTCTGGACCTTTAGGATTACTGGATGAGGACAACGTCACTGCTGGCTCTTCTCCAAGCACACGGCCATCGACCAGGCCAAATCTTCAATCCACTGCTACAACGGCGGTGTCTTTGGCCGATGTCACTCCACAAGGCCATTCAGACAGCAATAAGGAAACATATCCTGCACTGTTGGGTCGTAATCTTGCAAGCAGAGGTCTGAAGGCAAAGGCTAGTCTGAGTCAGTTAGCAAGCGCTAGAGCAAGTGAAGTCGGAGACAATGCTAGTATTCGCAGTTACTTCCCGAATGCAGGCGAAGAGGAAAGCATATTCGATGACTTCGTCCCGACGGTGGCTGAGCCGGGATCGCCAGACAATGCAGGGCTGCTCAGTCTGCCTGAATTTCAGGCGGACGATGTGGATGATGACTTTGCTGGCGAATTTGAGCCAATTGGGGAATTGGAGGCAGGTGAACAAAATGAAGGTCTGTACCATTCTCTGTATTTCAGACCTGCTATTGCTGACTAGGATACAGAGATACTGCTCGAAAGATGGAAAAGCAAAAGAAAACATTACCTCATTCTTTCTGCTGCTGGAAAGCCTATCTGGACTCGACATGGGGACAGCGGACTGATATCTGGCTACGTTGGCATCATTCAGACCATCATCTCCTTCTACCAGGATGTGAGCGACTCTCTCAAGAGTTTCTCTGCTGAGGATACGAAGTTTGTGATCTTGACGCAAGGCCCACTGTATTTTGTTGCTATTAGTCGGATTCTCGAAAGCGACACCCAGCTCAGGCTGCAGCTCGAAGCTCTGTATATGCAGATCTTGTCGACTCTGACCCTTCCCGGGCTCACGCACCTCTTTTCTGTTCGACCTTCTACCGATTTGAAGCGTCCTCTGCAAGGTACAGAGACCCTTCTGTCATCCTTAGCAGATAGTTTCACCAAAGGCTCCCCTTCTACCCTTCTTTCTGCATTGGAGTGCTTGAGAATTCGCAAGTCTCATCGCCACATCATAAACAATGCTCTATTAAAGTCAAAGGTCGACAACCTTCTGTATGGGCTTGTCGTTGCTGGTGGAAGACTTGTGAGCGTCGTGCGTCCGAAAAAGCATTCATTGCATCCCGGCGATCTACAGCTCCTGTTCAACATGATATTTGAAGCAGATGGTGTGAAAGCTGGCGGCGGTGAACGTTGGATACCTGTCTGCCTTCCAGGGTTCAACAGCACTGGCTATCTTTACATGTATGTCAGCTTTCTTGACCTTCGTGAGGATTCTGGTGCCGTTGCCGATGAGTCCGCCACAAAAGATGAATCAGTCGCCATTATCTTGATAAGTACCGATAAGGAAGCATTCTTCACCCTGCAAGAGATGCGAAATGCCCTAGTAGAGGTATGGCACACTTACCCAACTTTCAGCGCCGAAATTGCTAATCTCCAATTACAGCAACTAGAAAGGACAGGCAGTATTAAAGTCATCAAGGCAGCTATCGAACGGGGGCGGCCGTCTACAACAGATATTGTTCCCGGGACAGTCTTACGCCACTTCTTATACAGATCAAAGGCGAATGTGCAGTTCACTATGTCATCCTACGAACCAGAGTTCTCCTCCACGTCGAAACGCCGAAGGTCTGTCAAGCATTTCGCAGTTCAAGGGGGGCAGACTCCACCTCCTTCCCTTACCGTTATGTCTGGGATACTAATGGTGTGTTGATTTCAGGCTGATGTCGACCTACAACACTTTACATGCGAGTGTACACGCAAAACATGCACACATAAAGGTGCACCACAATGTCTCTCGAACTGCAAGTTCGTTTGCTTGGGTGACCCCCATCTTTGAGCTATATTGCATTGCGGGGCCTAATACGAACAGAAATGCACTATCTCAAAGTGCAAATAAGATCATGCAGTGGGTGCACCAAGAGGAGGAAAGGCTATTCATTATTGGAGGTGCGGTGAGTATCTCCCTATTTATACAATTCAGATCTTCCTTCTATCGAGTAAAGGAAATGAAGGTGATGGGTTACTAATATTTCCCAGGTCTTCTGAACTATCATATACCTCTTCGTTTCATTATTCTATTGCAAATTAGAGCGTGCGAACCTTTATCTGACTGCTACTATATTGGCGCGACTTGGTCTTGAACATCGTACATATCATAGTAGAGTACATACATCATGGGCTAGCAATGCCGGGACGTATTGGAATGCCTCTTGCAAGTGTTGATTATATTTTCATGATTTTATATCCAGATAGATATTCTATAATTTTCCCGCTTGTCTTGTTTCATAATACCGAGCTGTTTATCTGCTCTGGAGTTCAAGATCTGCATCGCCTTCACTGAACCGTGGGTGACGCCATAATGGGCGAAATCCGGGGTACCGTGTGTGATGGTTTAACCTTAATTTGCGCATAACTACCTCGAACTCCTAAATAATCGATAGATGCCTGGACTTATCACTTGGCAGACCTTGGAGGCCGGCCTCCCCTGACACGCAACGATCACATGATTTCTGGAGCGCTTACCTCACCGTAGATACAACTTCAAGCTTCAATCTCCCATGATATCAGTTCGGGAAGTATTAGCGTCCATCGCTAAAAAACCGGTGATACGTCGACTATCATCTTTCCACACAAGTGCAGCGACGATGACAGCGAAGCGTGTATGTTCTACTTCATCTCAGTAGTTTCTTTTCGGTTCAATTTTTTCTTTACTAATGGACATCCGGGTAGATTTACTTTAGAGTGCATGGGACCGTCCAAGGTAAGTTGGTCTTGCACGACGCCAATCTTCCAGCTTCAGGATTGCTGAATGTTTATTTCAGGCGTGAACTTTCGGTATAGACTCTCTCACCCTGAGAAGAGGAATTCGGAACCGTTGTATTCCAGGTGCTCTGATCCTTGATGCTAATATGCCTCCGCACCAGCAACTTCACAGAGATGCGCGCGAATGACTACGGACTGGTCGGTTTCGTACGGAACACCGTAGATGGAAAGGTATGTGACTTCACGAGGAACGTCCACTTGTTGAGAAGCTATCCTCTCACCGTCACCACCGCAAGCATCTTGTTTAGTCTTTCCTATTTCGGTAATCGGTCTATGCTGACACATAACAGGTCGAAGGAGAAGCTCAGGGAAATGAAGAGTCACTGCAGAAGCTTCTGAAAGACATCGACAGGGGCCCACGACTCGCCCATGTCGTCAAGGTGGAAAAGCAGGAAATCGAGCCCAAAGAAGGCGAGGATAACTTTGTTGTTCGACGCTAGATCAATGAAATCTGTTTCTTGAAGAAGATTATCGTCCATCTTTGAGTTCGAAGAAGGAATCATCTTCAAATTCCCCTCATCTCGAGTCCATCCCCTCATGCGGAGAAAGTCTCTCGGACAAGACGCGGAGGGGCGTTGTCGTCTCGGGTTTCACTCGGGACATTGTCCGAACTGCAAGGCATCAAGGCACCATCACCACTACTATTACTGTAGGATACAGGAGGCAGATCCACTGTAAAGTTAGACCTGAGAATATTAGAGACGGAATCTAATCATCGTGGAGATCCACGTCATGACCTGTGCATGAGAGGGGAAAATAGATTTCGAGCTGAATGCAGTGGAGCAACGAATGAAGCACATGCCATTTCTGAAGTCATTTGCGAGCTTTTGCGGGAAGATTGGCTTCTACAACACTTTATCGGGATCTCCCACAGAGACCGAAATACAGAAATGGCAGTCAAGTGAGCAAAATTCGAAAGAAAACCGGGCTCACTGGGCTTTGCTTGCTGGCTGTACTTCCTTTTCGCCATCGGTGACTCGGGCGAACCCGTAGACTGCTGAGTCACTGGAGTCACCATCCCGCAAATACCCGATGATCATCTGGCGTTCCTTTCGATACGGCAACCCGAAAATTACGGTAACATCATAACAATTCCATCTTCTCGTCGACTTCAGCACAGAAGGTGAGCCCAGCGGTCAGATAATGGAGAGGGATTTTGATGTGCTTGCAGTGCGACGAAGTGGATCTGCAACGAACGGGTGCAGCCGTAGCGGAAAGGCCGATTTCTCAGCGAAAATCGACCGACAAAACCAGTAGTATGGCTCGGAAAGCCCTCGAATTAGGGTTAACATAACAGGGTACTCGGCGAGCCGTACGGGCTGGGCAAGTGTTCCAGAACAACTGGGAGGGTCCTCGCTTCCGATTCCCGAGGCCAGGTACGGCAAGGGTTTGATACTGACCGAACAGGTAGTTTGGATGGATATCGGGAATGGGGGCTACGAGGGAGTAGATCGTCCAAACTGTCTAGGTTCCAAAGGAAATTTTTAGGGTCATCCTTTGGTCGCCTCCTTTTTTGGCTTACTTATCTGGATTTGACGTCTTGTGTATATATACAGCCTCCTCATACGCGAAGAACATACTTTCTTGTTGTCCATATCCACCAAGCACCATACACTGGACCGAGATCCGATCTATACCTCGGACCAGACTTGCTTGACCTTTCTTTACATCCTTCAGCAAGGTCACTCATATATCGCTGGCTATAAAACAACCTACTATTGTTGACATAGATTACACACAGTACTCTCATTATACATGTACTCGACAACAGCCATGGCACCCATCCGGGTTGCTTCTATACTGCCCAAGAAGGGACTTCGTCTCACAGCCCTGAGATGCTACTCAAACACTGCAGCCAGCACTGGACTTCGTTCGGGCAATTTCTTCCTGCAGAATAACAACTACAACCAAACCCAGCAGCAGACGGACGGCAAGCGGGTGTTCTCGACCACATCCCGAACACAGATCAAAGAATTCCTCCCTCCGCCAGAGACAGACCATATCCGTGATCTAGAGACATCATGGACCCATCCTATGTAAATTCCACTCCTGAGATTTCCCCCCCCCCCTTTCACCGCTCCTGGCTACTGCGATGATTCATCCCACTCCGCACGTGACTGTATACTTCGAAGATGTGACTGACAATTACGGTGCTTGTTAACCCAACAGATTCACCTACCAGCAAATGCGAGACATCAAAATTGCCCACCGAGAAGCGAAGACATGGTCCGACTGGGTTGCGCTGGGTACAGTGCGAACGCTGCGGTGGGGGATGGACTACGCAAGCGGATACCGGCACTCACCGGAGGGGCAGGAGCACAACCTCCCCCGCCGGTTCAAGATGGATGAGCGGAAATGGCTCATTCGGTTCATCTTCCTGGAGAGTGTGGCCGGAGTACCGGGTATGGTTGGAGGGATGTTGCGGCATCTGAGAAGTCTGAGGAAGATGAAGAGAGATAATGGATGGTGAGTGGAGTTTTCCGTCAATTTATTAAAAAAATCCGAGAAAAAGAAAGAGTCGAGTAAGAACTAAACAGCCTTTGAACATATAGGATCGAAACCCTTCTCGAAGAGGCCTACAATGAGCGCATGCACCTGCTTTCATTCATGAAGATGGCCCAACCCGGCTGGTTCATGCGTCTGATGGTCCTCGGCGCTCAGGGTGTTTTCTTCAACGGTTTCTTCCTCTCCTACCTCATCTCTCCACGCACCTGCCACCGCTTCGTCGGCTACCTCGAAGAAGAGGCCGTGATCACATATACACGAGCCATCCAGGACATCGAGACTGGCAAGCTGCCGAAGTGGATCGACATGCCGGCCCCCGAGATCGCCGTCAAGTACTGGAACATGCAGGAGGGCCACCGCACGATGAAGGATCTCCTCTTGTACGTTCGTGCTGATGAGGCGAAGCATCGCGAGGTGAACCACACGCTGGGAAACCTGAACCAGCAGAAGGACCCCAACCCCTACGTGGCGAAGTACAAGGATAACGGCCCTCATCCCAGCAAGGGAACGGATGTGGTGAAGCCTATTGGTTGGGAGAGGGATGAGGTCGTCTAGATGTAGATGATCATGATGATCCAGTATATATCTATAGACATTGTGGTGTTTTGATAGACTTGCTTTTGGATAGACTTAGTTTGCGCAGCGACTGAATAGAGGATTTCTCGCCGCTAGCATATTTAAATAGAGAATGTGCCTGTCTGTTCTAGTATCATCGGCATAAAGCTTCCTGATATTTCTGTCCATTCTCTACGCTCTTTTCTTCTTCTTTCCTAGATGCAACTGTACATTACCATGACTCTCTTTGTCTGTGCTCAGTGACGATTTCTCCAGATTCCCCTCCTACCGTCTTGACCCAGTAGCTGCGGCAATTATGAGTGGAGGCCACGCAGCTGCGTTGGTGCTTTGCAGTCGCTAAAAAGCACAATCAGAATAGAAATAAAGTACATACCTATTCAAGTAATATACGGAGCATTAATCCCAAAGAGAGACGAATTCAGTATCATACGGATTCTCCATCTGTCAAGGAGTAGCATTAACATGGTATACGCATCGGTTTTAGCAGCAGGCAGATACCTTATCGTCTCCCGAGGGGCCACCAGATTGAGAAATCCGATGGCGGCCATTGGCCACAGATAATACCTATCACTACCCGGCGCCCGTCTGGCTCGAACAGTGGGACACTTTCCATCCTCCGAGTCCGTAGAGTACTCCTACCTAGTCCGGTAATCATGGACTCATAGCGACTATGGGACCCAGCGGATGATTCGCAATAGCTCCCGTAGCCACATTGACGCGGCTGAGTGGAGCAAGGTTTAACTAGGATAGATCCAGGAGATTCCTATCCAGTGGCTTCGTAATCTTCCAATGATGATACTGCGTAAAATACGCTGGAATAAGAATAGCACATCGCAAATGTCTCATTTTCAGTGGTCCCTTATCACGTGATATTGCCGGCCATCCGAACCCTGAACCTTTCAACTTTTCCTGAATAATCAGATCTTCTTTTTGGAACGCGACGAATTTTCGACGTGGGACGCGTTGGATGGAAGCTCAACGCTAATACAGAATGGGTTAATTGCCAACAGTGCAAGTCGCCTAGAATGACGACGAAAGATTCCCGAGGCACTTTGGAGGCACCCCGGTTGCTGGGTGATGGCTGAATTCCAGACAGACAACGTCGCAACAACAGTGACAGTCGATTTATATAAAGGATGGGAGAATCAGTCCAATTTGTAAGAGGTGTTTTATCGATTCACCTGGATTCTCGCATCGTTAAACAGGACACGAATCCTTTTCTTCGTCGGAAATTGCAACATTTGTTGGCGTCTTGTTACTCGTGCTAACTGTCAAGTAAGATCCGCTAAGCTCTCGACCTCTTCCCCTTTTAGCGGAAATAGCCCCTGCAGCGGCCCCGGGAGCGATCGTAAAGCCCCCTTTCACTGACACCAAGCGGCAGCGTCCGTGGCACTTTTCATCAAAGAACCCGACGATGCGTGGATCGCGCTCGCTATACCTGTGAGAGCGAAAGGGTCCAACCAGTCGATAATATCTGTCTCGCGCCATTCCTTCCCTTGTTTCTCCTTCGACCACTTCTCCGTCCAACCGGACAGTCTAGTTGCTCGAGTGACGAGCTATCTGTTGATTCTGAAGTCCCAAAATTTGTGAGATCTTCCCTGCTAGGGTCCCCGCACGTTCGCCAGAGCTATGATGGGAGAGCACGTTGTGATCGCGACGACTCCTCCGCCAGAGGATCGCGCTTCGTCGCCATCACCATCCCTCTCACCGACTTGTGCCATCTCCTCTTGTCCGTCGCCAGACCGTACCTTCTCGACCCTATCATCCTTGTCCAACTTCTCCTTCTCCGCCAACTCCGGAGATGCCAGGTCATCTATCATCTCGATTGCCTCAGCCTCAGGCCGGAGACGAGGCTACGTCCGGCCTCAGGGCGCGGAATTCGCAGAGTCGGCCAAGCACAGAGAAAGCGTCATGAGTTTGGGTAGCATAGCCCATCTGCAGTACTACTTCGCTAGGACGGGGCTGCTCGACGGAAAGGGAGCCCAGATGGCCAAGGAGTGGAAGAAGAAGAAAGATGCCAAGGACATACCAAAGCTGCTCCTCACATCGCAGCCGGACTACGGGGAGGAGATGGTTGACAGTCCGGTGGAGGAGTTCCTGGATCCCGGAGACGGATACGATGACCACGAGGATTATATGCTTCCTCCGACAGTGAGCACATATAGCGTTAAGACATATCATACGCCCCCTCCGCCAGATCTAATGGCTCTCCGGAAGGACCTGGTGGACGCATTGGAGAAAGTCGAAAAAAGCATCGAAGATATGGAGAACAATAGAGCACCTCCCATGCCGCAGAGGGAGACACGGGATAGCTTGTCTCCCGGACTACTATCAGAACCCGAAGAGGATAATCCAGAGACACCTACTACGCCCCAGGGTTGGCGTGATGTCCAAGGCATGCACATACTGGACGTGGTCACGTTGGCCATCCGGGCCGCCCGGATATACTATACCGCCCATGAACGGCCCGAGCGGTTATCGGCTATCAAAAGTGAAAAGCACATCCGCGAGGAACTCCTGGGTGTCCTGGATGTCATGAAACGGTTTGCTTCCCGTCACTTCGCCATGGGCCTTCTGGATCACGAGAAACTATGTATCCTAAGCTGGATGGCGAACGTCTGCGCTCTGCTCGATGAAGAGCGCAGATTGGAGAAGCTAGAAGCTGAAGAGCGGGAAAGTTGGGTCTGGACAAGAGGAGACTGGGCGGGTAGGGAGCGTGAACGCGAGGAATTGTTTCTACGATCTCTAATCGAAACCGAACCACCACTGCCGCACTGGGCACCAGCACAGCCAGGTTCATTACCAACCGCGATGCTGGAGCGTCTTCGGGACGGTCGAGATCTGGTCCGCATGCACAACCAGGCTGTGAAGAAGTCCAAACGACCATTCGGCCAGATCAAGAGCTTCCACCAAGACATCGGCAAGCCATATCGACGTGCGGAGAACCTCCGGTATTGGCTCAAAGCAGCAGAGATCCGATGGGAGATCAAGCTGGAGATGGACGTCCTAGGCGTGGTCTACGGCACGGGCGACGATGCGTGGGAACAGTTCGACGCGGCCCTCCTGGCCTGGTGCAAAGGGGTTCGCGAAGAGCTCATTCGAGATTGGACTGACGACACCAAAGCTTCCACGCAGACAGCTCCATCTCCAGATACGGAGACGTTGACCGCTGCCGTTGTGTGAAACGCACGGGGTAGAAAGTCGAAGTGATGCGGTTTTAACGACTGGACGAGTTGATTGGTACCACGTAGTTGTGCGTGTGGTCGCGCGTGTGTGTTTCGGTTCCTATCCCCTAAACTAGATACCCTTTTATACATCATAATAACCTGCACGATCTACTCTATTTGAGGCTGTTAGCTGCCTAAAGGGCCCATTCTTCGTAAGGTTCAATGACTGATAAGAATCATCCGGAGAAGCCGTGATTAGTATCTTTCTAGGGAACCCACCAATATGATCGACGTTCGCCCTGCATCTGTGGACGCAATCAATTGGGTCTCAGATCCGGGCTGACTATCGACAACTGTGGATTGTTCTCTTCTTCTCCAGTTTGTCCTGTGAGGAGTAATATTGTTGGCATCTACCAAGTGCCATTTCGTAGAGTCATACATATAGAGCACTCTGTAGGCAGGGAACGGGCAAAATAAGATGGAATACACATATTATTATGGTCTCTTATTGCAGCAGCAGAAAGGGTCCTCCCCGCAGGCCGGGGAAGGTTTCTTTAACGATTAAGTTGACTGGGGATGCCGTCATTGTCCCCAGTCCTCAGCCGCGGCGTGAGCTTCTTCCCCGCGTACCGAAACCATGGCTGGGATTCATCTCCCCTGACGATATAACCTCATGCCGAGGACCGTTGCGAATCGTCCAAACGGTCGTGGATGAGCTCCAGTTCCCAGGCGCTGGTCTGGTGGCTGGAAGGAGAGCGACGGACTCAGCGATCGCCGCAGCGCGTCTGCGCGTTGCCGGCCTGAGCCCAACCAAGAGAGCCTCCTCGCCGTTCGATCTCTCCCGCGATCTTTGGATTATGCATTCTCGCTCCCAGGCCAGCACAGACGCCTCGGCGACCGTATCCATGCCCGCGATCATTCCCGCTGTGACGACTTCCTCGAGCACAGCCCAAGGGTCGCTGACCGATCGCGCTTCTACGTCGGACTGGAATTCCTCAGCCGCGGCTCCGCCTGCATCCCCATCGGGCACCTCCTTTCCCCAGAGGATCAAGTCCAAAGCATCGCTGCGCAGCCTGAGGACCCACGACAGTGACCACGACGATCAAGAGAAACACGTCGATGACAAGAGCCTTCCGCCGCCACCCCCTCGTACTTCCATCCTTCGTCGATTATCCCCTGGCCTGGCTGCCCGAGTGAAACTGTTGGACGGATCGACGAAAGCGGCCCAGGCCATCAACCGCAGCAAAAGCCAGGTCGGGAAGCTTTCCCAAGAGCATCTCCGGGAGCTCGACAGTGCTCATCAAGATCTATCGATCAAAATCAAAAGACGTGGCCGAGCGTGGAGTGGTGGACACCTGTCGGATGTGACGAGAGATCAAAGCCAACACAGCCAGTCGGAAACGCGGGGAAGAACCAGGGAACAGGATCAGGAACCGAAACTCAGTCCGATACCGTCTCCAGCTGAAGTGAATACTGAGAAGGCCGAAACAACGGGAACCACGGTACAAACAACGTCAGACTCGACTCCTACCGTGGCTGCGGAGCCGGCCCCGGACGGAGCGTTTTCTGACAACATCCTAACAAGCTGGGACGAGGACAACACTGCGACAGACATGTCTGTCGCTCAGCTGGCGCTGGCGCCCCAGAGGTTATCCGCAGAGCCCAGTGAAACTGAAGCTTCCTCTGGGGAGACTGACCTCGAGAAATATCTCAAGAGCAGCGTAGATAACGATGAACGACCTCCCTCACCTCCCCCGAAAGACTCACCACCGGCTCCTTCGACTCCGTCGTCTACGAATGCACAGTCATACTTCAATCCTTACGGCCTCCATCGCACAGAGTCAATATATTCGTTCTCCCGTGCATCATTCAGCAGCCAGTTATCTCAACTGACCTCGATAAACCTCCCACAGCCATCATCATTAGAAGGAACCATCTCCTCGATACCAAACGCCCCCGCTGCAGTCAGAGCGCTGAACGGTGCCGCCCAACAGATACAGACCTGGATCAAGAAGGCGTCCGACGTCCTGTCAGGGTTAGATGCGGAGGACGATGTCGAGTGGTCTGCCGCTGGCGGACGAGAAGGCCTCGATGATGTCGATCGAGCGATCACGAAGTTTGAAGGGCTGGTGAATGTGTACGTCAAGGCGATAGAGGACGTGCACTTACGAGATGACATCAAGGATGTTAATGGCGAAGTCCTGAAGACTATCGTGGTGCAGATGGAGACTATTTTGAAGAATTGGTCTCGAATTCGATCTCAACTCAAGGGAGTCAAGGAGCAAGTCGAATTGGCCATGGAGTGGGAAGAATTATGGAACGTCGTGCTGGGAGATGTCGGTCTGGAAGTAGAAGACCTTAGTCGAATGATCTTCGAGCTGGAGGAAAAGAGACACCTGACCATGTTCGAAGAGGAGGAAGAGGCTGAAGCCGGCAATGGAATGGATATCAGTGAACTTGAAACCATTGTTGAGGAAACTCCTGTCCCGACAAGCACGCCTCCGAATAAGCGACTCAGTTTGGCTCAAACGTTTTCGACCGGCTCTTCCCTCTCTAACTCCGCGCCCCGTTCATCTGCCCCGGATGACTCCGCCCTGCTTGGCTTATTTGCCCGTCTGCAACCGTTGAGGGCATCTCTTGATTTTCTACCAATGCGGCTTTCCATGTTCCAATCCCGAGCGGAGAAGATCTTCCCCACCGCCTGTCAGGAACTCGAAATGAAGAGGGAGAGGCTGGAGAACTGCTATAAGAAGCTCGAGGGCGACGCGGAGATCCTGCGAAAGGAACTGGATGAAGACCGATGGGTCTTGGTTTTCAGAAACGCTGGCCGACAGGCACGGAAAATGTGCGAATCGGTAGAGAGGAGCATTGGAAAGCTTCAAGAGGCGCTGGACACGGGCGCTCAATTCAACAATCACGCTGCGCTAACGAAGCGAATAGAGAGTTTCGAGGCCAAGAAGATCCACTACGGACCGGCAATCGAAAGGGTGATTTCGATCATCGAAAAGGGAGTCAAAGACAGACTTACTGTCAACGGCGAGATCTTGAGGTTGCTTTCTGAGATGAGATCCCGAGTGGATGCTCTTAACACCAGCATCAAGGTCATGGACGGTCAGCTAGATGACATCGACTTCAGCAAGACTCAGCAATTGCGGGATTCGATATCAAGCATCATTTCTATGGACAGTCCTGCCACTGGTAGCGTCATTGACACACCCGGAAGCTCTCCTGCCTCCTCCGTTGTGCTCTCGAATGGTCACGGCCGCAAGGGCAGCTCAACACCCAATATGGGAAGCTCAAGTAGGCGCGGCAGCTCAGTTGCAAGCACAGCAAGGAAGCGCTACTCAGGTATTCCGCAAGCCGCAACAAGCCTCTCCGCTTCACGCAGGTCGTCCATTCCTCGAGCCTCCATTTCAGGTTCTCTCACTTCGCCGGTCCGCAGCCAGACGGGCACTTCACTTACTCCCAGACCCGCCTCGCGTGCTTCTACATCTACCACGAAGAGTCCATTGGATAACAGGCCGCGGTGGAACAGCAGCACAAATACCAACGACCTCAAAGTCGGCCACAACTCCAAGCCCTTATCAGTTACAACTCCATCTCCCTACCGGACGTCCTCTGGCTCTAGCCGCAATCCCAGGTCTAGCATCCCAACACCTAGCCCTCTCAGCCGCGAAGCGTCTAGGTCTCCAGCACCACCTGCTATGAGGTCCTCAAGTCGTGCCATGAGTCGCCTCGCATCTCCAACTCCGAACCGTGTTGCCTCTCCCACATCCTCCAACTCACTTCTCGATCCCCCGCCATATAGCAAACTCCGAAAGGGGTCTACACCAAATATTCCTACCGGCCCAAGGAATAGGCAGAGCTATGCTGGTATATCTATCACAAGGGCACCACCAGCTGACGAGGACCCTAGAAAGACTCAACGGCCAGGAACTGCGCTAGGTCATCCCAGCGCAAGCAGGCGTCTTAGCGGGATTCCGCTGCTCAAGGCCCGCTCTGGGAGGGAAAGCGCCGCTGGTTCTCATAACAAAATGGCCGAAAGACCCCCATGGAGATAATTCGATCAGATCCCTGCTTTTTTACTTTTGATTCCCCAATGACAGGTTCATTGTTCTTCCGGCGACAGGGGACCATACGCTCCGGTTCAGGAAGACTTATCAATAATTTTTCGGCTTTAAATACTTTCTTGTAATGTGGCCCACTGGTGGTTGTTTTTTTTTCGATTCGGGATCATTTGGGGGGGACTTTCTTCGACCTGGGTTTAGTGTACTACCATCTTTCGACAATTCGTACTTATCCTTGTTAGGGTATCCTTGGGGGCGGAATCTACTTGATATCAGACACCATTGCAGATCTCCTCTTCAGTTAAACGACTTGTGGTTCACTAGATCACGTTTCATTTCTTCAGAGCGCCACCCATCTCTTTGCACACCTTCTTGGGCTATTTTGCGTTTCGATTCCCCTTCACGCAACTGTTCCATCTGCTTATTCCCTGGACTACCGAGACTTATCTTTCTGTGACTTAGATTGGAGCGTTTTATTTTTATATCCTTTATTTCTGGATTCAAGGGTCGAGCTGAGACTAGTTTCAAGTTCGACGCTCAGCATTACTGAGTGTCATAGCTCAGCCTTGTTCGCTATGGCCTGTTCCGGTAGTCTAGGTTGTCATATCTTTTAGTCAAATACCCTCGCACTGTTTTTCTTAAGGTTTTGTCTGCGTGGAGGTGATAATCTAGGCATCGTAGTTTGTGAATTGCCACATTAATGGGTAAATTGCTAGTTACTTCCATCGTCTATGTTGAAAATCATCGTGCAGAATACAACCTTCAAAGAACTGAAGCATGGAAATATAGTTTGAGGTAATATTTGAGCGGAAACACGAAACTTCTCTACCACCTCTCTTACCCCCTGTCCACAATACTCGGGTCACCCGGATGTCAGAAACTGTCGTTCGCAAATCACGAGTTTAATATCACAACCAAAAAGAAATCTGCCAAGGATAGGGAATACGTAAGTATCTACAGAGCATTATAACCATCATGATTCTCACACAGCAAAGACGTTTCATCTCCGTCCCGTATCTCCCCGCGATCCATCGAGAAACTAAACGTTCTCCACAGGGATCAAAGAATGGTCTTTCCGCGGTAGTTCGAGCCTAGAATTGCGCTATGGTTTTAACGTGTCAGATCTATCTGTGTCTCTGAGTGTTTCAAATCATAGACTCCTGAAACATCGACAAGCCTCGGTCTCGATAGTCGAGACTCGTGGATGCGTCGTTAGGCTATAGTTTCCTTGGTATACCTTTCGTTTCATATCATTATGGGTCGTCTGGGGAGGACATGATGAAATCAAGTCAACTTTCTTCGATAATCTAGCTAGGACCATTCTTTGTCTTTTTCTTTTTGCTTAACTTAGAATTAATCATCCTCTTTCAATCGCACATCCCAGATGTCACTGACGATTAAGCATCTCAACGCAGACACAAGCTTCCTTCTCACATTCTCCCCTCATCCCGGATCTATCCCATCCCATCCGGAGAAAAAACCCCCTCAATCATACACCATACTCATCGACCCATGGCTCTCCGGGCCTTCTATCGTATGTCGATCCTGGTTCGCACTAAGCCACCATACCATTCCCTCATGTATATCGCATCTCTCCGAGATCGAAGAGCCAGATCTCGTAATCGTTTCGCAGAATAAATGCGATCACTGCCATGAAGCTACGCTGCGACAATTGCCGCACGACACGAAGGCTCTTATCGTCGCGGAGCCAGCGGCCGCGAGAACCATTCGAGGATATCATCACTTCAAACTGTCAAGGATAGTTGCTTTACGGAAATATAGTCCGGAAAAGCCATCGAGTGTGCTCCGGTTCCCGATCCCGGCTCTGATGCCTGGAGGACTGGAGGGGGAAGTGACGATTTCTTTTATCCCGGCCAGGAATTATGCCACGGGCGTGCATAATGCGATTGGGATTACGTATCGAGCGCCGACGGCATCGAGGTTTTCGAGGACGCAGATGGTGAAAGCGGCGGTGGAGCCGTTATCGTCGCATAGTAGTGCTCTCGAGCATGTCCTCTTGAGTCCAGGAAGGATATCTACGTCTACGAGAAACATTGCTTCGAAAATCAAGTCCTCGACATGCATATCAGCCTCTCGTCTGACAGATACGAAGAATTTTAATTCCAAGAAAGAAAAAGAGGTTCTACAAGGCCTCCCACCCACACCTCCGGATACACCCAAGTCAGCATCAACATTCGACTCAAATACACCGGCCATCTTCACATCTACAGCTACCACCATTACTTCTCCTTTAAAACCCTTACCCAAACTCCCTGAACCAAAATCACCTCCTCCCCCTCCCCCTTCCCCTCCCCAAATTTCAATCCTCTACACCCCCCACGGCATCCCCCTCCAACCCGACCTCCAACCATACATCACACATCACCTCCGTCCCCAGTCCTTCCTTCCCCTAACCCTCCTCCTCCACTCTCTCAACCGCTCCCATAACCCATGGTACCTCGGCGGGACGATCACAGCAGGGGCCAAGGGCGGAGGCGTGGAGATCGCGCGGGCCCTGAAAGCCCATTATTGGATCGGAGCGCATGATGAAGAGAAGGATAATAGTGGATGTGCTGTGAAGTTATTACGGACGGAGAGGAATGATATTGAAGAGGTGAGGAGGGTGTTGGAAAGAGTGGATGGTGGTGAGAAAGATGGGGAGAAGGGGAGGTGTGAAGTTAAGGTGTTAGATGTTGGGGAAGAAGTTGTTTTATCGGGATGAAGGATGGAATACATGATATGATGATATAATTTTAATCTCAACTCTTTAATTGAAGGAAAAATTCAGCATGATACATGATCGCCTGGAACTGTTATGGGTATATGTAGATATTGAATCACTTCAGAAGTATACTTCTCCAAGATGGGCTCACTTAGATCAATTGGTCGATAACCCCGCGTTTCCTGCATACCATACCAGACGAATCAAAGGGACCCTCTCTTAAAGACAGAGTGAATCAATCTACCCGTCCCGCTCGGCCCAGTGCGTAGATCCATTACACATCCAAGCTTCGGGCCCCTTCAATCAAACATAACGGGTGAATTATTGCCCCTCTCCAGCAATACAGGGAAAGGAGAATCGCAGTCACTATCACTGCTCTGAAAAGAAGGGTAGAAAGAAGAGGGGTATAAGTACCCTCTTCTTCCGGGGAAAGAGGATTTCTGGTTTGGCTTTTCTTACTATGTGGAGTATATATATATACGTCATTTCTATGGAGCGTACATATACATAGATGGATGATCTTGCTTGGTTATAGATCTCTAGTCTATTTGATTATACAGATATGCGGATATGCAATACCTCCTCTCTGTTGACGGGCTGAATTATATATCCATATTTTTTTTCTATTCTATTCTTACTATGTACCTATATAGAGCTCTGCTATGCGAGCCCGTCATCCTCCTATGATCTTCAAACCTCCCTGGGACCAACAGCGGCAGATTGAAGATATCATCACGTCTTCATCTGGACACCTCGCGACCCAAATCTCCGGAACAAAAGGCCAGGTAGAATGAGTGGTTTTATGACCCAACTAATTTCAGAATTATACGAACAAGTCTCAGTAGATGAGGAAATTGTCAATTTCACCCTAATCAACATTCAACAAACGATTTCCGTTTCAAATCATTTGCTTTTCTGCACCCGAATTTAGGGCGGCCGGACAGATACAAGGCCCCTGCACGAGCTACACCTTTGATATTCCGATGGTGCCAGAAAGCGTTGCCGCTTTAGAGTTGATTGGATTTGGTCGACGGTGTTTTCTATTTTTCGTGGTTGGTCTGATGAAATCATCTTCTCACAATTTATTTTATTGATGAATTTTTCTTATATCTTATTTTATATATCTATCCTCTCAGACATCTTCTCTTCAATGACTTTGTAATGCACAATCTATGAATACCGCCGTTTTCAGTTTTATATATATTGAGTTCGAGGTGTTTGGTGCTTGAGCGTCGAACTGATGTTTTGACAAGATCTTTTATGGCCGGATGTCGATAATCGATCCAAATTCTAAGCGGGGAAGGACGGATATTCACGAAAATTTTTTCCGGAGCCTGGAGGGCTCTGAACTTTTATATTCTGGGAGAGGGATAATTCGGAAATTGAATAAGAGTACGTAAGTTTTATGGATATCACCTCCAGAAGAATCTGCCCGGGATGTCGCAAAGATTTACTAACTAATACCTGGTCTATAAAGTCCTTCGACGAAGCATATGAGATTATCTATGCTGTCGGATTCAATCACTATTTGATATCCATGTTCCGACTGGTTCTCAGCTGCTTCCTACAGATAAATTTGGTATTTCAAAACTGTATAACAATATATGTTGGACCTGTGAAGCAAGTGAGTCTTCCATCACTATTAAAATGTATATGTTGGACGATGCTGCGGAGGGCTCTCTATTATCGTGTTGAAATATGGAAATGATATGGGATATATATCCCATTTCTTCACTTGATTTCAACAAGCAGAAAGAGATTTGTGGTGAACGATCTCGGCATGGCAGAAGTCAATATGTTCGACCAATATGACCTGTACGGTATGATATTCTGTAAGGATACGCTTCAAAAGATCTGTCTATATAATTGGTGGCAATATTGTTATTTTTGCATTGTCATTTATTATTACCCACATACACTCGCTTCTCATTCTTTTAATTATACTTTTATTTCTATATCTTTTACCCCGTTCTTATTGTTTTTATTTTATTATAATTAACATTACGATCTCAGGGCCAGCGAAAGTTTAAAAAAAATCACACACTGCAAACAAACGGAGATCCAAGAAGTTGTGATACAAAAAGGTCACATAGTTCCATAAATAAATATCTATATGAGCCTAGCAGACTTTGTCATAGCTGTAAATAAATATCCAACCGCACTTCGACCATACCGTATCAAAGAAACAAGAAAAAGTGATAAAAGGTGACTAAAGCTGGAGTTCCTATTTGCTTCACGCTGGCTTTTGCGCAGTCACCACATAGCTGTTGATCTCATTAGCTCTTTGCTGATCTTATATTCACAATGTATAGGAAGCATTGCTTCCATTCCACAGATAGATGCTTACTAGTTATAAATATAATGGTACTTTCTGTTACTCGCATCTGCCCGAACCTTTGCATTTAAGATAGTTACCTCGTCCTTGGACCAGCCTGAAATGTCGATGAAGGGTGCAGCAGTGAATGCATCGACTCCCTCGATAAAGCCAACTGCCATGAAAGAACCTACTTCTTTCTTTAAATCCCATTTTTTGATTAGTAGTTTATCCACAGTGCAACATTAATAATACTGACTTACCAATCTTTCGTCTTTTGGCCAAGCCCCGATGGGAAGATGAAAGATCCTTTCTTGTATGTTCGTGAAGCCAGCCTCCTCCACCCAGACTTTTAGGGATGGCCCCGGGTTTATTGTGCGTCCCATCTTATCACATGCCTCTCCAAGATGTTTTAGCATCTTAATAAGGTTATTTTCTGGGGTAACTGAACCATCTTCACTATATGGCAGGCCTTCAAAGTCCCAAAATTCGACCCAGCCTCCAGGTCTCAAATTCCTACTTCTTATTAGCCTATGATTTAAGAGAAGGATAGCAAAATATGTCTACTTAACCTATAACATTGCCGAACCAGTCTGGGCCAGTCACGGATCGAGGCGCACATATATCGACAATAGATATAATCATAAGGCTGAGGCTCCAACCAGTCTTTTTCGAGATCATCAACCAAAAATATAACATTTTGAGGCGTCCTGGCTTTGATAAGGTCACCTTAAACTTTCCTCCGCGGATCGAACAATTACTTACCATTGCGGTTGGATTGGGCTCAAATCAATCCCAACGATCTAAGAATAATGTTTCAATGAGATATTCGTTGCCGTATCCAGAATCACTTAGTGCTCTTACCTGTGCTGATGGATAGAGATCACCTAGGGGAGGTCAGTATAAATTTTAGCCTTGGACTTTATGAGAGAATGAATACCCATTTGCATGGCCCAAATACCTTTTAACATTGTCAGTTGTTGCGTGGATTGTGACGCTAGCTCCAAGAAGCATACCTGTTCCTGTCCCTACATCGAGGATTCGCAATCCTTCCGGTTTGATGGGAGCAAGAAATAACCGATCCCCTACCAACCGGCAAATAGTATGGTGACCCATATCCAGTCGGTCCTGTTCAGCCTCATCATTGGGAAACTGGTAATTCCCCGATTGATAACTATGGTAGCGTCGCCCATGTTTCCACTCATGGTTTCGGATACTGGAAGTTAACGATGCGGTATAATTTGACCTGGGCAGATGTTAAATTTGAGGGTGGTTAAAATGAATAAAATGTACTGTACAGTTCATCACCGTAGGTGGAATCGGCACCCTGTGTGGACTGCCTCAGTCACGGCTAAATGTGATTTTCAATCTATAGAAAACTTACACCTTCGTCAACCTTAATAGTTGGAGCCACTGTAGTTGAGATATCCGCCTCAGGATTAGTGGGCTCCTCGGTGGTAGTTGAATGTTGTGGTTGTGTCATTTTGGAGAGTTACTTATCTGAGCGCTGTACATGTATGTTGAGATAATTGCGAACAAAGGAGATTTAATATTGATTTTAGGCGGGGTATCACATGTTCTATTCCTGGTATAGGTTGCCATCCTGATGAGCGACTTCGAGGTGGACAAATAGCCATCCACCAAACCAGCAGGGGTCTTGTGGAAATTCCAAAACAGGCGCGGCACAGATCCGGTCGCCTGCCATTGAAAGATCCTTATAACGGCGCATATCGCGTATGTTTTCCCCGCTTCTGGTTCTTTGTTTATTGCTGTTCGATGTGATTGTGGCTTGCAGCCATCCTGAATGCAAAGTTAAACAGAGGAGAAGCAAACAATACCTAGTGGCACATTACCCGATATTCCCTAGATCCGTCCGTTGAATACACCGTAGTCATCGATATGATTATTCATCCCACAAAACAAAAAAAAAGTCCTCCGTAATCACCTCTGTCATTCATCTCTACGCTGGTCACATTTAAATTCATCAGTCCTGTCAGAGGAGTCAAGACCCGCGAAGTCTTAGAGGCTTTCTGTCGGCGCCTGGAGATTACGTGCATAGGTGACCTGTTATATCACCCTTTAAGGCAGATTCTTTAATTACTATTTGATTACTAGTAATCAACTAAATCCCTGGGATCTAGCTTCTTTGTCTAATTAGGGGTTATATATGGGTTCAACCAAACCCCCCCCCCGCCCCCCCCAAAAACACAAATCTAGTCTTCAAGCAAGCAATAAGATAGCACTTCAGATAGTCAATATAGTTGCTGTGCTTCCGTGCCCTAGGATTCGACACTTTCTACAGTCTGATGATAAACAGTTCAGACCTATTTTAGTGGATGTTTTCTATCAAAGCTCCTCGTATCCTGTTCAATACATGTACCACGAAATGTGAAACATGAAAATATATATGCATGTATATGTGGGTTTTATCATAAGCCTGAAAACATGAAATAGACATGCCGCCTATCAAATGATACCAATCATCAAATGAACTCACATAACTCATCAATGCTCACACAGATTAAAGGTATTCGAATGGAACATGCGCGTCTGATCTGTCACAAACGCTGACCGCTCATCCATGAGCTCCAGCCGCAGCTTCTTAGCTTCCTCCATATGCATGGGGAAGTCGACTTCTTCCATGACCATGCTTTGCAACACGGGTGGAAGGCGTCCCAGCGATTCCTTCCGGTGGAGCTCTTCTGTCCACCAGTCGTGACGCTGTGGGGGAACGTGGGCCGTAGAGATGACTCGGATGTTGGGATCGACAAGGAAGAGCGCAACAATCTTGCGATGACCTGGTTTGGTAGGGTCTGCTAACCTGAAAGGAGAAACGCAGTGTTGGAGGACGTTAGGAAATGTGAGGAGACGGCCTTGCTTGCAGAGTACGCTCCCGACCTCTTGCACAGCAGATTGATCTTGGTGACATCCAAAGACGACCTCGAGCCATTCGAAGTGGCCTTGCTCGTACGAGATGTCCATTGCGTCGTCCTCGGAGCATTCCTGGCGGAACGAGAGTCGGCTTTCGGTGATGTTGTCGCTGTCGTAGTAGTATAGAGCGGTGGCGCAGATATGCTCGTTCTAATCTCCCCATTAGCTCATGCAAGAAGAAAAATGGAATCTACGTACCATCTGGCCCTCAACATGCCATGAACCTCCATCATACTCCGGCTTCTCAGGAGTAAGTTCGATGTTGGCAAGCTTCACGATGACCTGCAACCCTCTCTCTGCGGCTAGTTTTCGAATATCCACTTTGGCAAAATCGTGTGGTATGAATCGTCCCGGTTCCGGTCGGATCACGACTCGGTTAGCCTCTTCCCATTGATCTTCCTGCTCCATGAAGTCATCCTCGTTCTCATTTTCCCCTTGCTGCGGTCGCCTCTCTTCTGGCAATGGCTCGTACTCCACCTCCTTGTATGTGATGCGTGGGCGTGTTGCCTGGAAGCGAAGGTTGCGATCCAAAGGAGTGAGAGTTAGATTCCATAGGGGGATCGCCCGGGCGATGATATCTTCAATAATGGGATACAACGCCTTGTGCTTGACGGGATGCAGATTATTGATGTAACTCGTAATCTTGCAGCCCGAGTCACCGGTGAGTTCAACGTCACAAGGGAGCCATTGGAACTTCTCGCTATATGGTTTACTGATGTGTCTTCTCCTCCAGCGCCACCCTCCTTCGGGATCAGCACCCTCGTATTGAGGAACTGGCAGTACCTCACCCCTCCCGATGTGTGACAAGCAGTTGTCGAGGTTGATCACCTCGTCCCGTAATATGCGAGTTCTTCCATACACCACCGGGAATAGAGATGGATGAACCAGGTCGAGTACCTTTTCATCACTTCCGGGATGATAGTCCTTCTCAGGGGCATCCTCGAGAGGTTGAACAGCCTCTTTCAGCGCAAGTCGGGTAGACTCCGTCACTGCAGAGTCCGACTTGACGATACCACCCTCAGAGACGGTCACTATGCCTGTCTCTGGAAAGCTCCTGGCATTGTGTCGCAGTTCCGCGATCACATAGTCCATCATCCGGTCAGTCACGTCGTTCCCCTGACGTGCTTCTTCTCTCCAGCGGCTGACAATCTCCTCGTCAAAGACCTTAGACGTCAGTTAGACCCTGAAGAGCATTCAACGAAGGAATCGCGGCAACAAGTCATACCTTTTCTTCCCAATTCGGCTTGTCCGTGACCTGGTTCATGATTTGGAGCATAGTCAACTCACGGAGCGTGATCATATTGTTCCTGTCGACCGGTATCAGCAATCCATGGTTCCATTGCGCATTGCATGAGCTCAGAGATCATACGACGCGTAACCACTATTGTGATCCTCCGCATCCAGAGCCGTGGGAAACAATTCGACCCCATATCCTTCTGGACCCTGGTAATAGTGAACGGATTTGCCGTTCTCATGTCGATAATCCGTCTTTGCGCCATGCGGTTTCCAGTCTAGAGGAAGTGTAAAGCCTGGAAGATGAAAGCGCGAGTACTTGGATGGCGGAGCCAGCGCTTCGACTTGTCGTGTTTCGTAATTCATTTTTAGCAAGTAATTCATGAAATGATTGTTGTTTTCTAAATGAGAGATGGCAAAGGGATGGTTTCTTTGCCCTTTTTATAATAAACATCATGCTCTCCACTCTATCTTATGGTAGTGATGTTTATCGATGAGTTCTAGGCTGCCAGGGCATGTTGCCTGGACTAAGGTCGTTAGCGCCAGGCACCTGTCATCCCCGGATGTCGGTTGTAGCGCTATGAAGTTTGGTGTTGCGGCACTAGCGCGATACGGGCATATTTTGCCGAAGTGGATTTATCGCCGAGCAATCTAGCCCGTCACTTGATGTGTTGGAGTATGACAAGCGCATCGCTAACTAGGCATCGAAGTCAGTTCATCTTGATGCGGAGGAGTAGGTAGGTTACGCAGAGAGGAATTAGATGGGTCGTTTTTATCTGATATGTGTACACTCCATAGTTGCCAATATATGATCAACTATTGCCACTTAGTAAGGAAAGTGAAACGGGCCAAACTATGGGTCAATGCTTCCACTGTCTGTGAAATCAATTGACTTACTACATTTATGTTTAGGTGGAGTTAGAAATCTCAATGATATACATTAATGGATTCAGTGGATATATTTCCTTACGACTTGAAGTGACTTCATTTTATATATTGTTTGTCTACCGAAAATCTATCGACACCATCTATCATATATTGCATTCTAAGTGTATATTCTTGATTCTAATTCCGGAGTGAACTCTAGTCATACAGAACAACCGACGTAGCCACCATCATCACCGCTAACAAAAGCAAACATCTTGCGAAATACATATCGTTCGTCTCTCATATGGACAGATAAAAAAAAATATCGTGGATCGAAGCCCATCACGTCTTTATCGAAGCAAAAAGAAAAGAAAAGAAATATGAACATCATGATATCTTTTAATGTACATGTACATTTCAATCCCGTTAACCCATTAACACCGTTAGCATGCAATGACATGAACCCGTAAATGCGAATGGGGAATCAGATCCAACAGAGATAGAAGGGAAATGGAAAAAGAAAACAAAATCTAAAAACTGAAGAGCCCGCTTCGCCGCTTGCCCGTCGGATAAACAACCAGCGCAGCCAGGAACAACCCGACTGTGATACCCACGGCGACTTGGATCATGCCGTATCCGATATCCCAGACGGTGCTGTTGCTAGTGTCAGATGAAACGTTGCTTAGCGACGATGAGTTGCCTGTTATATTGCTGCGAACCTCAGCAGCGGACTGGACCCCTGCGATTAGAGAACCGGAGGATGCTAGGCCGGAGGGCACCATCACGAAGATGGCGGGCATAATGGCGGTGGCGGCATGGCCGTGCCAGAGCCGACTGTAAAGGTTTCCAATGACACCGATGGTGAAGGCGCTGAGGGTGTTGCTGAGCTCCGGGTTTGAGTTTAGTTTTTTGTTGCTGAAGTAGCTGACGACGTAGCCTGATACAGCAACAATGATCATAATCGGCACGTCTTTCCATTTCCCTTGGTTGATGACAGCGAGAAAGATGACGTACAATGCGACGAAAGGGAACCGTTGCACATATTGGTTTCCGATTGGAGGACCCGAGCAGCTCGTATTGGGGTTGGCGTTAGGATCCATGAGACCGTAGATGGTGGTGCCCACTGTGATGCCATAACCCAGGAAGAGAGAGTAGATGATCGAGTAGACCATACGGATAGAACCTGCGATAATCTGGTGGGATTGCAGCTCTAAACTGCTGCTGAGTACCAGAAATCCAGGCAGGATCAAGGCAATTGAAGATTGTGCCATAGAAGAGAAGCAGAACAGATATTGCTGCTTGCCGTTCACTACTCCGTTACGAATGCTTCCGAAAGCGCGGGAGAGGAACGACGTGATGACGGAGGCGAACACTTCGAATACGTTCGTGTAGAGGCTCGATCGAGGCGCAAAGACCAGCTTCATGAGGCCGAGCAGACACCCAAGCAAAAAGATAATGGGCATGTCAATCGGACGGGCCTCGAAAGCGAACGGGCCCACCGCAACACTTGCTAGTCCGTAGACGATGACCAAAATCCAGGTCGGGAACTTGTCTGGTCTCGTCATGACTTCATTCAGACGCTCGATCGCATCTTCCACGGTGATCTTGTCATGAATGACATTCTTGTAAATATCCTGCGTGTCGTCCAGGCGCGCTAGGTCGACTCCTTGTGCCACCCGAACCATCTTGACCTCCGTGGTTCGTGTGGAGAGATCGTCAAAGGACATGATCATGAAGTTGGGTAGGTACAAGAATTGAGCATTGAGGTCGAGTGCCTTAGCAGTCATCTGCATATACTCCTCCAGCCGGTGACTAGGGGCGCCGAATTTCATCAAGCAACGACAGAGCTTGATCAGATACCTCTGACGGGTGATAATCTGGGCGATATAAATCGCGATCTGCGCCTCATCCTCCATACGTGGCCTACTCGCCGACCTCCGATGACCACGATACTTGGCTGTTGCCGCTCGCCCTTCGGCTGTGTGATGCGGTGCGCCAGATGCCCCAAGATGCAGGCCTGCCTCGAGCAGAGACAGAGCAGAACGGCTGCCCTCCTTCTTATACCATTTCACCTTCTCTCGCTTGGGCGTAGAGGTACCAGAACGGGGGGTGAAATAGTCGGAACCGTCGCTGGGTGTACGCATATGCTCCTTCGGAGAAGGTGGTTGTGACAATTCCTGCTGTCGAGCCTGGAGCTTGAGAAGTTGTGTCAGAATACCTGCATGTACTCCGCGGGAGTATTCAGATTCAGAATCCGATCCCACCGGCGTCGTATCCCCGGAAGCAATTGGCGTCGGTGGCTGGAACTTTCGTCGTCGCAAACGACCGCGGTTCGAAAACCCTCTCACCAGTTGATGCGCTTCCGAGGCTGGGTCGAACCTGAGCTTCCGTCCACCTTCCTTCGTCTTTTCGTCCGCAGCATTGCGTGCAGTGGTCTCGTCGTCCTTTACAAATTCAGCAGCAGTAATCGGCGGGATCAGAGCATCGCCTTGATCTTCCGGACGTCCTAATCTCGACATAATATGCCGCGCTTTTTCCCGCGCAGACGCGACCCTCGAGGGCATACGGCCAGGTTGTTTCGACCCCAATTGCTGATCATCCTTTGCGGTCTCTGCTCGTTCCAGATCGATGGTGGGATGGTGTGAGGTTCCATTCTGGTCCGATTGCTGCGGCGACGCAGCCGTGCGAGAGGATAGCACCGATGGACTTCTTTGGGGCTCCTGTTCTGGAGGCTGGTCTGACGCCATGGGGGATGGATCAGCCGTTCAGATCCCAGTCGACAAGTGGCACAACGTCTGCAATATGTATAGAGAACATCAGAATCGTGAAGTCTTCCTTTGAAAGATATAGATCTGTTGGGCGGCTTTTTGCCCTTTCGCCAAGAGACTCGCAGACGATTTCGACGGTATTTTCAGAGGCTTGTCGTACGATTCATAGAGTTCCAGATGCTCACTCAGAAGCCAATGACTAACCACTCCTCTCCAGGACACTTTTTAATTTTTCTTTCTTCGATCGATGTTTCAGAACGGCTGGAAGATGCGCGGCTGATCGACGTCGAATATTCCGGTCACGGTGCGGCAGTGGAGTTCTGGAACATGCCCTCCGGATCGAATCGGGCGGCAAACCGTTAGGGAATGTCAAGTTTGTAGGGAATTAAAGTCAGTCCTGCAGAGGAGAGGACGGGGAGGAAGAGAGAGACCAGATCTCTCTTATTTGAACGAAGACTGTGGAGGTGGCCAGGAAAACACCCTAAGCCTCCAGCGTGGGTGGCACGTTTTCTTGTATCCGATAAACTACCAGGAGACCCCCGGGTCGCATAACCTCCAGCTCGAACGCTCCATTTCTGTTCGAACCGAAACTTGGGTGCGGGTAATTATCTAATTCATGATAAACTTTTCTCATCCTCCGGCGCACCGGACTGGAGAAGATATGGTGAACCCTTATTCGATATCCAGAACTCGGGATCGGCGATACCGGCTGGCGACAGCGTTTCAACCATAGTTCATCATCGTCTTGTACAACCTAATCTCTTGTCTGGTTCCCCAATCCCACAATACTCTCTTCGCGTGATTCCTCATTTTCTTCCGTCGTGGGCCGGATAGAGAAAACCACCCAACTTAGATGAGATTGTGTGCAGAGAACGGACCTGGTAAGCAAACTGGTCCTCACTAATAGTTGATAATCCCCAAAATCTTCAAGCTATCTATCTTTTACCGTCAATGCTCTGACAGGGTCGCGTCCAGATTGCGTAACCAGTGGATCGATTGCGCGCGCTAATCACGCCTTGGCTCCATGAATAGTCGTGTCCTGATCGCTGTTGCTGCTCCAATCCCTTTCGTGGTAATCGTCGATCTACCCGGTTATGAGCCTGAGAGATACGCTCTGGAGTGAACTAAGCCGCGCGGTACTGTCATATCGGCCTGACTATCCGAGGTGACCGTTGCGTTCGTTTGTCTTTGATCTCCCTACGTAGTACTCCTGGCATCGAGGCAGGAATTCGTTCTAGTTCATGGATAATTTCGAACAGGTCTTATCAGAATTGACCGCACCTCAAAGCTGCCACGGCCTCGAACCCTGGAACTACGATCATACGAGTGCTAAACCTACTCGTGCTCTCCATAATCCTGTGGACACAAGAGCTGGCAAGCCACGAGTGGGTCGGGAATAAGTACGGGAGTATCATGGCGTCTTTCTTGACGTCCAGGGCGGAGTTTGTGCTCATCTTACCACGGAGTAATGCTTCATGCATAATGCATTATTGGTCCTCCTGATGACGATCCATCTCTGTCCCTGGTCGATGAAAGGCTCTCCGCACTTCTGGCTGACGTGGACCACTGCCGTCTTCAAGAGATCACTTGCATGCGATCAGATACTGCACTCATCTCATCTATCGTGGAGAGTCAGAAATTAATCTCCGCTCTTTGCGATATCACATGAGTGGCCTATTAGCGATGTCTGAGAGTCCTAGGACATAGAAACAGTACATTTGAGTTTTTCATGTTTGGGCAGCTTTTGTGGTTACCAGATCACTAACGTGGAACTTGCTTACGAAAGAAGAATTTTTGCCACCAGCAAAAATAGAAACCATAGGCAGATCTCGTTTATTTATAACCGATTCGGATTCCGCGCATGCTGACACTTGACACACGGATAAATCCGGACAACTTTGTCATTAATATTTCTTATATACGCTCTAGGCCCCCGTCACTTAAGGCAAGCTAATGTCAACACTGGAGATACTCCACAATTTTTTTTAACTATGTCAACTGAAGACGCATATATGCTAAGCCACAATGAAAATTCTAATAGCGCAGTACTCGTCAACGCGACGCAAAATGCAATGATCACAAAGCTATTATTGGAGAAAAACAGGAACCCACAAAGACCAGATCATAATGCATCATACCAACTTCCTTCCGAACATCAAGGCATCTACAGGCTCCTCACTATTCGCCAACTGCGCTGCGCCAGGCACGCGACCGATGACATCGAAGCCGAGCTTCTCCCAGATCTTGATGGAGGCGGGGTTGTTGGCGAACACGAGGTTGAAGACGGAGTATTTGTAGCCCTGGTTCATGAGAATTATTAAAAAAATTTTCGATATGAAGAGCTACAAATCGGGTAGGACATCAGGCTTTTTCCCTACTTACCAGCTTCGGCGCATACTCCAGATAGGTCTCCCCCATGACGGAACCTATGCCCTTACCGCGTGAAGCCGTCGTGGTGATGAAACCCGCATTGCAGACATGCGAACAGCGACCTGGATGATATCAGCAATTTCCCAATTAGTCGATACACACACTCGAATCTCCATTCGTGAAACAGAAAGATACAGTCCTCCCTCACCCCCACCTCAACCAGAGAACCAAAAAAAGCAACTGAACTCACCAGGATAATTCGGCTTAATATAAAACGTCCCCAAACACTCCTTCTTCCAATCCCTCCCGTCCTTAATGTCCTCCTCCTCGCCCGTCAAGACCACAACTGCAAACGTCCCAAACCAATAATCCGCAAACTTCTCCAGCGGAAACGTCGTATCGATCGGATACGTACACCCCCGCTCGATCTCCGCGTTGAATTCCTCCCACAGAAACTCCACCAGACCCTTAGGAATGCTATCCGCGCCCCCAGAGATAGGATATAGCGTGATAGCCGTGTTCTGCCCGTTCTTCTTCAGGACGGTATGGCGGGGTTGCAGGCGCGGGGCATTCTGGACATGCGCGGCGGGCGGCGCGATTGCCCCCTCCGTATTTTCCATGATTGAGCCTGCCATAGTGAGGATGTAATTGTAGTCTATAGTCGCGTAGCGTATATACAATAATCTATAAAATCCTGTGAAGAAAAAAAATCGCAAGATGAATCTCAGTCTCTCCCGGACCGAAAAAGAACGACCGTATCATATCTACGGAGTACTAATCTCTGTTTAACACTCATTAGCTCGCTTAGCCATGCGGCGGGGCTAATCATAGGGCGCGATAATATTTCCGTTTTTAGGTTGCCATTACCGTTTTCAACTTTCGGTTCGGTCCGATCACCGAAAGAATAGCAATAGGATTTATCTGCGATGTCGGGGGTGATATTTGATATGAATGTCTTGGCATGATAATATAAACTAGCGACGATCATTCAAATTGTCGCGTGTGCCGCGAGATCTCTTTCCGTGTCACGTGAGTGGTCATTTATCCGAGGTCCGGAACGGTGATTGCTCTGGTCGGTTGAGTCTAGAAAGACCCCTAGAGAATAGGCTACTAAGCTATATAGTACGGTGCTGTAATTAACCATAGCTATCCGTGGTTAATTAAAGTCTTTTTAGCCGAGCGGGCTAGATCAGTTTAGCCCCGGGGTCCTGACATGGAAAGCTTTAACGATCGGGAGGCTCCCCATAGATACGTATTTGGTTAAATATCCTTTATTTATGGTGAATAAAGCGATCGAGTTGAAGCAGCATGGTCAATGACTCTCATGGAGCAGTCATCAACTCCGTACTTGACTCATTGACTCGGCTATAAATATAATATATTATTCCCACTATAAGTATGATAGTAGAACATGTACAAACAACTCCCATTTCATTTCTATCTCTTACAAGATCA
Organism: Paecilomyces niveus; assembly: GCA_003116535.1. Classification (NCBI taxonomy): domain Eukaryota; kingdom Fungi; phylum Ascomycota; class Eurotiomycetes; order Eurotiales; family Thermoascaceae; genus Paecilomyces; species Paecilomyces niveus. Next base: position 202,622 of record QEIL01000009.1, read on the forward strand.
CAAAATGTGCAAAGTCACAGTACTCAAATCACCCACATGCCCGCACCGCTGGCTCATCATCTCCAAACCCTGCGAAGAATCTCGCGGTTTCAACTCCTGTCCGCTCTTCCAAAACAACAGAGCGATCACATCCAGCCTAACAGGAATTAAGAAAGCTAAGCCCAAGACCTGTCCTCAGTGTGATCTCAAGGGCGAGTATGATAGGAACATGATCCGGGTAGTGGAACGTGAACGGGTAGGAGTGAAGATTGGGAAGAACGCGGATCGGACCGCGCCTGGAGTGGAAGTTGTGGTGTGGTGTTGCGGTATTATGTAGGAGAGGGCATGAAGTAAAAGCTGTCGGTGAATGGTGTCTATTCGAGACTATGAGTAGAGCAGAATGCTTGTTTGGAAGAGAGCATTCGTTTCGTCGGTATGGAGTTGGGTGGCGCAAAGTATGAGGGGTGATCGCTGTCGCGTGCTCAAGAGAACGCACTGGAGGCCACGGGCTGCACGGAGATGAAAGGGACAAACACCTATGACAGTATTCCGCCCCTGATTCCTGTATGGTATTTCAGAATTTATCCATAATTCACTGTTCATCCGGCCTTGGTAGATGCACTGTCGAAGCAGCCGTCATAGTGGCCATATAGATCCATCGACGCGGTAGCACCGTAGCAGACATCGTTGCGACCGTGCCTCTAGTTCTGTTGTTAGGTAAACGCTCAGTCCACTGATTAGTGAGACAACGATCTTCCACTCCAAGGGATTAATAGCATGCAGTAGATTCCAGCAGAGTTCCGGGTAAAAATAATTTAATAAGTCAACAAGCGCTCATTGCTTCTCCTTTACGGATACGAAGTGGATCCACTTCCCCAGAAAATAAGAAGGAAAAGGAGAAGTTAATTAGCAGAAGAACACCGAGTGGGGATCAAGAAAAACCTTAGTCTACTCCGTACTTAAGTACCGGCCCCACCAAACATCAACCGCTTCATTTCAAGATATCATCAACAATTCAACGAATATTGTCATCCTTACAGAGAAATCACTCTCAATTTGCATTGAAAGTTAGAACACCGCTGAGGGTAATATCGAAAACAGTTTGAATTTTCTTTCCTTCTCAATGTACGCTGCTAAAAGGAACGATGTATCTCTCCCCACAGATCAAAACTCGATCGCGGTTTGCTTGTAGACATTGACCGACCTACTCGTAGCTGAGTACCACACATGGCCACTCAGGCGATGACCTATTTAATTGCAGCTATACCTCGGATAAGTGCTGCCGTCCTGCTTATCCTGGAACTTCTATCCCTCTCCTGTCAGCCCACGTCATGCGCCAGCGTCGAATGCGACACGAGAGGATATGCCCCCTTGTACCCCTACATGGGGTCGATCCGACACGAAGCGAAAGCGGCACACATCTCTTCAGGTTGCAGTTCCGATTTGATAATAGCAGAGACGACATTACTGACAGATCCTTCATCCAATGGCATCCTGGCTCACCCTGGATGTTCATGAATCAGTCTTCTCCCCATTGGGAGGCTCTCACACCCTCGATGCAATACATATCCAAAGATTCGTCAGGGATAGACCTCACAGCTGCTTCTTCCCGTCCTCTCTCCGCGTCACTCGTCCAGGTCCAGACATCCTGGCCGTACAAGACATCTCGATGATTGGCGCATCGCACAGCCGTCGTCCTCTTGTGAAACGAATGAAATCGATGTCAACCCAACCACATCCTCTCAAACCAATGCTATTGCTCAGAAATACCGTACACGATGCAGGATTTCCCTGCCAGGTGTTTGAGGACGTGATTCCAGAAACAACTCTTGCGTCGTAACAGACAAGGTAAAGGAAGCCTGGAGCAAATGGCTATGCTTCGTCTCTCTGACTTCATTACCACTCTAGCAGGGGCTCACAAATCTTCCTCCAGTCAGAATCCCATCATACGCCGTTAGTAGCGGCGGTCGTCTCGTTCTAGTGATTTCCCCCGCATTCAAGTGAATGATGTCTATAGGCGATGATCTGGGGTTGGGTGGGTCTCGACTCTGCTGTCCTCGCTGCTGTGCAGGCGGGATATAAGGCTTCCGGGCAGTCATCACCCCCTAGAGTCTCTTAGCAGAGGGCTGCCCCTCCAATCTATACCTAAGCGACAAAGACATATACAAAACGCAACTAGAGAACGAATCTCAGAAGAATCATCAAAAAGACAACTGAATATCATCATCGACCATGTCTGCTGCATCTCAAATCCTCGAGAAGCTCCTTGCTATCCCCGCCCGGTCTAGACAGCAAGCTGGCACTCTGAGGAACAGGCTCTGGGGTACAGGTATGTAGTACAGGCCATCCTCTTTCCCCCTCATCATCTTTTCTCTGCATTACTTTACTCTCTATCATCCTTCATCATCCTTAATCTTCATCTTATTCTTATCAAATAAAAACCGAATTTCACTAAATCTGTATCACGAACAGACAAAGCCAAGAAAGAAGGCCAACTGCTCCGAACATCACTCACTGTCCATCGACCCGTCTGGGTCACGGCGGGAGGTGCGACCTACACAACCCTGTCGGCCATCTATCTCACCTTACGGTACTTAAAACGCGTATGAGAAATCCAGATTACCTAAAGTAGGTCCATCATGGCTATTCCAGTTGTCTCTGACCAGTCTAACGAGATCCTTACTCCTTATACTAGGTAGATCTCTCTTACATTCCACCCTTCCGTTGAACCTTTACACTCTAAGGATATCTTGATCGAAGACTTGACAATCTTATACATCCTTCGTTCTCAGGTCAAGCATCCAAGACGACTATTATAGGAGAACTCATACACTGGAATGACATCTTCCCAGCCTTGATGGCCTTCCATTCCCATTCACCCATGAGACTATGACTCGAAAGACCTACGTCATTCTCTAGCCAATTTCTTTCCCTTTCTCATGATGTATGGCTTCATTTAGGAGATTATTTTATGATTTATGAACGGGTCTAGCGTATCATATTATGAATTTAAAGGAGAATATAACCATTACTGAAGCATTAAGCAGCCTCACTGTCGACTCATTAAAAATAAGCATCAATCAATCTCTACATCAAATAAATTGAGTAGGGTTGAAATATCAATTTATTTTTGATCCGAAATTTAGCAGTTTTGTGTAAAACACATAGTTCATTATGGTATGTACTTAGCTATCTAGCTTATCATGTACACATATATCTGTACATGTATGCCCGCTCACTATTCACTGACAATTATAATACAAAATGTCAATACAGACACTCATAGATCCAACATGGGTTAACTGAGCAATGTATGCAATCACCAGATATCGATCAAGATTATCAAAACAAGAAAGAGAAAAATAACCCCCTAACCAAATAGATATCCAAGACCAAGCTCAATAATACTCCGGCAAACTTCCAAACGACGGAATATCCCCACAGGTAAAATCTGGCTGATATGCCAGTTTGGGCATGTACCCATTCTGCCACGCCGTCTGATAACTCCACTGATACGCCGATTCCGTCTTCCACGTCCAGTAGAACCAGCCGTGTGCTTTCTCGTATGCGTACATCTGCGCTTCCGCATATGTCTGGAGCCATTTCTTGTAATCGTCCGAGTAGGTTGACGGGTCGGCGTTGGCTTGGGTGCAGTCGCAGGATGATCGGTCTGCAGTGGGACAGAGGGGCGTTGTGACGGAGGTAGAGGAGTCGCCGGTGTCGTAGGTGCCGGTCCAGCGGGCTCCCCAGCCTACGTTGTTGAGGTATTGCGCGCAGTCGGTGTCGGATTGGGACCATTCGCCGCAGATGCTGGGACCCCAGCTGGAAGAAGATGCGATGTCAGCCAATGGTTCTTGTTGGATAGGCATGTTCGAAAAAAAGGAGAGGAAATGAGAAAGAAATGACTTACCCCTCACTCGTGCTGTCAACTTCCCCAATCATACCGGCCCAGTCCGTACAGACCAGATTGATCTTGGCCGTATGGTTCAAACCAATCTCTCCCGTATTGAAGATGGTGTACTGATGCGTATCGAGCAACATCTTCGAAGGTCCGCTCTTCAGCATTGACTTCCATTTACTTAGGTTCAAGAAGCCGTCTCCGAACGCAATCCAAGCGGTTATCCCATTCTTCTGAACCAGCTCGGTGGCCTCCGTCGTCCAGTTCAGGACCGTCTCAACAGGCAGAGAGAGCATTTTCGGTTCATTGGCTAGACCGTAGATGGCGACGACGTTTTTGTATCGATCCTGAGCGAAGAATTGGGAGAGCTGGTTGTGGATATCAAGGGAACGTTGCCGGTTCAAATCACCATCAGTTCCGTTCAACCACCCAATGACGCCCTGACGACCGCTGTGGTTCCATCCATTCTGGCTGCCGGGAAGGCCGTGCAGGTCCAGATTCACTCGTAATCCGTACTTTCTGCAATACTCGATCCCCCTGAGAAGGTATCTCCAGGCAGTCTTTGCAACATACGGATTGCCGTCGTAGGTGGTGACTGCCCAGTATGAATACGGGATCCTGACATGGTCGAGACCAGCATCTGCGATGTCTTTAAAGTCTTGCTCAGTGATAAACGTGGCATAATGCTTCTCGATCGTGGAAGCAGCCGAATTCCCTAGCTGTTCTGACAGAGTGTATTCATCGATGACTCCCGCCTGCGATGAGTATTTGTTAAATAGAGAAGGCGTGATGAAGGGTTCGATAGATAGCCAGCCTCCCAGATTGACTCCTCGTATAGGTGTCTCTCCATACGAAAAGTTCTGGTTCAGAGGCGGAACGTTGGAATTTGGACGAGCAGAGTCATCCCACGTGGAATTCAAACCCATGATGGGGAGCCCACCAACAGTTTCATTTGTGTAAGTGACATTGAAGTCCGTTGTGTCGTACCACGAGAAGGGATCCAGGTAAGTCCCTTTTGCAGCGGCCTAGTACATGTTAGCGAAATCTGCTCCTAATCCCCGTTCACATTATCAATAAGATACGAACTTACCGGAATACTGTCCGGACTAATACCCTTGAGATTCGAACTGGTAGAACTGCTGGAAGAGGAGTCGGAAGCACTTGAATCTCCATTCTTTTTCTTCGAGACAACGACTGCTACCGGGATGATGATAGCGAGCAAGAGGGCCACGACCCCTATAGCGATCCATATCCACTTCTTTTTCTTTTTTGCCTTCAGTTCATCAATTGTGCCATCGCTATACTCATCTCCACCTCCCTCTTTTCGCCATCGGGTCTCGAATTCAGGACCATCACCACCTCGCCCCTTCAGTTTCGCATTGGGACTCCGGCCCTCTTCCATAATGGCTCCGGAGACGATCCTTTGTTTTCTACTCTTTCGAGGTGTATCCTCCGCAGATTCGAAACCACGGCCTCCTTCCTTCCGCCGCCGTCTTTTTTCTTCTTTGCGTATCCGCTCCCTCTCCCGCATCTGTTCCTTCGCATACTGTGCACCAAGCTTGGATAACGCATCGGCACTCAGGAGCTGAGACGAGCTGTTTGCCGAATCAGCACTGGTGTGTTTCGCAGCAACCTCCTCACGGTCATAACGCTCTCGCTCACGGTCTCGTTCTCTCTGTCTCTGCCTGCGTAGTTCCCTCTCTAGCTCCCTATCTCTGTCCAAACCATCCTCAGTATCCAAATCGCGGTGCCTTCTCTCCCTGACTCTCCCCCCTTTCGTCGGGCTACCATCGTCGACTCCTCTCTCCCGTCTTCGATGTCCTTCTCGATCACGTTCTAGATCCTTCTTCTTGATAGGCGACGTGGCAGGAGACTCCTTCACCTTCGACCTCTTTCTCCTTTTGCTACTCTCTCCTGCCCTTTCATGGCGTGGACTTGACCGAATATTCGCCGGCTCCGCAAGCTTTCTTCGAGAATCGACTATTATAGGATCCTCCTCATTCTCTCTTGCATCGACATCGCGCTCATGATTATCATTAGAGTCGTAATCGCGTGACTGGCCTCGCGTATGGCGGCGGGCATGACGTCGTCTGCTATCGGGGCTCTCGTCGTAGACGTATTCATCATCGTCGCGATGCCTGCGGTATGAACGTTCGCGGTCACGATTGCGATCGCGATCACGACTGCGTGAGTCGTTCGGCATGCGGCTTTCTCTTCGTATGGTGTATCGACGATACGTTCAAACCTCAAGTGTCGTAAATCGTACTCGCAGCTGTTGATTCCGTACAAGGATCTCCAATCGCAACCGTAACCGTCAGAACAACGTGTTCAATATCGAGACGCAAAACAAGCCACAGCTTCGAATCGAATAACAAACAACGAAGAAAGAGCCAGGTGCGCTCTCAAGACCTCGTCGCAATCATCCCCATCATCAAACCATCACAATCATCATGATTCTCATCCAAAACAAAGAAAAATAAAACAATGAAAGAAACACACTCTCGACCTCAGCCTTCGAGCACTAAGCGCGGGGAGGCGCAGAATCAGCCTAAATAAATTGGATAGACTGCCCGCTCCTCTCTTATCAATCTGAAACTGAAACAAGATCGGGATACCGGTGTAAACAATGAGAGTTCCCACGTCAACCACCACACAATCTTTGCACCAGGCAGACAATTGGGAACTCAACGGCAATTATTGTTTTGATTGGTATTATCTTTGATAATAATATTCTTTTCTTTCGATTCGAAAAGCAATCGTCGAAATAAACCGGTCTTGCGAGATCGGATGGCTCTGCCAAGCCGCTTGGGCGGTGATAGTGAACGGGGGGAGATGACTATAGAGATAGTCCGCGTGTCGAGGTTGGAGATCTGGTTGCCGAGCAACGAAGGCGGTGGAGGGTTGAAGATTGGGTTTCATTGTTATCTGTAGTATTTCCTGCCTGCTGGTAGTTTTATTCATCAAAGAAATGGTAGCGAAACTGACTGATTTCACTACGTTTTAGATCTCCCGGATACTGATATGTCTGATAGTCTGGGGAAGGAATGATCGTCGAGTTCTAGAAAAAGGTTCAGGAATGCTACTAGGGAGACGTGCGTGGCGATCTTTCACCGCTTGCCGCGTGTCAGTTGCGGAATGTGACTTTCGACAGGAGTTATCTCTATCAGGAATTCGTTCAGATAATTACAAATGGGGTGCGTGTATCAAAACGGAAAAAAGCAGGGATGGTATCGTGCTCGGATGTGCAAATCATGGATGCTGCCCACAAATCAAATCATGTGTATGTACGAGATAGACCGATCCCCATCGCTGGTCATGCAAGTGTGCAAACGCCTCCTAGAAAAAATTGGTTAGAATACATAAGCGTGGATATCCAAGTAGCACGCCAACCTCCCAATTGTCTTCGTGGCCAAGCTGGTCGGCCAGGCTGCCCATCATCTGTACAACCCCGAAAAAAACTGATCGGAAGGAACATGCAGAAGGGATATGCAAGTACAGTGTCAAATTAAAATAGGTAGAGCAACGCATAAATGAATCCACAAATCATAGCTGCCATGCTCAACGGGAGATGCAGACGTCAGGACTGTTAGGGTACTAAGAACGAGAGTCTCGCAAGGGGACACGGGGGTCAGTCGAGATTATTGAGAGTCATGACGAGTAAAGGTCAGGCGAGGTAAGGGCGCCTAGAAAAGTAAAAAGCAAGTCTTCATGGAAGACCAAACGATTCTGTTCATCTTTTGTGCGGATGCTTGCTGTCACTGAGCTCCTCACCGTACAAGAGGAACAATGTTTCTCATTATACACCATCTTGGATATGCAGTCTTCGTCTCCGACGAGCCGCAAGTATTAAAAATTGCAAGATCTGGTGCTCTCGGTTGCCAAGATTCCAGGCGTTGTCCAAAGGAGGCATAAACCGCCCAAAAGAGCTCTGTTGTTGACGCCCATTCAAAGGGATCCGACTGGTTGGCATCCCAAGGCAGTAAATCGACGCCAAAAAGGAGACGGCGCCGGCGCAGTCAAATGCAACATGATTACGCTGCAAAAGCTTCAACTGATGATCTGTCGTGCTCCCTCCTTGCCAAGGACACCGGGTTCCTGGGGTTTGGGGCTTCGGTCTCGGCCCTTCTTCCGGCTCAGAAAAGCGAGCATCCCGCTATTGGGTTTGCCTCTCGCACCGAGATTCTCATATCCTTCCGCGGGTAATGTAGAGCTCTGATCGGCTAGTTCACTCCAGCTAGCAGCTTCATCCAGCACCATTTGAACTCCGCCGCCCTTGCTCATCTTACGCGTTGATCCCTTCGGACGAGCGAGAGGTCTAGAGAAGGATGCAACCGGTGGAGGAGGAGGTGGAGGCCCTGTGGGTCGTTCTGGGGGAGACGATTGGACTTGTTCAGGCGAAGCCCTAGACGCACTGAGTGCTTCTCCAAGAGGGGAGATGTTGTCGGCCGGATTTGATCGGTTCAGGGATCCGTCCGCCCGCGGAGCGGGAGAACCTCTTCCAGAGCCATGCTCCGAGAACTGCCTCGAATGGGTGGAACCAGCCTGCGTCAGAGTCTCCTCGGGGTTGCTGCAGAAAGATTAGCTCTACATCTTCAAGTAAAAACGCCAGCGGGAGGTACTTACGCTGAAGCAGCGAGTGCATCCGCGGCATTTCTGCGATCAATCGAGTCAGAATAAGGAATTCCCGCCATGGATGGGAAGACATACCCCTGGTAATGGACAGTCGTGTAGTCAAACGGCTCAAACATCGTTTCGATCATGCGATGGAGTTCATCTTCACGAATCTCTTTCGCTGTAGCATCCTCCCTCAGTTCAGCTCTAGGTTTCTGCCGCCGCGCCCTAGCCTCCAGGGGAGCTTCCTCGAGCAACAGTTCCTCCAGATCATAGGTCGCATCAAAGTTCGTTTTATCACTGGATGGTGTGAAGACCGGAGGTATCTGCTTCCTTTCCAACGCTTCGAAGTCGAGCTCCGCGAAGAAGGGATGAGACGTGAACGTTTCAAAGCCGATGGCGCCAATTCTCTTCGACCGATCCTTTTCCATCAATGCAGCCATAGCTCGCAGGCATGGAACAGATACGGCGGGGTTGGTAACGTAGTATTTCGGCTGCGCTTTGCAGATGCTTTCACTCAGACTGTCCTGTGAACGGCCTTCGAAAGGTCGCTGTTGTTGCATGTTAGCTGGGTAGTTCCGTAGAAACAATCCCCTCGGTTTGATCACGAACCTTATTGTATATACACTCATAGAATGTGACACCTAGCGACCACCAGTCGACCTCGCACAGGTATCCATTGCCCTGATACACTTCTGGCGCTAGGTATGCTAGAGTTCCCGACTTGCTTGTGAGGAGCTTCGACGGCTTGAAATCGGAGGCCACATTCTACATCGGTGAGACTCGTTAGAGACAGGGTACTCCTTGGGGCCATGAGGACTTACAAAATCTGCCAGATGTACATGGCCTTCAGAGTCCAGAAGCACATTATCTGGCTTCAGATCTCTGTGCGCAATTCCCTGGCCGTGGATGTATCTCAATGCGCATCCCAGCTCCGCCATCCAGAATCGTACAGCTTCCTCCGTGAAGGCTTTCCTGGAGATATGAAATCGGAGATCACCGCCGTTCATAAGATCCACCACAATGTAACTTCATAGTAGTTAGTTTAGAGAAGCAGCTTGGTGGAAGCGCTATGCACCAGACGTACATATATTCGATGTCCTGAAAGCTGTATCTTAGGTTGCATAGGAACGGGTGATTCAAATGCTCTAGCATCCTCCTCTCCCGGATAATATTCCGTACGCTCTCTGATCGAACCACTGTCGAGTTAGGATGGTTAGTTGGTGGTTCTTTCCCTATAAACCTGATTCCCCGACGTACCTTCGTCTTTCCGAATATATTTCAAGGCAAAGGTCAAGCCAGTATCTTTGCGTTCCACAATGCGGACTTTGCCAAACGCCCCCTTACCGACCACCCGTAGGAGGCGAAAATGGTTCAGGTTCACTAAGATGAAATTTATGTCAGTCACGTCTCTAGACTGGGTTGTGGTTCACCGTGGAAGAACAACTCCTGGAATCCCTTAAACAAGCGCAAACACGAACCTTCATCGGTGAAGACCACCGGCTTTCCCTGAGAGTTTCCCATCTCGACCTCGAACTCAGATCGACCAAGCGCTCACTCACAACTGTCTCCTCTCCCCAGCATTCCTAAACAGCTTAATATATCCGACTACGACGGTAACGAACGCGCAATGATTGAGAGCTTGGATCGAGGCCGCGTGATGGAGGGCTGGGAGGTCGATAGGCGACGTGCGAGATGGATTGTCCTCGTCGAAGGGAAGCTGTGTCGAGGACGAAGAGGTCAAGCAATTCGAGTTTTGGACGACCCCTGCAAGGTCTAGGCTGGTTAGCAGGAAGCAGAAACAGCTCCAGATTCCCGGAGAGACGTGGGCTGGCTAACGGCGGCCGAAGTGAATGAAAGAATCACGGTTGGATCCCCGGACAGCCCCAGGAGACTGGATGAACGAAGAGACAAAGAATTTTCGGAACTTACCCCGTACTTTGCTCAGAATACGCCTAGTAAGACTCTATGTGGAACTCCACTGACGATGACAATATCTCCGGTAGCTTTGACACGCGCAATGGGCGTTGGAGCACTAGGAAGCAGAGGCGTGTTGCGCGGAGAAGTAGTATTGGAGAGCCGCAGGGAGCGGGAGGGCGGTTGGCGGGCGTGATCTCCCGTCACACAAGAGAGACGGTGCAGACGCAACTCCTTGACAGTTGTTTCGTGGTCCAGTGAGAGGAGGAAAGACAACCTTTCTGGCGTCCACGAAGGCGCTGAATGGGCTGTTGGACGGTTGACCAGCTAGGTAGCGGATCAGCAAAATCGTACGGAGTACGACCCTCGTCGGAAATCTTAGCTTTCCCCTACGATTTCTCGGGGGAGGCGGTCTATCATGATGGGGCTCGGGACCAAAACGCCTGGAGACAACAAGCTGCTGAATGAGGTCTCAATGGTCTCTCGAGTTGCGCGAAGTGGCGCCTCCAGTGTCGAGCATTACCAGTCGAGAACGCCAGGCGGCCGCTTAGGCCCACGAGGTGAGGATGCGAAGCTAAAAGCGGACCGGCAACAGCAGAATGGATGAACAGGAGTGGACCGAATCCACCAGCTAGCGGCTCATCATAGATAGATCGCGAAATCGAGACGAGACGAGACGACAAGGGGGGAACGGTGAAGCCATTGACTATTATTCTCCAAGAAAGGTTTGTGATGTCTCACCCAGAAGGCTACTTATCTACGGGATGGTTGTCGAGGAATGCGCTGCTTGAGCATCCTCCATCCAGCCTGTCCGACTGTGTACCTGAGCAATGCCATGGAAAAGTGCTCCGGGGTACCACTAAGTGCCGTCTCACACCAGACAGTATGGTGGCCTCCTTGGGAAGAAACTCAGAGACATGATTCCTCCACTCCCACTGGCAGACCCTCTATCAACCATCATTTCTTGTTTTTCTGATCCCCTGATTCCCCATCCCTTAGAAAATGCCACGGCTAACGGGTCCACGACAGTCAAATAGCCACTGAAAAACAGTTGATCTGGAGGTTACATTCTTTGTCAGGTTTCGAAAGGAGAGTCATACAAAGTACTGAGGAATCGAGCTGATCTCATCCACCTGGTGGTGCTTATCTTGCAGACCGCTGCGACCAAACTGGTTATTCATCTCTCCTGAGCACACGAGTCCATGATTTCTGCCTCGTAGTGTTGGGGCCGCTTCGGCATCTTTTCTCTTTGCAGACGATCTGCGCTGGGTGCCCCAATCAGAGACAGAGCTTCTCAGCCGCCGTCGGTCGAGCGCGTGGCCGCCACGTTTTCAATCACTGGCTGCGAAAGACTTGAAAGAAAGTTGAAACAGTGAGGATGTTCCAAGGTTCCAGATAATAATACCACTCACATCTTCCCAACGGACCTCTCGTTCTCCAACACCAAACTGGGGAAGAAATACGAAGATAAGTGGGCTGTTAACGCCATAGCCGACACCGATAATAATATTACCACATGAATCATATAACATCATCTGATTATTTGTCGTCTTTTGCATGAATTACTCACGGAACCCTGTACTTTTGGGACCCCTGTGAGGAGACACCCCATAAAAGGCTTTAGCGTGACAATCGATGACAAGCCCTTCCCTGTCAGCAGCAACACCTAGCGCACCTTGCAGCAAACTTATTGCTGGCTATGATATTGGTGGACAGACAGCTGGCTCTGGCAATATCAGGCTACTAAGGAGGGAGCAGTGACACAGTACTCCGTAGGTGTCATCTACCTCATCATGTCGTTTGTCATACGGCTAAGAAACAGAGAGTTGGCACGACGGACGCGATCAGGAGCGCCCGGCGTTGAGGGACTACCACCTGTCATATCTGACCATCTTCGCATCGACGGAGTCGAACTAACTGACAGCGATAATAACAATAATGAGGAGAACAATGGTAATATCGATTAGTACTATTATTATAATCGCATCTCCGCAGATTCGAGAAGGACGCACCGTCCATTGCCGATGTCCGGATCGAGTCTTGGGTTTGCGCAAGCCTCAAGGGCATCAAGATCCGGGGATCCACCGCTAAGGAGAATTAACCTCAGACCCTGGCCGGCAGTTGGCTTTCATCCTATCCAGACTAAATTGGAAATTACTTTCGTGTCTGCACCAGCCAGCCGACTAAGAAATTGTTTTTCGACCAACTTGCGATCATGGATGCGCCTCCCGTTCAGTAAACTCTACCTCAGCACCCGAGGAGATCCGAGATACGATACACATTGATAGACTTTCTCAGACAAGACAGAAAGTCAGTCTATGTCTCCTAGCGCAGCAGCCACAGCTTCCAGAAAAAGTCCCCTTCTATGCAGGGGCGCCAGTTGCGTGGCAACTTCCTCAACGCTGCATGCATCTAGCTTGCTAGTTGTTGTGTCACGCAGGGGTTGGACCGATGATCGTTAGTCCTTCAACTAAACAGGATGGATCTACTGCGAGTTTGGCCGGCCTAGATACATAGTCTAGTTTTACTCCTCGCGACTCGACTCCCATTATTCTACTTCTGAAATAGACTGCCATCATTAATCTATATTGGATATCCACAGTACGGAGCACTATGCTAGCAGTGTCTCTGATCGGCTCAACCTCCACCCTCTGACGGATACGGTCCTGTAAATCGTTGCCATACAGGAGAGGAAAGGTAATGCACTATCTACGCAAAAGTACCCTATACGAAGTACTCTAGAGTGTATACGGGACGATCGATAGGCACCGTCGATAACCGGGGCAAAAAAAGAAACAACCGCTTTGTCTAGAGTTCTTTAATAGTTCAACGACCAACTACCGAAGACAAAGCAACTGCCGAAGACAAGCTTTCCCGAATGGCTCTAGACCACGAACAACTCTCCTTCCCTGATAGTTAATCTCTGATAGTTAATCCACAAAATGTGGACCTTTCCATCGTCGATGATTCAACCGGAGATTTTCAGATAAAGAAATACCGACGATAATAATTCAAGATCCAATAATTTCCCCGAAGTAAGATCAGCTGATAATCAATAGACGTGGATCATCGATATCATGTACATTTCTATTCCGTGAATCTAATCCACTGGCATTAACGTAACGGTATGGCTTTCTATCCAACAATAGTATAGTATGTAGTCAGGTAACCCCCAGTAATCTTGTTAGTACGTGGGTATGGTCCACATATGGCAGTGGGGTGACCGCCTGAACCCCCTAGAATCTTGAAGCTATTCAGACCTATCTTATTTCTTGCTTCTACCGTATGTCCTGGCAGAATATTATTAATATCCCGTGATCCACACCACTTTACTAATAAGATCACCAGGGGGGAACCAGTACTATCGTAATCTACCAAGTTTCTCCTACCTTACCTGCGGGGGCCATTCCATTCCAGATCGACAAGACGATACTAAGGAAGAAGGATATACGTGCTTAAAAAGTTTGGGTCTGGCAAATTTAAGTAATACTAACGGGACTTGAATCGAGTTTACTTTAAAAGAATATAAAGGTTTATTAGAGCGCAGTTAAAGCGAAGTTGAAAGTTAAATTGAAATAAAGTGGATGAAAGATGCAAGATCGACATTTCACTTTCCCAGCTTGTAAAGTATTTAGCGTTCCTTGCTTTAGCTTGGTTTTCTTTGTTCCAGATGTGGATTCAGGTTCGAGGTCAGGGGGGTTCGGGATGGGAACGATGAGAGGAAAATCAGTATTCACTTCTTCGGGGAGTCATATTATCACTGGCGGACGTGAATATAATGATGTGGCATTCAAAGACTTAGAGGAATGGAGAAGGAGTGGCTCAGATTATGAATGGTTAGCCTAATCTGTTTAGAGACGGGTCAGGTATCTATCTAGGTCCCTATTTTACCTTTATTCCTTTTCATGGTTTGAATTGATGGGATTCAGGACCAGTTTGTTGAACTGTCTTCTCTACAAAGGAGTAAGTGTTGGGGCTAAAATCGCCTACTTCTAGGGAGATCAGAAAACCAGATAAGAAAAAAAGTAAATTATATATCCCCAGGAATAAAGCCCAACCAGAATTATAGATCCAAAACAACATATAATAAGAAACCGCAAGAGGTCTAAAAAGCACCACATGAACGCCATATTGCACCCTCCCGGCCAGTAAAGAGATCTATCATCACTCCAAAACATCAATCACACCATAATGCCCAGTCGTCGAATACATCCTAGATCATAGACCATGGAGTAAGCCCCTAGGCTGGAAATTTCGGTCAATTCCGCCACGGTTGCTCAGGCCCGTTCGGTTATGCACCCCATGCGGACCTTAACCACGTGGCAGACCACCCATGTCTCACGTCAGCCGTTACCATCGCCGGCCGTAGACCGAGTCCTCAACCCTGGCCGGCTTCTTTGCCCTGTCTCTCTCCATAACAGGGGGGGTCGCACGGCGGTTTTGACTGCTGAAGCTAGACGACTGCGACATGCTGCGAGAATAGTCCTCGTCCTCATCCTTTGGAGCCAACAGGTTCGTTCTGCGGTTGAGCTCCAGGGTCTCCGGGTCGGTTTCAAACCTGTTTTCGGCATCGCGACCGAAGAGAGCCATCATATCGCGCATCGTAAGCTTACCAGCCGCCGTCTTTCCTTCAATAGTAGCATTAGCGAGCTCGCGCTTACGTTCCTGGAGATCCAGGATACGCTCCTCCACCGTGTCTTTGATGGTCATCTTATAGATCTTGACGTCAAGAGTCTGATTGAGGCGGTGAACTCGGTCAATAGCTTGTTCTTCCACAAACTACAAAAGAAGCATCAGCAATCGTCTCTATACACCCTTCATGCAATCACACGGAATACTTACGGGGTTCCAGAACGGCTCAAGGAGAACCACTCTGCTCGCAGCAGTCAGATTCAATCCCAGCGCACCAGCACGCAGACTGCAAAGCAGTACACGTGTTCCTCTGTTGTGCCTCAGTTTGTCAAGGCTTGCTTCACGTAGATCGTTTCTCATCCCACCATCATAGCGACTGAAGCCAATACCTGCCCGTTTCAAGAAGGGTTCAACTTTATCAAGCATTGAGGTAAAAACCGAGAAGACGATGAACTTGAAATCGTGAGACTCCCGCTTGAGGATGCGCATAAGATATCTGATCTTGGTTGAGGCGAGAACGTCATCTTCGTCCTCATCCAGCTCTTCCTCTTCGCTTTCCGTCTCAGACTTCGAATCTTCTTCGTCCTCAGTATCAGGGAGACTAATAACACCAGTTCTTCTGCGACTAGGAGACTCGATTTCCTCTTCATCCGTCTCCGAGTCTTCAGAATTGATCCACTCGCCGCCACCTTCTGCATCCTCATCATCACTACCTCCAGCCTTACCAAGATCGGGCACTCCGCGTTGATCGTCTGGCACGATCCATTCACCGTCATCCTCGTCATCACTATCGGTTATGACCCGTCTATTTCTCCGAGATCGGGCTTTCTCGACCTCTGATAGCCCGCGAGAAGGCGATTCCGGCGCACCTGACTTCTTCTGCCGATGGTTCTTGTGCTTTTTCTTTTTCTTTTCAGGCTTCGAAATTACGTCAGTCTTCAATTCCGCCTCACATTCGGTGCATCTGCTTCCACCACTCTTGGCTTCCTCCCTGCTCAACTCCGTCTGGCAGACATCGCACTTCTTAGCCACAACGCTGAGACCGCCAAACAAATCTGCAACGCTGTCGAGGTCATCCTCCTTGGCTGCTTTAGGCTGCTTTGATGAAACATTATTCAGCAGCACATCCTTGTCCTCCACTAGATCACTCTTGACCAGATCTGGATGGTTACAGGCTTGACGAAGACGAAGCAGCAGAACCAAAGCACCGGTGTAGTCCATCTTCGAACCTCCCATCATCCTTTCAAGGCTACGGTCGGTACGCTGTTCCAGACGTTTGTAGAAATCCATCTCCGCAGGCGTGAATTCTGCTTCGATCTTGATCACCTCTCGTTTCGTAATCTGGAAGCCGTTAGAAGTCTTCTTTTCGCCGTTCTCATCAGCCTTTCCAGGTTTGAGATTGTCATTTAGCTTTAGAACATCCTTGGTGCGGCGCTTCATGAAAGCCTTGAGATAGATCTGAAGTCGTTTGATGGCGAGCCCACCTCGACCGTTGCTCAACGGCTTGGTGATTTGATCGCGCCAAGCTGCCAGATCATTGTACGGCTTGATTCGTAGGAACTTGATCAAACTCTGCAACTCGTCCAGGTTATTCTGCAAAGGTGTACCAGTTAGGCACCACCTATATTCCGCGTTCAGCGCGCAGGCCGCCTGTGTTGCCTTTGCATTTCGATTCTTTATCGTGTGTGCTTCGTCCAAGATTATGCGGTACCAGTAGACCGAAAAGATGCCAGACTTGGCACTCTCGCCGGAGTTGGCATGCTCTGAGCTGAGAGTGCCGTAGGTGGTGATAACCACATCGTATCTCTTCAAGTCATCAGCCATCTTGGCTCGACCGGCACCGTGGTAAACGCAGACCCGAAGTCGGTGAGAGTCTTCAACTTTGGCTGCAATCTCAGACTCCCACTGTTTAATGAGGGCAAGAGGAGCAACGACAAGCGTTCCTTTGTCGACGACGCGAGAAACTTTTAATTTCTCTGTTTCCTCCTCGTCTTCGTCGTTGTCTCTCTTGGAATCCTTGCGGTTGGTGAGAATCAGAGCAATTGCTTGCACTGTCTTTCCGAGACCCATATCGTCCGCAAGTATACCACCCTTAGGAAGGACACCTCGAGTCTTCTTCTGGCCACTTTCTTTATCGCGCATCCAACTGACACCTTCTATCTGATGGGGTAGAAGCTTGACCTTCAGACCCTCCACCGTCCCATCGTCTTCCTCATCCTCCTCTTCATCTTCTTCTCCGTCCTCTTCTCCTTCCTCTGTCTCCTCGGCCTGCTGCTTTTCTTGTTCTTCTCTCTTTACTTTTTCATCGGCACCACTATTATCGCTTGCTTCCTTTTTATCTTCATCCTTCTTCACAGTTTCCGCCTCGATCTTAGTGTCATTGACATTGACTCCTTCCAGCTGAGCAGCCAGAGCATCAATGTCAGACTCGAGCTTTCTTTCCGGCTTCTCTTTCTGTTGTTCCTTTTTACCAGACTTCTTTCTCCTTCCACGTCGCTTCGGCTTATCATCCTCGTCTTCAAATGCACCCTCCAACAAAGCCTTGATGTTCTCGTTGGCCTTAGCGGCATCCACATAGGAGTATGCGTCCATCGCCGTGACTTCATCCCTGTAGTGGCGGGAGTTGGTTGCGAAGCCGATATCATTAGTTGTGAGATCTATAAAGTTCTTAAGGTTGTTTGACGCGGTACTCATTTTCGTCTTGTTTGGTTTCGAGGAGTAGAGTTGCCTCGGTGCTCGTGGTGTAGTCCATGTGTGATTTGTAGGACGAGCGATCTCAACAACATCATCATCAGCGAAAGACGGTCTCCCTTGGTTATTATATTCGGAAGGCTTAACCGGCTTGAATGGATCGAATGGATGGCTGCGCTTTGCGACTGGGGTGGCCATGGGCCCAGGCGTCCTGGCCAGTTTTGATGGACTAAGATCACGACTATGCTGAGAATGGTGTGACTGTGAATGAGATGGAGCTGGTCTATGATGCTCAGGCCGTGCCTGGCTTGGCTTGGGTATGTTGAAAAGATGCATGGACTGGCTGTTGATCGGACGAAGAGGCGAGGGTTTACCGAATTCCGGATGTGCAAGTGATGATCTCTCGGCTTGCTTTTGAGAGGAAACATTCCCCTGGGGTGGTTGTCTTTCGTTAACCATTTTGGAGAATGTAGATTCTTCTGTTGTTAGGCGTGACGACTGTGACGGCTCGAAGCACCGCGTTCAGATGCTATGCTAAGTTCTTGGGGTTCTGAAAGTTTAAGATCCTCAAGTTTTAACGATGAATACTCTATCTCAAATGATTACAGAAGAGGTATCCATGAGCAAGTTCCAGCGTAGCTTCTGACTCTTTGTAACTTATCATCAGCAAGTGAGGTCTAGAAAAATGGTGACGTTCACAGGTTCCCGAATCAAGAACGCGTGAGTGAAGGAGCGCAGAGGACAAGGGGACTTACTTGGCTCAATGTCGAAACTTATAATATGGAGTCTCCCTATGAGACTACAGCTGGTCAGTCAGGTCGCCGCCTAAACTAAGCGTTGTTAGTTGAGGCGTCAAATTTCCCACCAAGATGTCTTCGGAACTTTCGTTTATCGATAGCGGGCGATCTTTGTTTTGTCCCGCTTTCTGGGGTTGGTGAGCGGTGAGATGCCCCAGCAACGGCTTGTCGCCTCAGGCTGCGAACAAGCGATCCCAAACATGGATGCTTTGGTGGTCACTCTAGCATTGTGTATTAGATATTATTATTTACTGGGGCTCATTGGTAGGTATAGCCCACAAGAATAAATAACATGCCAGAAAGATACTATTACTACATGTGTCCTTGCAGCCAAATATCCATCCCCTATAGGGGGGTGAATAAATGCATGTAGTCAGTCAACAGTTCTAGATGCCATCCTAAGGTCTCTCATCCAAATAACTCCATGCAAGCATATTCTTAGAAAGACTATTACTAATCGACTATCATCTGTTCATAAATGAAGAACCGGCTGCGCCGTAAATTTTGAGCTCATTAGGATCTAACGGTCGCTAGATCAGATCTCTCCGATCACGCTTTTTAGGATCTCGGGGACGATAACTCCAGCGTCACCCTGGAACAACCAGTCTCCAGGCTCCAGTCCATTGTAACCTATATCGTTAGGGTCCATATTTATGACAGCAACTTTTGCCCCCTTATCGCGAGCTTCATCAACATATCCTGCAGCTGGCCAGACTTTAGCGCTTGTTCCAATAACGAGCATCAGGTCAATGGGACCCGATTCGATCCATCTGTCGACTTCATTCAACGTTCGTGATGGTAACGACTCGCCGAACCATACGACGCCAGGCCGAAGCAATCCCTCCTTGCACTTAGGGCAGTGTGGCAGATCATCAGGGCTCACTTCCGGGAGGGGAACTGTGGAATCGGATATATCAGCTTCTCCATTCTCTTGTTGGCTTCCAGTCTCTGTTCCCTTTGAGCCCATTGCACTATATAAAGATTTTGCAGCCTCTTCTCCTGTCTTATCCTCCGTGGAGGGCAGGGGCTCCGGGGCTGTTTTAGGAATTGCAAGGGCGGGGACGATTGGATCAGTAAAGTCGTCACGTCGCGAGTAGTCGCAGTAGAATGAAGTGCATTTTATATCGAATAACGAGCCATGTAGTAGATGTAACTGCTCTGATGGGTGACCTGCGCGTTGGGAAAGACCTAGTGGACGAATTGTCGTTAGTGATTGCGGATTCCGCACTTTGAGGGGCGAAAATACCGTCCACATTCTGGCTCAGTGTAATAAAATCTCCGTTCCTCCTCGCAAGTTCAGCCAGCGCGTAGTGTGCGTTGTTCGGCTGGGCACTCAATGCCATGTGCCGCCGATAGCTATAGAATTGCCAGACCAGACCAGGATTTGCATTGAAAGCTGCAGGCGTGGCCAAGGAAGTGGCGTCATGAGATCTCCAGAGGCCGCCCGCACCTCGAAAGGTGGGTAGGCCAGAGGATGCAGAGAGGCCAGCTCCCAGAAGGGCGAGTATGCGCCTGCAGCCTTGTAGGTATTCGGAGAAGGATTGGAGATCAGCCGCCGGGATCGTAGCTTGCTTGGCCGCTGTCGAAGCCATGGCAGGCAGATACAGGCGGTTTGCTCGAATTTTTTTTTAACTCGAGTGGCCCGTATATCAAGCAGGTTCAGCTGTGTATGAAGAAATGACAGGCCGATGCGATACGCTCGGCGTGGGTTAGAGAGATAAGAAATGTTCTTTTTAGCTCCGCCGGGGGATCTCTCCTATGACGTGGGGTCTGGAGCGCACGCGTCCTAAGCCCATGAGCACATGTTGCGTTCTACCGGGACCAAGTAACATAGGGCTTGAGTCTCTGGAATGTATCTATGCAGTTGCCCCATGGAAATTTTCGTTGAACTTTGTTATGGTGGTGAATTGCCTTAGGAATGTATAATTAAGCTTGTAGCGATACCCCGATGATTTGTATATTATCTGCGTAGCTAGTAGGATACTCATACATTATCTGATATTGTACTGCTTGCAAAAAGGGCCCTCGACAGTTACAGTCAGCAGTACACTGGCCACTGCTGGTGACTTTAAGGCCTCTACATAACCATGTATGGAACACCACTGCTACATAGAGCGGTTCCAGGTTATCTTGTCGCAACTGTCCAAAAACAAACACCAATGACCTGATTGCAGTGACAGTACCAAAGCTCACAACGACAGTGCTGATCGATACTAAAAATATGTAAGAGATAGGCTTGATATTTGGTCAATGGAACATATGGTTGTATTTAATGACAGGTGAGGTATAGCCAGTCATACAGCGCTATCGGAGATGTTTTTGCTTCCTCATCTATCCTTTCTCATACAGATAACAAATATCCCTGTTAATCATCTGACCCCAGTATAACGTCATTGTAAAGCCTCAGAGGCTCAGATGTTGAATCTCCCATTAGGCGATATAGCCTATAGCGCAAGAAGCTTGGACAACAGCGATGCCTTGAAAACAAAAAAGGAAAATGGACTTCTCGCTAAAATCAGTGCTGCTCTTCTTTTGGAAGAGGTATCTCCACCGCACCAATAGCATAAGCCCGATTCTGCTCATTCATGCGGGCCACATAAGAAGTAATGTGCTCAGGGACTTCCTTGACACGGTTCTCGGGACTAGGAATTGGCTGTCCAAACGTTTCCCAGACTGGGACGACACCGGTCCAAACACGCGAGGTTATCTCTACGTTGTCTTTATCCTTGCGCTGATCAGATACACCTCCGTCCCGGATTTTACCGCTTCCATCGACTACCTTGACTTTGAGAATAACGGTCGAGGACATCTCGGCCTTGTCGGGTGGGACACGGGAATTGTCCCATCGATCAGGTACGACCGAATTGGTAATCAGTTTCATAGCCCACAGTCTCTCTTGTTCGTCCGTCACAAGCTTGGCATATCCGTGCAGTATGGCGGATCTGTAGTTGTAGTTATGTGAGTTGGGTGTGAGGGACAGGATCAAGCCGTCGACCTTGCTTGCTGCTATACATATCGGAAGACCCTCTCCTTCCGAGGACCGCGCCAGATTCATAATCCGTGAACTGACGTAGCCATGCAAGTAACAGTCTAGGGGCTCATCGATTCCAGCTGAGGGATATTCGAAGGAGCCCATCTGCCCTATCATCGGGAGAATGGCGGGGAAAGGATCGGAAGGGTCTGGACTAAAAGACACATGAAGGACGGGTGTCGAATTGATAATGCCGTGGATAGCTCCCAGATCATACGTTGCTACAGCTTTTAGCAGAGAGATCAATATAACATGAGAACTGATACCAACCGCGATGTCTATATCTGTTGACCGTATTGGAGGAGGATTTCGGATATACAAGCGTTCTCCCCATGGCTGCCCACGTTCCTAAACGACAACGAACTGAATGACAATGGAATTCAACGTCCAAGTTCAGATTGGCAGGTAGTCTTATCCAGTGAATCGATATGTCTCCTGTAAATCTAGTTTTGGTAGTTGCATTGGATATCCTAGGTCAGCCCGCAGAGCTTTATATCTGGGCCTCCATCCGCTATCACGGCATCTCGTATCGCCCAAACCCTCCTGGCCCTCTTCACTCGCAGCCTCTTCCCTCAATGAGTCAAGTTGCCATTAATTGTGGAGATAACGATTTCATATCGCGGGGATCGCGAGCCTTTTCCGTTCTCGGCAAGTCCAGCCCGCGGGAGCAACGAGACAATTAATGATTACCACCGGCCTAATTGGTGGAGCACGCCGAGTCCGCATACTCCGCCCGGAGAGTCTGAGCTTTCCGAAGATAAACTTAGCAGCACCAAACGGCATTGCTCATCGATGTTGCAGTGCCCTCTCACTCGCGAGTATGTCGGCGAGTAGATCGATTTTGCGCCAATGGCCTCGTCTCCTCCGTCGACCATCCTCTAACATCCCTAGACACTGCCATACGCAGACATATTTGCAATTTGCTCGCGTGAGAGGGACAGCTCCGAGAGGCTATGCCACGATCTCCGCCGCGGAGTGCAAGTTTGGACAGCCTGTACACGAGACTCATCCGCATATCCTCGAACCTGGTGAACGTGAGTGCATCATTGCGGATTATGGTGATCGGAAGTGGAAACTGACATTGTGTAGTGACGCCAGGGATAACCGCTCTCGAATACGCCCAGCGTCGGTCCAAGCTTGCGAACAAGCTTCCTAAGCATGCGATTGCAGTGGTTGCAGCCGCGGAGGTCAAGTACCGCGCCGCAGGGATATTTTATGAGTACCACCAAGATCCGGACTTCTTCTATTTGACAGGTGCGCGACTCCTGCACAATTGGAATATGGTTGACTCCAAGCTTATGGTTCGCTTTGCTAGGATTCAACGAACCAGGGGCCCTCGCCATCATCGGTAAGACACAGCAGAGGCGCGGCGAAAGAAGGAAAATTCTGACTGGTAATAGCCAATGATGGATCTGGTAATAACCACCTCTTCCACCTTTACGTGCGGGAAAAGGATCCAAAGGTCGAGTTGTGGGATGGAGCACGGTCTGGCACACAAGCAGCCAGAGACGTGTTCAATGCCGATGAAGTACGCAGCACCATGGCCCCCCGCTGGATCCATATTAACAATGACACTTAGACTGGCGATATCGAGAGGATTAAAGACATTCTCCCTTCGATCCTCTCCGGAGCTACAGAAGTCTACACAGATATTAAGGCTTTTGATAGCTCACGGTCGGTACTGTCCCGTTATTTTTATGGCTCTGATGGGGAGTCGGACACAATCAAGAAGCTCGTAGACCCTCGCAAAGTGAAACCCCTGCAACCGATCCTCAATGAGATGAGATTATTCAAAAGTGAGAGTGAGGTGGTAAACATGCGGCTGGCTGGCCAGGCATCGGGCAGAGCTTTCACGGATTCCATGAAAGGGGATTTCACTAAAGAGAAGGAGCTCAGTGCATTCCTGCAGTATCAGTTCAAGGCACACGGTTGTGACGGAAACGCCTATGTTCCTGTTGTTGCAGGTGGTCGTGTAAGATCCTCAGACCTTATTCTTTGAAGACTGACTCTAACATCTTCAGAATGCCCTAAGCATACATTACACAAGAAACGATGATGTTCTGAGGTAATTATAGTCCGTGTACCTGCAGGAATTGAGCTGATTGTTATGGTAGGGACGGGGAATTGGTTTTGGTCGATGCTGGTGGTGTGAGTATTCCTTTATGACTCGGTAGACGACGGACTGACGATCAGCAGGAATACGGTCACTATATCACCGACATCACAAGAACCTGGCCTGTTAATGGAAAATTCACTGACCCACAACGGGACTTATATAAGGCTGTGCTGAATGTGCACCGCAGCTGTGTGTCACTTTGTCACGAGGACGCCGGATTGTCCCTCGATAGGCTGCATGAGATCGCAGAAAATGGTCTCCGAGACCAACTCCAGCAGCTAGGCTTTGATGTATCCGGAAATGTATGTCGAAATCCAATCCCACACTCGAGATCTCTGAAACTTAAAGTGCGATTAGGCTATGAGGACATTGTTTCCCCACCATCTGGGTCATTTTATTGGCCTTGACGTTCATGACTGCGCTGGCTATCCGAGACGCTATACCCTCAAAGCTGGTCAATGCATCACGATTGAACCGTATGCAAATTTTCTTCTTTACACCAAGTCTGATGCGATCACTAACCTTCCTCAGTGGTATCTACGTTCCCGACGACGATAGGTGGCCTGAGAAGTTCCGAGGCATTGGAATTCGTATTGAGGACAGTATTTGTGTCGGTGATGACAGTCCCATCGTTTTGTCTCCTGAGGCTGTGAAAGAGGTACTGTTTGTCGACCCCAAGGGGTCTCCCATTCCTGTCTCCGTTGTTGCTGGGGCTAACAAGTAATTAGGTTGAGGATATCGAGGCCCTACGTGAATAAACTGTAGACTAGTGGAAAAGATACCCAAAGCATATTCATGTATCATAAACTTGCCGCAATTGAAACTGTTACAGTTGAGATATCGGCTGTCCTTTCGGTCTGTTTACTATTGGAAGTAGTTGTTTTGAATCCGTAATACACGTAAATCCCGGTCACCGCACGACAGGGGGGAGGCCACACAACAAGACAATATTCTTTAAAGAGCAAGTGAAGCAGCTAACCTCTTGAGAGACGCGTTCTGCCATGCTAAAGAATGTTTTGTAGCTCCGTGCTGGATGTTCGAGGTTCATGCCGGGCGACAGGCGCGCTACGGTTGGTTGTCTGGCAGCCCCCAAAACAATTCGCGGGCGTCTCCACCAAACAAGAAGCTTCCCTCGCACGCTCACTACTCTTCTCTCTACTTCTTCCCACTCAACAGCAGTTCGCCCAGGAGGCTGATACGGACTCACCACCCATCTCTGGACCACAGAGCTTCGATATTCAGCTATATTGATCAATATCTCACACCATTGCCTGTCGTTCTCCACCATGGGTGTCTTCTGAAGTCCCCTGAGCCTCTACAGACGTGGGCACGTCGCGTGCTCGTCCAATAAGTGGTCCAGTACCCCTCCCTCGCTGGTCACTGTCGCTCTCTGTTGTTTCTTCCTGCTTGTGTGTATATCGTTACCATATGGCAGCAGTATTCATACCTCCTTCGCCTCAGACATCCCTTGCCATGTCTACTAGACGAGCTCCCCTCGCGAATGTGCCCAATGCCGCCAACTCACCCCACCGGACTGGGATCGCTGCGATGAAGCGTTCCCGGGCAGCGGGCTCACAGGTCGATATTCCTTATGGCCAGCCTCCTCCAAAGAGACAGCATGTTGACCGAGAAGAATCGGAACCGCGGTCCCCGACACGGCCAAAAACAACCATCTATCCAGGCGCGGAATCCAAGGTCTTTACCAGGCGGAGTAATGCTCAGCCAAGTGCATTTGAGAAGAAGCTGGTAGCAGCTCGGGATAAGGAAAGACAGTCACAGACGAAAGGAACAAGATATGAGAAGACGTCTGCGGAAACCCTTGACACTATACGGCAGTGGCAGAGACATTATCGGAAAGCATTCCCGCAGTTCGTATTTTACTTCGACGGTATCCCTGAAGACGTTCGAAACAAATGTTCGAGACAGGTGACTGCATTGGGTGCGGTAAGTGTCTATTCTGTTAGATCGTCTCATTGGTGCCCTTCACTTGTTTCAAGGGGCTAGTTCTGTTCAATGCCTCTACAGCATGTGAATATAGATATTTCCTCGAGCAGTTGCATTCAATATGCACCCTTGTTTCATCCTCTATGCTAATGAAAGATACAGCGTGAGGAAAAGTTCTTCTCTCGTACTGTCACTCATGTCGTCACGACTCGTCCTATTCCTCCTGAGACCGACATATCTGCACCCGCGGAGATGAATGCTGCTCCGGCCATGGAGCAGCAGTCAGTTGATGGACCTGTCCAAACTGTCAATCCATCCCTGTTGGAGAAAAACGCGGAACTCAGCTCACACATGTCGCTAAAGTCGAGAAACCCGTTTGATAGACGGGCAGATGCAGAGCTTCGACGTGATCAGGGTGGGCTGGATGTGCTTCACAGGGCACGCCAAATGGGTATGAAGATATGGGCTTTAGAAAAGTTGCAGCGCATGATTACTACAATCAATGACGGTGATGCCGCAGCACAGAGTGGTCACTACACCCGAAGTCACACTGCCGGAACGGGACGAAATCGAGGAGAGGCGGATCTCTCTCAGGTTCTCCGAAATGAGCTCAATGGCCCTTCAGAACGCGATCCTTCTTCATATATGAAGGAGATGGTTATGTTTAAGGGACCCTTCATTTACGTTCACGATATGGATGAAAAGACACGGCCGGTGATGGTTAGGGAATACCCGAAAGTTGCAAGGCGTCAGGATGGTGCATGGCCACAGTTCCGAAGTGCTCCTCTCGGTAAATGTCCTTTCATCGATGAACCGCCCTCGAGGAAGGAACTTGAACGGGCGCGCCTTCAGAAGGAGAAGGAAAAGAAAGCTGCGGCTAAGGTGCAGCATAATGCTGAACATGAGAGCAGAAATATGGATCCTCCAGAGCGGACAGTGGTAAAAACAGAAGCCCATGAGACCGACGTTACAACCATTGCATCTGTTAAGAGAGAGGAAAGCGTGCCTGTTTGCAAGAACAAGGACACGGATCCGCAAAAAAAGCTTCCCGTACGACCTCCCTCTCCGAGGAAGAGCTCAGAGAGTTTTATCCCTCCCAATTTCCCACGCGCTGGACCGTTTCACCTTGGCCGGGAACCTGCTGCATCCGGCGTCCAACCATCTAATATCACGTCAGCGATTCGCTCTCAGATGATTTCATCTACTGCTGCTGCCCCTGGAGCAAAGGCTGGTGTGAGCAAGGAAGTCCACGAATTGAAGAGGAAGGTCCTGGAGAAGAGCAATGGTGGAATCTCAACAAGTGGGGTGCACTCATCTCATCGCACGACTGAGCTGTCGGGAACG
The DNA here is from genome assembly GCA_003116535.1 of Paecilomyces niveus. Taxonomy (NCBI): domain Eukaryota; kingdom Fungi; phylum Ascomycota; class Eurotiomycetes; order Eurotiales; family Thermoascaceae; genus Paecilomyces; species Paecilomyces niveus. Next base: position 229,582 of record QEIL01000009.1, read on the forward strand.
ACGAAAGCAACCAGGGGCCAGTCCATCAAGACAGGTAGAGGAAGGACGCAGGATGCTCTTGCCAACATCAATGAAGAAGATACAACTCAATCAGAGGATAATGGCGGTCACAAGCAGCGCGCAGTCACTAAGAAGGCTAGCGCTCAGAAAAAGCAGAAGGAAAGGAAGCGGGATCCCAAGCCGGGCTACTGCGAAAACTGCAGGGACAAGTTCGACGATTTTGAGGAGGTAAGTTGATCTCTATTGGAAGAATCAAATTCATTGGTGTTAACAATGTCTTAGCATATCGTGTCGAGAAAACATCGCAAGTTTGCGACAACGTTATCGAACTGGGCTGAGCTGGACGCGCTACTTTATCAGCTTGAGCGTCCCTTGAAGGAAGAATACGACTATATATAGGCTGAGTGCATCTATTTAATCGCTGTTCGCGAGATCATCGAAATCAGATCTACCGCCGGATTCTCAACTGGCCGTATTGCCGCGGCACCTTTATTATTGATTTTGCACATCATGCTCCCACTCATTTATTTTCTTTCTTTTGTCTGCCCTCGAATCTCAGCTGGCGGACACACGAATATCCATTGCATAGGAGTTGTCTTTCCGTCGCACTTTAATTTTTTGACCTTTCAATTCTCAGCGGCAACGGCATACGTGCATTCTGTGGCGTCCATTCTACTATCATTAGACGTTCCGCCACTTACAATCCACAAGGCTCATACGGCCTGGCCTTCCATTATACCACTTTTTTTTTACCACACTCTACTTTCCATTTCTCTTCTCAAAAGTTTACGATTCTCTTCTTCCTCTCCTTGATTACGCGATGATGCTTGCATTCGTGATTTGATACGTGTATTCATAGTTCTGGCGTTGGTGTACAGGCATATCTGCCCTCCGCGAGACTACGTTATCTCGACGGAAGGGAATCTCCGTTGGATGGAAACCTTCATGATGATTGCGGTAGGTACCGTGTCATCATGGCTGTTCCATGTGGGGAAAGAGCCACGGCAATATGGGGGCTGCTTCGGGGGGGATACAATACAGGGAAGTAATTAATGTGCTTGCTGATATTTCATAAATGTAAAATTCCGTGGGTTTGAGACCACGGAAGAGGAGACTCCCAAACACACATTGGGGACTCGGCCGTCTGACTCGAAGTTTCCATTTTACACAGTAGAGCCGGTGGTTGGGGTGATACCTGATGGGGCGATATTGGTTTCTGATTTTTGCGGATGACTTTCCTTGTACTCTGCTCTTATTCTTAGTTAGCAATCGAATGGCATTGAATCTAATCTAATATGAGGTCTCAAGCATAATTAACTACGCAATGACTGATCGCTAAGCCAATAAGATGAACATTTCCAGAGTCCAAATTCGTCATGCAATCAGTATACAGCAGTTATTACACACAAATATTCGGATTTGTCAGCCTCGAATCTTCTCGGCTTCCGAAACCGACGATTCAATCCCACAACCACCGACCCTCCTTTTCTTTTCGACCGATTCTCTCTAATTTAATCTTCTACTCTAGATAGGATGATGTGACCTCGGAATTAACAATCGCTCCGAGTAGGTCTAAGTCCGACTGACGCCATCCGGAGGGGTAATAGAGATCGAGGCGTGATGCGGAGAGAACGGGATGCCTTATTTCTACATGTGTCGTCCTACAAGGATCGTTGTAGTATATATAGATGTCGTATGATACGGTTCTGACAATGGTAATAACCTTCTCTTCGTCTTGCATAGAGGAAAGGCATAGTACATGATTGAGGATCGAGGGCCTCGTTGGTGTACGGATAGCTTCTGAATTCAGGAATTGATTCTGAGATTGATATTACACTTCTTTATTACATAAGGAACGATCATCAGTCATGTCGGTGCCGAAGACTCAGAAGGCTATTGTTCTCCATGCTGTGGGTAGTCGTGTCGTGTTGGAGGAGAGACCGGTCCCGGAGCCGGGAGAGGGACAGCTTCTTGTTAAGGTTATTGTTGCTGGATGTAGGTTTCTTCTTCACTTTGAATTTACTGCCTGTAGCTTTTGTCTACATGGCTACAGCTCTCTGAAGAATTGGATTGGGGCTGATAAGGTTGATACTTGCAGTGAACCCCCATGACCACAAGGTCCGTGACTATGGTCTTTTCTTCGGCGGACAGCCTTATATCATGGCGAACGATATCGTTGGAGAGATTGTCAAAGTCGGCCCAGGACATACCAGCGCCAAGTTCGCTATCGGAGAGCACGTCTTCGCTCAGTCATTGGGTCCTACTGCTGATAGTGGCGGACTGCAGCAATACGCTTTGCTGGATGCCAGGTTCACTGCTAAGGTAGCAGATGCTGGCGTCACAGATGATGAGGCTGCTACGTTCCCAGTCAATGCCATTGCGGAGTATGTTGCATTGTTTAATTCGGATGGGCTTGGTCTTCCTGCGCCTACCACGGCAGAGTCCAAATCGTTCGATTATGCCTCTCAGACGCTTCTGGTCATTGGAGGAGGGTCCAATACTGGCCACTTTGCCATTCAGCTCGCGAAACTGGTTGGGTTCGGCCGGATCGTGGCCGTAGCCGGACTGCGAAACGAGTCAGAACTAAGAGCGCTCGGTGCAACGCACGTTATTGACCGGCATGCGGATGATGTCCTGGTGCAGATCCGCGCCATCGTGGGAGATGAGCTTATCTATGCAGTGGATGTGATAAACCCCGGTCCCGCGCAGGATCTAGGCGTGGCTGCGCTCTCGAACTCAAAGAAAGGCATACTAGCAACCTTGCTCCCAGCGCAGGGAGCTCTTGATCCAACAAAGATTGGCCCGAAGAAAGCGGGATATGAGCAGCATTTCACTTCGGGAGCTTGCGCACTATATCCGGAATTGACTGTACCATTCTGGGAGAACGTGTCGCGGTGGGTGAGGAATGGCGATCTAACACCAACGAGGTTTCAGGTCGTTGAAGGTTTGAATGCTGATAAGATCAACGAGGTCCTTGACCTGTATAAAGAGGGCAAGGGGAGCAAATTTAATATCCACCCATAGAGTTGGACTGTGCAGAAATGCTACTCGACGTTGAAGATGAAGAAAATAGCGTATCGTCTGGTTGAGAAAGTTAGTTCTAATATCACTCTTGCTTATTCAAGTATAACAATCGGAGCTTCCATGAAAATGGATATCGTAAGCAAGTAGAACCCACAACACAGCTGCGGAAAGATTCGAGCCGTCTTTGAGAGCAGTGATGAAGTTTTCTAATAGGTATTGCCGCAGAGAGCCTCGGAAACCTTGGAAGTCACTATACCTATACCAAAACGACTATGCGGGTCGATTCATTTCCCAACTGGCATATCAAACGTGCCAAGGATTCTAGCCACGAAACAATAGGAGCATAAGTATATCCCAGGCGAATCATATTCTCCGGAGGTTCAACATGAGCTCTGACAAATATTCTGATCGGAGACAATATCTCCATGTTTGATCCGCTTATCAATCTTCCGTGGGGATCCTACTGTATCGCATTATCTACCTTAACCGCGCGCGGAAGGAGATGAAACCTCTCGATTAGGATGATTATTAATAAATGCGGAAATGTTCCATGAGATCTTCTCGGCTTGTATTTTCGGTTTGTCTCAACGAGGGAAATAAAGGATGGATGCGTGAATTACTCTTCCGAGTGGGAAGTGGCGTGCTCTTGTATGCGGGTACGTGGGGCCGAGCGGGAGGGAGTATTCTACATATTAGTACCTATCATGCCAGCGTTGTGATCATGCTGTTTGGAAAGCTCGTCATTTTAAGCTGTGGCTTTTTAAGGCTTTATTTAATCTCGGATCATCTACAACGCTCTCTGCACTTCACTGTTGATTGAGCTTTACTCCCAGTTAAACAACGTTCCATTTGAGACCTATCTGCTGTTGACATAAGTGTTATATAGCCAACATGTCTATCAAGAACGTTGCTCTTATCGGTGTATGTATTCCATTGGTTCTAATCCCTGATAAATTCGCTTTATTTCTTTCCAATTGTTGTCTTCCACACATGAAAATTGTCCATTTCTGGTGATGGGAACATCTGATGAAAGCTTCACCTTGGATGACCCTGCATTGCTGTGTTTCATCTCAATATAACCATTGATGTCGAATAAATACTAACGAAGCTGTAACAGGCCGGTGGAAACCTTGGGTATGCAATCCCTCTCTTTCCCAAAAGAGAAACATCAAACTGCGCAGTCAACGCTGGTCAAGACCCATACTAACGTAGCATGTCCTTACCAGTCCCGCAGTCCTCAAGGGCCTGACCTCATCTCCGCACAACTATAATGTTTCCGTTCTTTCTCGTCAGGAATCTAGCTACAAGGCCCCCGAGGGTGTGAATCTTATTAAGACTGACTACAGCCCTAAGTCCCTTGTTTCTGTCCTGAAGGGACAGGACGCCGTCGTCTCGGTCATCGCAACCACCGCGGTCCTCGAGCAGAAGAAGATTATCGACGCAGCCATTGCTGCGGGCGTGAAGCGATTTATTCCTTCAGAGTATGGAGTCGATACGAGCGACCCAGTCTCTCTTAAGCGGGTTCCGCCATTGGCTTTCAAGAATCAGATCCGGGAGTACTTGGAGAGCAAGCAGGGTCAGATTGAATGGACATCGATCTATACTGGTCCTTTCTTTGATTGGTGAGTAGTCATTCTCCTCTATCGTCAAGGGAAGAGGGAAGCTTTTTTTTGTTAACTCAGAGACTCACAAATGTTTACAATAGGGGTCTGAAAGTCGGATTCCTCGGCTTCAACATCCCTGAGAGCACCGCTACGGTCTACCCAGCCTACAAGGACACGCCCTTCTCGACTTCGACTCTTAGCTTCATTGGAAAAGTGGTAGCGCAGGCTCTCGCACCTTCTATTGCCCCCAAGACCGCCAACAAGCGAGTGCGTGTGCGCAGCTTCACTGTCACGCAGACCCAAGTTGTCTCAGCTCTGGAAGAGGTCACCGGCAAGAAGTGGACGGTCAAGGAGGCCGATCTGGACGCCCAAGTCAAGGATGCGGAGGAGAAGCTGGCTAAGTCTGACTTCAGCGGCGTGGGGACTTTGATTATTGGTGCGGTCCTTGACCCGAAGGCCAAGAACGACTTTGATTACGATCTGTCGAATGAGCTGCTGGAGCTGCCGGGTGAGGATCTCAAGACTATTATCAAGTCTGTGCTGTAGGTGGAGACTTCAATATCTCTGATAATATAATGGATTTGATGTTTTCAAATTAATCTTATTCTACTCGTCTGCTCTTGTATTGTCAAGTGTAAAGCTGATCGGACAATCGCTAGTCAGCCGTTCGCTAAGATATAACTCTCGTATTGTACTTTAAACCACTCCATTCAAACAGCTAGGCATAACTATAGCACCTAAGTAGGTGTAGAGCCTGGTTATATGGGTTTATTTTTGAGAGATTGCCCATCTACTTCTTCCAAACAGCATAATCTACCTGCCTAACAATCTTCCTATCCATATTCCACCAAATCAAACTCGCACAGACCAGACTGGCCTTCTTTCCCTTCTTGAACGGCATCCCCTCCACTTCCTCCAAGACCATGAATTCAGTCAGCGTTTCCCAAACGCAGAAATAATGCGCGCCGTGGACGGAGAGAGTCTCGATCTTGATGTCTTTTCCAGCTTTCGAGAAGAGGGAGAAGAATTCGCGAAGCGCGGTCTTATCCATGTGTAGGTGCATTATGCCTAGAATGGAAGATAGGGTAGGGATATTATTAGAGATCTATCTAAGAAAGACGGTATTTCGGGTTTCAAAGGGAGGGAGGATGAGAGCACACCGTAGTCCGAGTGATCGAGACCATCGTCGATGAAGAAATCCATCACAGCGTCCAGGTCGCCCCTGTTCCAGGCGCTAGTATAATTGTCCATTCGGCCAGTCATATGGTCCTTTGCCTGACTGAGTTTGGCAAGAAACTCAGGGTCGTGCGATCCGGAGCACATTTTGGTTTTATGGGTATGGTGATTCGCTGATAAGTCTAATCAAGGTGAGTCTTTCTGGTTCAGAATGATAAAGACGGTCTGATGATCCTGTGTACTTTTGAAGGAGATATTTGAGTTCTTTCTTTATTATGAGGATTTCGAGTGCCTTTATACCTTCTTCTTATCGATGAGTATGGTACTCCGCTCAGATTCTAGCAATTGAAGTATTTTCATAATGACCTATGATCATGGAAATAGCAACACTCCATCTTAGCAAGTATCCAATAGGCGCTATCAAGCTTCATTATCAAAGTGTAACCTTGTCATGACATCAGCAAGAAAATAATCTGTAATGACTTCTTCCGGAAGTGATCAGCCAAGCTGAAAGAATGAAACTAAGTGCTGAGACATGAGCATACTGTTTTTTGTATTGTAGAGCTTATAGCGGCTTCGTGTTGGAATAGGGCTGGGATCTATAAACTTTGAGGAGCTTTAGACTCAAAAGGGGATCACGTCATCGCAATTTCGTCCTGAATAGGAAAAGAAGGCATCGATAAGCGGGGAGGATGCGATGTCAGAACACTCTGCTGACGTTGGCTGAAGCTACAAGGGGAGATTAATGGTCGTTTATCCACTGGAAAAATCCTTAGGTGGAGATATGATAGGACGAGAGCAATAACCATGGGGCTTTTCCGTCTGACGGAAATCCAACTGGGAGTGTAGAGGAGGTGCTACGCCTGATCTTTAGACCCCTTCTCTCAGGCACCTATCGTGGAAATAACAGTATATCACGATCGCCAGACCAAAATCAGCTGGGATACCGTATAACCTATTAGTGAGATCTTCTATCGGGCGACCTGGCCGCAATCTTTCATCTTATTAATTGAAGTCCTCAAGCAACCGACAGTGCAGAATGGTTCTGGAAGACAAATCAACCAGCTTAATAAGAGTGCACATGGATTAGTGTTTTATTTGCGACAACTCTTTCTGTGAGAATAGTGTTCAATTCTGTGATGGTGACCCAAGGGATCTACAAGTACATGTGCAACTGCAACACCGATAAAGATGCACCGTAAATCGTGGGGTAGCTAGTCTTGATATAGAAAGAACCTCGGTTCCCCCGGGGGACATCGGCGCGGAATAACGGCGAACCCGGAAACCGGGGAAAGAAAACAACACCGGCAGGATCGAAGATGCTCCGAACTACGCAGCATATACCAGCACGTCAAGGCCCGCTTTCTTTATAAGAGCACTTTTAGGCACTGGCTGCCGCACACAATGGGACCATTTTCATTCATATTCTGTTTCTTTCTCCATCCATCTCAGCTCCCCGCAAAGTGATTGCAACTCAGGACACCTAGCAACTCCGGAGATCTGCATACTCCGCATTCGGGCCAATATAGAAACATCCTTTCGCCAAGCAGACAACACTCGTCATCATGGCCTCCAAGGCAGCAGCACGGATCACCTCGCTGCTACGGCCTCTAGTGAAGAACGTCGTAGCAATCAACCGCCCTACATCGATCAATGCCTTGCCGACAACGGTCTTCCTCAGTACCCCGCTTTCGCCTTTCGCTCCTTTCGTACGGCATAGCTCTCACTCTCCAATGGGCATGCCGTCCGCAAACCAAAGGAAGAAAGTCACCATAAACACTATCCACAATCTTTACAAGAAGGGTGAGCCTATCACGGTGCTCACAGCACATGATTTCCCCAGTGGTCACATCGCCGATGCAGCTGGAATGGACGTGATCCTGGTGGGGGACAGTTTAGCCATGGTAGCTTTGGGCATGGAAGACACAAGTGAGATCTTGATGGATGAGATGCTTCTGCATTGTCGTAGCGTGGCCCGAGCGGCCAAGGCCGCGTTCACCGTATGCCTTCCAGATCTCGTGGAGTTGGACTCCTGTAAAGGTAGATTACTGACGAAATGTTCGTAATTATAGGTTGCCGATCTTCCCATGGGGTCATACGAGATATCTCCTGAACAGGCTCTCCAGTCAGCCATTCGAATCATAAAGGAAGGCCGTGTGCAGTGTGTGAAGCTCGAGGGCGGGGCGGAGATGGCCCCGACGATCAAACGTATCACGCAGGCCGGAATCCCCGTCGTGGGGCATATTGGTTTGACGCCGCAGCGCCAGAATGCTCTTGGCGGTTTCCGAGTACAAGGGAAGTCAGTTGCCGGAGCATTGAGGCTACTCGAAGATGCGCTTGCTGTTCAGGAAGCTGGAGCATTCATGATGGTCGTTGAAGCAGTGCCCGCTGACATCGCGACTATTATCACGAAGAAGTTGCGGGTCCCGACCATTGGTATCGGCGCGGGTAACGGCTGTTCTGGCCAAGTTCTCGTGCAGATAGATATGACTGGCAACTTCCCACCTGGCCGCTTTCTCCCCAAGTTTGTCAAGCAATATGCTGACGTCTGGGGCGAGGCCATCAAGGGCATCAAACAGTACCGGGAGGAAGTGAAGTCACGCGCGTACCCTTCTCCAGAATATACTTATCCCATCCCCAAGGAGGAGCTTGCAGAGTTTGAAAGGATCGTATCCGAACCGGAACAATAGCGATCTCGATTTGGTCTGCAAGTAACATACACATTGATGACTCATGAAATCGTTTCGTTTCGGCCCTGCACATATCGTGATCATCATCAGTTCTTCCGCGTCATCTGAGATACTCAGCATCTCCCTCTAATGACATCAGATGGCGGTCCCACCGTCAGCCGGTAGTTTGGATAGGACCATCTGGCAGATGTGGTGTGACTTGGCAGAGCAAAATGTAAATATTGTTTTAGCCTCATTATTACGGGTCATCTTCATGGTGACAGGGGTTCATAGCAGAGGAAGGTTCTCCTTCTAGAAGTTGCTTCATCCAAACGCTGGTGTCATGGAGTATGCAACTATCAATTGATCATCTGTCTTGAAGCACTGTAGTTTATCATGTATTAGGATCACGAAAAGGAAATGGAAAAGTGTAATATCGTCACTCACCCTCCAAAGCCCACCTACACCTTCGTCTAGTCCCGGCGCAAAGACACTGTTCACGTAGCAAAATACAGAATCGGTATCTTTGCAATCTAGCTTCTTCCGGAGGAACTTGACGACAGTTTCGAACTTTTGAGAAGCACTAATCTTGAAGACTTTATTCTTCAGAATAGGTGCCGAGGGAAGCGGCTGGAAACGAACTGTCACTGTAAATTGCTCAGATGTCAGACTTCTTTTGAACTCAAATTGCTAGAAATCATGCTGAGGAGAATAGAAGACAGGTGCAGCAGGGTGATAACTATTGGGCTGGTGCTGATGACGCAAAAGAGTTACGGTATGGCGGGGCAACCTGGAACAATCACGACAGAAGGATCGCATTAAATAGAGGTGATGAGATAAGCAAAAAGCTTCGAATGCGATAAAGTACCAATAAAGTAAAGAAATCCCGTATCCTTTCTTTCCCGGACCATGGAGGAGATTTCAATATTATATTTGTGAAAATAGTCACATTTTGCAACAACTGCCTTGAGTTGACACTCCATGAAAGCTCCGAATATGCGAAAAGAAATAAGACCAAAAATCCTCAAATGGCATGTAAATTCAAACCACAAAAAATATAGAGAAACCTACCCTTCCCCGTATCCAAAGCCTCCACATCAGCCAGAGCCTGATGAGCATCGCGCGGGAGACCCGTCAAGACCACCGAAGCGGACATCGTCAGCGGCAGATCCGCGCCATGTTCATCGTCTGGGATCGGTGTAGTTCTAGCATTAGGGGTGCTTTCATTACTGGACGTTCCGCTCCTAGGTCTGCGTGAGAGACCCGGTGCGGTAGCTGAAGCAGATGGATTTGGCGAGTTGCGGGCGGAGCGATCTGAAGGTGATGAGGGTTCCATGTTTTCTGTGTATAAGCTTTGCTTTCTGTCTTTCTAGGAAGCTCTTGGTAGTGCTGTGAGAGGATGCAAGAGAGGATTTCTAGGCTGTATAAGTAGTGGGAAGCTGATAAGAGGTTAAAGTGTGTTTGATGGCGTGGGAAGACGATGGGGTTTGGAGGCGGGGAGCTTAGCTACTCAGGTTGCGGAAGACAACACCCAAATACTCAGATACCTGATTAAGACTACTACAACCAATTTGAAGACGACTCTCAGCGACTGTCTATGTTAACAAAACCTAGCAGATTAGAAATAGTTTTGGTTTATGATAGCAATTAAGGTTTGTCAATTTATCCACCGAGATTCAAGCCAGCTCGTAACTATCCATATTTGTGTACCTCCCGCTGTCGTTGGTATGGGCCCGCCCTAATTTCTGGGGGAAAATAACTCGTACATTTCACAGGAATTGTACATTTCGAGGTGAGAAGCCATCTAATCACTAAATCGCCAGCATCTTTCTTCCATTCAACACGCCTCCAACCTGTTGCTGGACTTTCTCGAACCTCATAAAGGAACACGTCTCACTCTCCAGATGGTTGAACAGTGCTGCCAGCGTGACAAATTCTTTTCCACAGGCGGCCCGGGAATTCGGACAATGGTACACATTCTGCTTATGAACCGGAGAGTTAAGGTGACTATTCAGGGAGTGCCGGTAGGGGAAACAGCGGTGGCAGATATAGCACTCCCAGGAGTCACCGTTGAACGCGCGATGCGTAGCAGAGAATTCTCCCATATCTTCATCCTTCCATTCGATCTGCTTGATGGTGATGATACCTGATGGATCGCGCTGACGGATCATGCGCAGAATAGAATCCCGATTGAGATTTGGAGCACTTGGACAGGAACCTCTCTCAAGATGATGAGAGAGGCCAGAAGCGGAAGTGAAATTGACCTTGCAAAAAGGGCAGGGAACACCTTTGCCGCGGTGGACCTTCGAGTTAAGATGCTGTAAATGGATTAGTCAGACTTAATCCTATCTGAACGAGTGGAAGTGGGAACTTAACCATTTTCAGGTTATTCTCATTCTGGAAACGCTTGCCACAAGGCTTGCAGTAATATCTGTAGTGACCAAGGGCTTCCATATGCTGATCCGCCAATCCTTGGTGGAAAAACTCCTTATTGCACGTTTCACAAGAAAATCTTGGTCGCCAGTGTCCAACGGCATTCATGTGCTGATTTGCTGCGTTCTGAGAACGGAACTCCTTGTCGCAAGTCTCGCATTCGAAGCGTGGTGCCCAGTGGTCCGTATCATTCATATGCTGATTGCAGGCACGCCGAGTACGAAAGGCTCGGGTGCAAGTCTCGCATTCAGGCCAGTGGCCATAATCGTCCATGTGTTCTTCGCACTCATCTTCATACCAGAAGCTGGCTGTGCAGGTCTCGCACTCGTACATCTTAGGCGACCTGGCGATAAGCACGTGGATTATCAGAGTGCAGAGTTGAGCAGTCAAGAATTATAGCAGCGAGCGAAAAGTAGACAACGAAGTACTGTCCACCTGCATTTTAACTTTGAATGATACTCCGAGAATGCGGGCGCTATGGCTACCTGAACTGTAGATGAGAGAAAAAGATGTTGAGAGCCCCAAAAGGTTCCCGACAGGATAGGTAGCGGTAAACCCCGCAGTCGCTTGTGTCTTCCCGCCCTCAGGGGGTCTGTGAACGTGGCATGGCTCTTGCCGCTTGCTATCTCGCATACTTATGGACGATGGGTTACTATCTAAAACGTCTTTCATTATCATTATCGTTATACATTCATGGGTTACCTGCGTGATTCGCTGCCACTGCGACCCAGAAGGCTAGAGCTAATAATTTCTCTCGAAGTGTAGTAGTTCGCTTTGTCTGACCAGAGCATCAGATACGGGCTAGTATCTCTTCTGGCTTTCAAGTAAGCTCACGGAATGGAGATAATCAACTCGGATGTTGAGCGAGTTTAGTATACCATTATTCCGCATCCTCTACTACAACGTGTGTCGACACTGCATTGATTGCTCAGAGGCTTTCCTGCTTGACCAGATTTCCAAATGAGATACAAACTAGATCGCTAGTCTCAGTAGCAAGCATCTATTTGAAGATCGGCGCCGCTAACCGAACTACAGGCTTTTAGCCTGTAGTTTAACGATTGGTCAACGGACTTCGAGAAGGAGAGAGCCATCCAGGGGCATTAGACTTCCATTCTTTGACCTTGTCGAAGGCGCCACCTGTACAAGACTGCCTTAAACAGTTAAGAATGATTGAATCTAGAACTTGAAGGAGGAGGTTGATGTAGACTAACCATTTCTGGATAGTGAGCGCAAGTCATCAACAGACCGTACGATACCTGCGACTTTATAGAATAAAGGGAGGGGCACTTCATGATAGCAAAGGATATTTCCCAGGAGCTTATCTGCATAGATGACCTGTCAAATCGCCGTTTGCAGCAGATCATGGAATCTACTAGATCCCTAGGATCTAGCTTCTTTGTCTAATTAGGGGGTTAAATATAGGTTCCATTCCTGCCTATATTCTAGTCTTTAAGCAAGCAGCACTGAGCAGCTAGCAGTATCTAGGGAGCCCTTCAGATAGTCAATACTGTTGCTATGCTTCCGGGCCCTAGGATTCGACATATTTCTGAGATGAGTTTCGAGTCGAGATGAAAACAGTGAACAGCTACACTTTCATCCTGGGACTCCAGCTAGCAATAAGACTGTCTATACGAGGTGGAGTTTCGAGCAACATAGCGCTTTGACCAGGCAGCGCAATAGTATCCATTTAACTTAGCGAAAAAGCATTTAATGGTATAGAGGTAATGATAGAAATAGTCGGACTTAGAACGACCATACAAGCTGCATGCTTTCAATGGTTTCTTTCTCGTGGTCATAATACTGATCCTGTGCAGTTAATTTCAGTTAGGCTGTGTCAGATAAACTTGCTATACCTTGAACTAAGCCACTGTAGAAAGCACACGACACGATGGGCTGCGTCATCGGCAGCATTGCACCCCATGTCTACATCAGCATTGACAACTGGCGCCCAGATTCGAGGACTATAGGAGCCAGGTTTGTGTCGGAATCCTTGTACAACTAAGCTCCTATTCAAGGTCGGAGGGGAGTAATCCAAGATTGCGTATTCGTTCGTCTAGCCAGCGATGGCTTGAAAGACGACTTGCCGGATGAGGCGGTTGAGACTTCATGGGTGATGTCCAGGCGGGAGTCCCAGGCAAAGGGGGCGCCGGTTGACTCAATAGGCGGGGCACATGATGGGCAGCCCGCCGATCCGTGACTGGCGTCTCCAACTCTGGCCCGCCATATCATCATCGCCGCCGGTGCCACTTCAACCTCTCCTCTTCTCTCCCGGACAATACCACGCTTCGCCAATAAATCTCTGCTGCCCCTCTCGCATTTCTTAGCTTCGAATTCTGGATTTCGCCGCTGTCAGGGTCCTCTGTGCCTCCTACTACCGACATACCTTTCAAATTACCCCTCTCTGCCCGCTGAATACCTTGGGGGTAGACTGATCTTATCAGTTCCCTCACGACCTCACGCACGCGCTCTTTGGGGCCTTTTAGTTCCTTCCTAGAAATATCGTTCGCTACTGCGTCAGAAAATCCTCTCAGATCTTTCAAGATGAGCAGCCCAAAGCGCAGAATCGAGACCGATGTAAGTAGTTGTGACGACTTCGAGCCATAGCAGATCTATGGCACGCCTATGGAGCTGAAGACTGATCTGGGGTTTTCTTTTTTGCTTAGGTCATGAAGTAAGTTTTGCAACTGTCCTATGGATATGTGTGAATTATTTTGCTAATACTGGACTTAGGATGTACGTTTTTTTGCCACAGCCTGTCCTTCCGTCTGTCTCGTCGGACGACTTAGCCTATACTATCCCCGAGAAATGAAGGAGGCAGAGCAGGATATTGACGATATGATTCTCAGGTTGATGAGTGACTATGAGGTTACTCTGGTCAATGACAATAGTTAGTGCTTGTGACTTCCCTGTGTCTGGTGTTATCCATCGCTGACCATTCCTGTCTAGTGTACGTATAGTTCGATTTTCCAGGAAAGAATTCTGCATGCGGTTCTCACACAGCTTCTCGATAGGCAAGAATTTTATGTTCGCTTCAAGGGTCCTGAAGAGAGTATGTGCCATGCCTTGTGATCCCTATTCCACATCACTAACCATACTGTAGCCCCATTCGCTGGTGGTCTCTGGAAGATTCACGTAGAGCTGCCCGACCAATATCCATACAAGAGTCCGAGTATTGGATTCGTCAACCGTATATTCCACCCGAATATTGACGAACTGTGAGACACTTCATGAAACGATCTTTGGTCCGAGACATGGCTAACCTTACTCTATTAGCTCCGGCTCAGTGTGTCTCGATGTCATTAACCAGACCTGGTCTCCTATGTACGACATGATCAATATCTTCGAGGTTTTCCTCCCACAGCTTCTGCGTTATCCTAACCCTTCCGATCCTCTGAACGGCGAGGCGGCGGCTATGCTTATGAGAGAACCAAAGAGTTACGACGCTAAAGTCCGAGGTAGGTGGCTGTTGACACTTTGGTTGGAATATCATCTAACCAGAATGTTATCAGAGTATGTTGCCAAATATGCCAGCAAGGAAGCTGCCGACGAGGCTGGGGAAGATACCGAATCGGAGGACGAGATGAGCTCCGTTGGCAGTTATGAGTCCGGCGGCGAAGAGCCTGCCGGAGCCATGGATGACGTCTGAATGCCTATTCCTCGTTTTGAACCTCTGCCACATGGGTTTGGATTATCAGGGGCCATCTATACTGTATTGCATCATATTCCCCCTTCTCATGATTTGATTTCTCAGGAATCTGGCTAGCTGGCGTTATCTGGGCGGAGTTGAGAGGATCTCTTACCTGGCGGCAATTGCGGGGAGTATAAGGCAGGGACGTTCATCATGCCGCGACCGGCCGGTTGGGATCCAGCGAACGACTTGGATGCCCAAGATTTATCATCAGACTGCTTCGCTTGTTCGTTTCCGGCTGCTGGTTTCAACTTTCGAGACTGGTGTTCCGCAACTCATCATATATTTCCTAAGCGATCAGTGCCCTTACGCGAGCACCATCTAGCATTTTTTTGGTCTTTTCTGGTCTTTGTCACATGATACTTCCTATCATTTACTTTAAGAGCCTATCCTAGAGTAGCAATAACATAAGATATACAAGATCAGATCACATAATTTCTGCTTCATAACTCTACTCACGATTTATAAGATAGACCGGGGGAAAAACACTATTGGAGACATTTATAGGAAATCACATTGATTGGTATCTATGAGAAACATCAGGCAACAGTCTCATTTCCCGTCCATTAGCAGACGTATCATGAAGATCAACAAAACAGGAATAGGAGAGGCAGTAGAGGAAAAAGGAAAAGGAAAAGGAGAAGCAATGAGTGGAGCAGATAGAGGTGGCATATAGTAAAGTACAGATGTGGTTCTGGTCTGAAATGCAGTTGCTCCCTTCCGACGTCAGGTCATCCATAATCGACGACTGAAGGAAACATGAGTGATAGACTGAGAAAGAGTGGATATGTGAAGTAAATGCAGAAGCCCAATCACAAGACACTTAGCCTAGGAAAAAGGTAAAGAAAGTAATTTCTGAGGGAGTGTCTCCTTGAGTAAATGGAAAACAAGAGGAAAGGGGTATGATGACGGATAGTAAAAATCTGCTCCTTCTGGGTATGATCCAGAAACCACACTTGTGTGAACATCGACGCGCTCAATATGTCCAGCGATACAACACACTGTTTGTGCAAGCAGATATGAGAAGAGACATCATTCTCATTTCCCACGTATGCAATCTGAACACAAACTTCTCTAGTTTATGTGACCTTCAAGACGCCGAATAGGTCATTTCCGTTGGCCGAGGTATCGATTCCTCGAGACTTCTTTCCCTTCCTTGTCGAGATGACTACCTCGCCCCAATGCTTTGGTATCGGAGCAACTTTCTTCTGAGCCGGACTCACAGCCGCGCCATCCTCAGTCCCAGGACGTGACAAGTTCTCTGTAGAATCTGCCGTGGTGATACTACGCGTCTCACCGCTTGCTGCCCGCGAAGAGGTGCTGGGAAGGGCCGCTCGTGCTTGGAGATGCGGTTGGGGTTGGAGAGCCCAGATATCAATGACGGAGCTGTTGAATTGGATTGTAAGCGACAATTTTATGATAAAGCCAACTTTCTTGAAGACAAGTAGAATGATTACTCACTCTGATGTTCGTTGACATATCGCCTCGAGCGCTTCCCGCTCGCGCTTCAGGTCTTCTGGGTCAGGTTGGTTGAGATGATGGGCCTGGTTTAGTGCGCCATAACCGTATCCAGGCTGATAGAGATCATCATCTAGGAGACGAGAGGACTCGGACTGTGTCCGCAGGAGTTAGCATGCGTGCTGCCCAAAAGTTGTACCGCATTAGTACGATAAGATGGAACCATGCGCTTCGACTGCTATCCTCGACAATGGTTCGTAATTTCTCGAATGGTAATACTCACATCATGACTGTCTCGGCGACCAAGGCCAAGGCAGGATGAGCAGACGCCCATTTATGGAGCTGGTTGCCGCAGGCGCACGACTCTAGTTGCGATAATAGAAGGCGTGAACGGACGACAGTCAGGAACACGGCAGTCAAGATTGAAACGGTTCCTTGGACGGCCGTTTCAGCAAGAAACCCATGGAGTGTTCGTTCGATTGGGCGGTGCCAGCACAGCTGTCAAACTGAGAGGGGCATCAACAAGTGATGTCTGCTCACAATCAGGATCAACCGTTGCGTTACGGAGGATGAGATGGGCTGGGTGTGGCCCGTGCTTTGCATCTGGCATTCATTGCTTTTAATACACGCACTTTCAAAACAACCACGGCCAATACCTCGGTATCTTCTGCGAGCAGAAGGGGAGAATTTTCACCTCCGAGAATCAGGACGTGGCCGCAACAGTCACAGACCAGTGGTGATAAGCCACTGATTCGGACCTGAAATCTTGACTGGGAAGTCTCCGCACAGCGATGATGTCTGCAAATTACTTCTCGTGCTGTATCAACGTCTTACAATTAATTAGCTACTGAGCAAAATATCCAGGGTAGACGCTTGTTCAGACTATATTCTAGCAGCGTTGCAGCTGGATACCCAATGTTCGATCTTCCAGACGCAAAACGGTATGCTCTTCTTTTTTTTTACTGACCCAATTTCATAAGATCATCTCTACATTTGTTGGAAAAATATATGCGCAAAATCTTTGCTTCGGTGCAATTTTATTATTTCTAAATCTCATCCATCTCAGAAATATATTAAAACATGTGCTAATCTCACTACCTTCAGCGTCCGCCGCGATGAATTAAGCTCCCCTTCTTCCTCTCCAGCCTCATCGCCAGCCCTCTCCGCAAAGGATGCCAATGAACGTCTCGCGAAACTCCTAAGTTTCGACATCCCGCCTCTAGTTGTATCATCAGCAGAGGCCTCCGGCCAAGAGGGTAACAATCCCAACTTAGGCGAAGCCGAGAACCCTGCCGCAGAAGAAGAACAAGAGCAAGAGTTCGAGTTCCGACTGTTTAGTAGTGCCCCAGCGAAGCAGAAAACACAGGGCCCAGTTACCAACGGCACAAATGCGAGAGAAACAGGAGATGGGACCGTGAATGACACGCAGAAGCTGCGAATCAGGATCCGATCGCCGACACCAGGGCCAGTGACCCTTGGGGAAGGACGATTTTTGGTTCCTTTCAGAGGATGGGATTATTACTTCACGACTCCAGCATTGCTGGGTGGATATCGACAAGAAGATGTTTCACGTGCTGAAGAGAGAGCGGCTGCAAAGAGAGCGGAATTTGAGGATGTTGCCGTTAGTCAGACTCAATTGCTCGAGTGGGCCAAGCAACCTTGGGTATGTATCCTCTGCTCTTACCTTGTTCCATGCGTGGAATTTCCATATGCCCTTCTTTGGGGAAGAACCACTTAATCTACTGTTTCAACTAACTATGTTTCTACCAGCCTGGTTGCGACCTCCCTTGGCGTGTCATCCGACTCGATCGTGCCAAGACAAAACTTCCTCGTCCTTCTGCAGATCCGACTGTAATTCACCTGGTCAATCCAGTTGTGAAGGCGTCACCGAAATCACGCAAGAAGCCGGGCAAGAAGCGTCGACTCGTCCTGCGCAAGCGTGCTGCAGCGGCAGAGGTCGCCAAGCTTACGGAAGCGGAGAAGCGTAACAAGAAGAACCGTGAAAAGAAGATCAAGAGAAGACAGAAGGCGAGGGAGCAGAAAGCAGCTCTGGCAGCTGCGGACGGAAGTACCCAAGCTAGTGGTGTGGCCGAAGGCGAAGGCAACGCTACAGACAGCGATGCCGATGACTGAATATCCACTGTCTCTCACGTTTCTTTGCTCTGTGTACGATTGGAAATATGATACCCCTCTAGAGTTATACTTTGCTGTCTTACAAATCTTCATTAAGTATCATGATGCAGGTTTCGATTCACCTGGAGAAAGGAATCATAGATCTGGCGTACGTGAATATAGCCCGAGGAGAACAAGAGGTTGGGGAATGTATTTGCTCGGCACTTTCGTAACGATTCACCTATGGTGTGGCGGAGTACTATGACTATTTGACCCCGCTCGATTTGGTGAAGGACAAGGACTACTATATAGCCCGCTCTCTAGCTCCTTCGAATCTCTACCAGTCCACTATCCTAGATTTTTGGAAGACTCTCCAGATCAGCTTATTTATACGCCCACGCCGTCTATTATATGGATAGGCAAAAGGTATACCATAGTTTTATAGTCTATTATGAAGTCAAGTCTTCACATGTTTCTGGACATGCACAAAGTTACAACAGCTTGTCAAGTTGTCGAAGCCATTCCCAGAGATTGTCCCAATAATCAATAAAATTGCTTTTCGATACCTTGAACTTGGATTCAACTCGTCCCCCACCCTAGCCACAATCTGCATCAAGTCAACGGACTCTCTTGCAGTCTTCTAACCCTGTAGTCAGTAGTTAAATTACGATATTGCCTTCGAGGAAAACTTGCACAGCTATATCGCATGATTTTCTAACGCCAAGATCTAATCTCAGAAGTAAAGCGCCTCAAAAGTCACTTAAAGCAGTGGGAACAACAATTGCACAACGATATAACTCTTTGTATATTCTATTTATGGATAATATCTTCGGTATGCAAAGGAAAGACCCTGAGTGCGTTGTCACTGGCATTTGGAACAACAGAAGAGCAGTGGTAAACAGCAAGAAGGACAGTATCCTGAACGTCTATTTTTCACCTACTACAAGCTACACGAAGACTAAAAGAACTTCTTTTATGGATGAGAATATGGTGTGAAAAGACCTATGGAGATCTTATGGAAGGGCTCTTATTTACAAATCTCTTTTCATGGTATTATATGGAGCAACTGGTTTTTAACTGTCACGGGCTGAACCCATGACACGCACCGCGTAGCGTGCGCGGCTGTTATCACGTGGTTCTTATTAGCTCGTCTTATCTCCAGCCATCATCCCTTCTTATTCTTTCTCTTCTCCAGCTATCCCTTCTTGTACGTACGTGCCCGCTTAATTGAGTCAATTGCGTTCGGCCCTTTACATTAACTAATTCTTGTTTTTTCTCTGGGCCTGGTCATGACTTATGGTTAATCCCCTGGGGAACTGGTTTTTATTAGCTAGTAACTAATTACTACCTTATTGACTATTTAGCCTAGCCTCCCTTTCCGATGTTTGCCCAATAGTCTAATGAGTATCTCCATCCGCCTGGAAGCATCTTTTTCCAAATTCAAAATTTCTCCTAGCCTTATTTTATTTGTATTGTCATTTCTTCTCAATCTTGATATTCACCTCCACTCTTCTGACTACGAGAATTATATATTGAGGGAATCAACCGCCTTTTGTCATATCTCTTGCGAATTTCTTCTTTGCGATCCACAAGAGTACCCTGTGGCATAGCGCCAAAGATCCTAGTCCAAGGGGTGCCTTTCTACCCGGTTTTTAAACACTATTATGTCCTGTGCGGAACTGAGTGCGTCAACCTTTGCGGTTGGTTACTCACGAACCCAAAGGACAAGTACGGCGTTTCAGATCACTTCTACATCGGACAAGTTATTGTTCTTCACTCGTATGTGAATCTTTCTTTGCTGCCTTCTTTGAAAGCTATCCATGCTATCGACGAGCTATTAGTAATCGTCGGATTTCTCGAGAATCTTATTCAAATGGCAGATGCAACATCGAACTTCGGGCCTTACTTCGAGAAATAAGATATTGTCGATCTTCAGGATTAATTGATATTTCGTAGTCTGATATTCCAATCATAAATAGGTTTCATGACACGAAAATCCATATTATTCGCTTTTCTAAGAATCAAATTACTCTTATCTGGATGAGATATCACTGGATGATTTACATCCATATCTTTGGCACAATGCAAAGGTATATAGGACCAAAAGAAAAACTCCTGCCTTTGCAGAGCTACTTAATCCCTCTTTTGAAGAAGAATATTGATATCACTATTGAAAGATCTAAGAATGTATGCTCGACTACGGCATATTTTTTGGGAACAATTGACCGACTTCTTGAGAATCTTGTGTCTCATTTACCAGAGGTTATTGCGCCAATTATGATTATCTTTTTTATATCCCCTGAGGCGGCGCTTTAAAATAGAGAGCCGGCGACCAATCTCTGCGCAAACCGTGAGTGGCATCGCCTTACTCACACAAACTGGACCACCCACGAAGGAGAAGACTGTTGCCAAAGGCTCGAATGAGCCGGAGGAGCATCTTGGCGAAGGGGATGTGACTGCGTCAAGTAGATACATCCTGCAGAAGGTAATGGGGCAAGACCCTCGTCTCCACCTGCTGTGGGCAGTGCTATTCCCGGCGTTTGGGTATCGATCACGTCTCCGTTTTACGAAAGGATATTACAGTCCGGATAAGGTTGGAAAGGGAGATACCATGTCAACCGTGGTAGGAGAACCAACTCTCCGAGTCATTCTTACCGACCAAGCTCAGTACATTTGGATACGACTGCGGATACGAGAGAGACACCGACCTCGACCTCTTGAAACTTCCCACTCCTTTTCTTCATCTCCTCGCAAAATCTGTTGCCCACCTTGCACGGATCCCGTCTCCTTAGTCAACAAGTTCATTCCATATACACTAGGGCCTCTCTATGTGGTTACTACTGAACAGCATGGGCAGTTTTCATAGAGGAATCTAATTCCGGTGTAGGCTGGGATGGATTGACGACGAGTGCCATCTTTCTATTGCTCTTTACTATCTCTTCGTATAGAGATGCACGTCTCATTATAGCAATTGCGATATTTACACTTCTTTCCCGGGCTATCTATTTATATAAGCCAAATTGATGGAAGAACCATAATTCTTAACATCGTCACGATTATAGAAAGGGTCCTTCGTATGTTTGAAAACATCTTTTTCTAATATTTAGAATTATTTCGGAACCATCATACCGCAAGTGGAGTATAATCTCCCTACTAACAGTTGTAATATCCTCACCACCATCATTACTATGATCGTCTTCATCTTCTTCTTGGTGATCGAATCGCATCCCCCAAAGTACGGTACGCTTTACCCTGCAGGAACCAAAGACGCCTGATTCCAATCATATTCGGCTATGGATCGATTCTAACTACGACTGCGGCTACAACTACGATTCGATTGTTCCTGGCCATCAGGCATATGTGACCTACTGCTGGGATTTGCGACATGATAAATTGCAGGATGTGTTCTGGGTATCCCCCGAAGCCGTCTACTTTCGCGGTGGACGCTGCTGCCGCCCGGCAGCTTCAGAACGATTTCGACGTCGCTGCGCCCGCCATCGCCATCTATGATGAGGGTGAGATGCCCACCATGGGTGGCGCCAATCCTCCCGGCCACGTCGACCTCACGCTGGTGCCTTGCCAGCGATGCTGTCTGTCTGTCGCGTACGGAGGACTCGAGTCTTGGGGCGGGGAGGGGAGCAAATGAAGTGTTATGCCTCTTTTCCTAGACCATTCTAGTAACATTAGGCCACCTTGATATGAGTCTAAGACCGCCCTCGTCCGAAAACTATCATCCAGTGCGATGCACTAGACATCTAGACATTCCTAAAGAGGGAGGCGTGATGTGGAGTACAACCTGACCATGGAAGTAGGTATGATCACACCATGTTAGAACTAAGTGTAGGCCTGCTCAGGTTGGCCTGTAATGGGAGACCTGAACAGGGGAGAAAGAATGAGCTGAAGAACACGCCATACCGATTGAAAGAACGAGGGTCAACACGCGAATCTCACCCTTCGTTTGTATGGTCAGCACCTAGGGTTCAGGGTTCAGGAACAGCTACTTACTCGGTATTTAGGCATATACACTAGGGACAAGCCATGGTGGCTGACAAGCCTTGAGTTCTCCCCCATTCTGGCATATTATAGCTAGTGACGACGGACGCAAGTCGAGTTCTCGTTCTCATCGAATTTACCCCTCTTCGCGCGTTGCTGCTGCGTTTCCTCATCCCCTCCTCCCAGCTTTCAGTCGTTCAGCCGTTGGTTGAGTCTGTCCTCCAACGAGGGTTATGAGTATGATTTCTGTTATCGTTGGGTTGCTTGTCGCCAGCACGCTGCTCAGCAGGCTCTTCCGTCTGCATGCTGCCATCCACGCCCCGTTGGGAGGCTGTTAGCACCGAACGGACACGCGCTCCCAGATTGTCTTCCGACTGTCGCGATTCTATGTCGCCAACAGGAAGGCCAACTATGTCCTCTCGGAACGAGATGTAATCATCTTCGACTTCCAGCGGGCCCCGCCTAACCTCTTTCTAGAGATCCCGCCTGGAAGCCGGTGGTACAGTGTGCGGCAGACGCACTTCAGCGAGGAGATGTGTATCAGCATCCAGGCGCTGTCAGAACGATGGTTCATCAGTGAAATGAGAGCATGGAACCCGCCGGTGCTCTGGGGTCCGCAAAGACCCCAGCAATGGATGGATTTTGGTCACGATGATCCGGGCGACGACACCGCCACCGCGGAGCTGATCGGGTCGGAGCGAACGCTACAGCTATACCACACCATCGCGAGCGTCGTGCAGGACGCCGAGGTGTATTTCTCACTTTGCACCATTCCGCTATGGGTACGTGGAGTGTACTGGATCGTCTGTCACGTTCCCTCTGCGCAGCATTGGATGGTCCAGCAGGTCCTCTGGGCTCAACTACGGATGATCTTTTATCGGAATGATTTCTGGGAAAGCCACGGTGCCTGTTACATCTTCCGCTGGCTCTACTGGATGAATCCTCCGCAGTGGGCGCGGGACTTTGAGGCTCGGAGCGAATTTGGTATCTCTAGGATTGTACAGGGGTCGAATTATTGGCTGGGTCGAACGCTCTTTGGGATGAGCGACTCCTATAGGGAGTATGCATTGGTGGATGATTCACGGGCGAAGTGATTCCCTGGTTATAGTCCCAGAAAGCCCCCCATTGGCTTCACTACTGGCATGATATTTAGCACTGCTACTCTGCTATCCTACTATACAGCTTCTAATGCTGTATCTAGGAAAGAAATGATATCCTTGTTGGTAGTCCTACCCTGCTAGCATCAAATACCCTCCTCAGATTGGGCAGAGGGGAGATGAACCTCATATTCTTTTCAGGCAATTCTTCAATCCCCCCATCCAGGAAGGGATATACACACTTTTTAGCCTTGTCAAGGAATCCACGGCCCGATCCAGCTGCAGGGACATCCAGGCTAACGAACAAGTGCTTACGAGCTACAGAGCATCTGACGTCGGTTATGTACGTCAAGAAAGTCCTTTCACTTAGACTAATCCCAACCAAATGCACTAACTTTGATCATAACACTGGTATCCTAGATCGTTGCGTACTCCGTAGCACGCCGGTGCTTACTTTCGAATTCCAGCACAAATAGAATCTAAGAGCCTCACGACAAGACATTGAGCCCTACCTTAAGACTAGATTTGATAAAGCTTAGCCTAAGCTTGGCCTTAATGGAAAACACCAAAGTGTTCAGATGTTTCAGAAAGCAATCAGTCAGGCCTTACTATCCTTGATAATACACTTTCTCACGAGAAGGTCGCCATAACCGAAGGGTTTGGTTCTGACGGCCAGTTATAGTAAATCCAGGTGACCAAACCATGGCCTTCGTAAAGCTAGGGCTAGGCACGACGAAATTACGAACATTCGAAGTCGAATGCGAATAAATATTCGTAGATTGTCAAGAATTATGACAGAATCTCTGATTTATATATATCTCTCAATAACACCAACTATCTCATAGTCCCAGTGTCAACACCTAGCCGCTATATTGAAAGCGAGCTGTTGCTTACTGCATTTGCCCAAAACAGCGGGTAAGCAGGTGCCACCAATTTCCACCTCCTTTGATCAATTAGAACATGAAAGGAGACGATCAGCAATCAGATTACTGTTTGCAACTGCAATTTAGGCAGCAATATTGTTCTTTGTATGTCCTATGGCATAAACATGCAATAGATTCCGATAGTTCTAGATAGCAATCCAGAGGATTTCATCCCGAATGCTAATTCGGCACTCATTTTCCTTCCGTGCCTAGGATTCGACACTCAGCAGTCAACAAGTGTCTCTGCAAACCTAGCAAATCCACTCCAATGATAATCAGAAGCCGGTATGGCTAGGTAACCCCTAGCTGCTGCGGTCATACACGCATACTCATCACCGTGGCTTCTCCACCAAGGGAGCAACTAGTTCTTCTCCATTGTCACTGACTCGTCGACTGTTACCATCACATCTTCAAAGTATCGATCAATATCAGATAGACGTTGTCTCTGTGGTTGGAGTTTCTGCAATAGTCGTACCTCTATACTCTGCGTATGGGTGATATCATTGTCATTGGGTGTCATTGACTGTTCCCTTACTAATGGATATTGTTCACGGAGAAGTTCTTTGATATGCTTGATAACCTTCGGGGCTGTCAGGCCTCCTAATTCTTTCTCTAACAATAGGGTCTTGAATCGTGGGTCTAGGATCAGACCGACATAATTGGCATCGTGCCCATCCATGAGATTATAATACTTCTAGAATTTCTTCTGGCCCACCGATTCAGCAGCAGCTATCTCTCGATGAAGACCTGAAAATCATCCCTCTCGACAAACAGCATCATTTAATATGTCGTTGCAGTTCGTAGTAGATAGGTATCGCGAAACTTATCTACGGTTAGCATCTTGATACCACGAGGGTGAACTCCTCAAATTTCGCGAGCAGATGCTCGATCTGTTCCAAACGGTCCCAGTCATCATCAGTAAATGATGGAAGATAGGTTTAATGCTCAATCCATTTTCTAGTTTGAGGTTTAGCCTTCGATGCGTCCTACGTAAAGCTTAAGCTTCCATTACTGGTAGCTTTGGCGATGCCTGTCTACTCGGCTCGCCTTCTGCCTGGTGTCATATTAATTTACATGAACGGATTTATATTAGTTAACATTCCTATTGGTGTATTTCACATGTGCTCGGGTTGATAATAGTAAGAACTGTAGCCTTTGTGGCTGGATCATATTCAAGCTTTCGGTACGCGCTCCCACCCATTTGCATGGTATATCAGTGCAGAAGAGCATCTTTCTTTTCCATAACCGTAATAGAAACATCCAGTATATCACCTTAGTGTTTCTTCTCAGTGGACTGTGAGATTTCGAACATGCTGACGGTGAAGATGCTGCAATGGTCGGCGGAGTGACTGTACATGTTTTGTAGAAAGGACCTGTCGGTACATGTCCAGCCAAAGGACACAGATAGATGGCAATGACGCGTGAACTGGGTCCTTAGCTTCGAGTCTTAGCTTCGAAAAGTCAAAGGACCGGTGGAATCAGATACCGTGCTCCAAGGTATTTCAAGAGTTCATGTGAGAGTGAAGCTATAGAATACACTTCTCTGTGGAGCGCACGGCCCTGGCTCCAGAGGATGTGATAGCTTTGGATCTCTCACCAAAAAAAAAAAATCAAGAGTCGACGTATTACACATTTAATCAGACTGCTGATGGTTACGATATAGCCAATGGATGAAGTGGGAATTGTGGTGGTAAGTTGTAGGAGTGTTGGGAATATCGTCTAATTGGATGTGGCACCATCAGATGCGCATACAAGAACATAGTCCAGTTCGCAACGGGAGGGAAAATATCATTATGCTGCGAAACAAGAGACTTCTATTAATTATATCTTTTCTATTTCATAGCTCCACTATCACAATCATGCATGGTATCTTTTCTCCGAAATCATGCGATAAGTTCGCACTATCAGAGTGTATGAGAAGCAAGCAAAGCAAAGAAGCAGGGTACTCTTGAGGGTATTGAGTATTATGAATAAGAGACCACAGGCTCGGTACGGCACTCCCATCTAATAATTGACTTCAAGATCAACTCAAAAAATGGGTATTATGCAAATGGAAAGAGAAAAGCGTGAGAACGCGCTCGGGTATTATGGTCCACAAATCGGACAAACAAATAGGGTATTAGGAAAGCGGAAACGATAGTAAAGGATAAACCGATGAGCCAAGAGCCTCAAAACCAGTAGCGGGTACCTCATGACGGAATTTCCATGATTATTCGGAGAAGCCGTGGAAAGGGGGATGCTCGCTTATTTGGCGGGTTCCTCTGTTAAACTTGTTAGTAACTATTTGACTTCTGTTGATATGCAATAAGCACTAACCCTTGGTGGTCTCAGCAGGAGCTGCTGTCTCTGCGGGTTTCGCTGCTTCAGCGGGAGCAGCAGACTCTTCGGGCTTCACTTCCTCAGCTGGCTTGTCCGTAGAGGGACCGGCAGCTGTGATATGATTATTAGCACTCTGAATTTCTTCTCGACTAGTCGGTCAATGGGTAAAACAAGTAAACTCACCACCTTCAGCGGCCGGCTCTGCAGGCTTTGTTTCAGCAGCTGGCTGTGTCTCCTCAGGTTTGTCGGCAGCCGGAGCAGCAGCCTCACCATCCGCCTTCTTTCCATCCTTCTTCTTGCGGCTGAAGATTTTCTTCAGGCTCTTCTTCAGCTGAGCGAACACGTCTGGAGCTTTTGGTAAGTCAACAAAGACACATGACAACCTTGTGGGCTCTGGGACACCCTGAAAAGAAATCAGTTACTTACGAACACCGGGCATTTTGAAAAGAATTTTAGGAATAGTAGAAATGTGAAAGTAGGGGTAGGAGACTGCAGTGTACACCCGTAGGGTGGTGCTGGTTTGGCCGAGGTTGTAGAGTTGGTTGAGACAATGTTTCCCAATTACCAATTTGGGGACTGTTGCACGAGGCCAGGTGATCAAGCCAACAGAAACAATGAAGAGGCAGAGAAAAAAAAAAGAGACGAGACAACGTCGACGATGATACTCTTAAGATGGGCGCTGTCGAGGGGGGCCACGTGATGGGGGCACGGCCCCTGATCGTCTCTACACCAAATCTACTCTAGTCCAACTCATCATCGTCTCCTTTTCCTGCACGTCTTATCGCACAAGCTTGCTTTCCTTCGGTCGACTTCGGCGGCGTGTTCCACGACGGTCTCCACAACATTACCCGTGCCGACCATTCTTCGGAGTGACCCGCTGAATGGGGGTTCTCGTTTATTTTACCTCAGGTATAAAAATTCAACTTAATATGATGCCTCACCTTTACTCTGCGCGTCGGGATTCCAGAAGAGGCGATCTCTGCAGGACCTGGAGGCCCTGACCAACATATTTTTATCTTGGAGTCCCTTCTCCTGTCGTACAAAAGAAGTCAGACATGCAGATCACCTTCTCCGCAGGCCAAACGAAGCCATACCGGCGCTATTGAACGCTTACAAATTAGGTCTCCGCTTTTCACTGGCAGACCACCTCAAGACCCTAGCAAATATTATTAGTTCGTGACGGCAAAGGGCCTTGCAAACCATGCGATCCAGATGCTGCATGATCCCTGAACAGCGTGTTCAACGTTCTCAACAATGTTGGTTGGTGGTGGTGGTGGTGGCTGTGCCCCATTCTTTCTAGGAGACTCTAAGAATCTGGGGATGTCAAGTGATCGAGATAGGGTACGGAGCTCAAGGCTTCCTGACTACGAGGTCGAGGGAGAGAGCACGGTAGAAAAACTTGAAACAGCTTAAGAACTCATGTTTCGTTTAGTTACTTACAGAGATTGCTCTCCTAGACGGCGAACCGCAGTTCCACTTCCTCCTTCAAGCCATAAAGTAGTTTAGCGTCCCGGATCCACTGGAAGAGACAGCTTTCACATCCACTCATAGCGCCAAAGGGGTTAATCTCCACTAACTGGACCTTCCCCGAAGCTGGCCTCAAAATATCGAAGATGAAGCCCTCATCCCGGATTCTCTTACGCGTCTTGACGTCGGCTGTCCTCTCCGCGTGTTCTAGAATCCGTTGGCGGAGGACACAAGCTGCGGAGTAAATCTCCTGGGCTTCTTCCCGGGCATTGGCTGGATCCCTAAATATGAAAGGAGAAGTCCATCGATACTGCGAAATTGCGGAGATGCGCTTCCTGTGAGGTGGGCAAAACACACGGCATTCCCTTGAGCAGTCCATCGCCACATTGAAGGGTATCAAAAAGATTTTTGGCTTCTCTTGAGGATCTTCTTCGAGCACATCAGTTATAGCCCTGATTGCCCGCATAGACGTGTATAGGCGGTCGATCAGATCATCTAGACTTTCCACCGTGGAATTACGCGCCTCGCTCTCCTTTGCACTACAGTAATCAACACGCAGGAACCATTTACTGCCTTGAAACACATCTTCTACCTTGACCCCGGTAGTTGTAGTCTTTGGAAACAGAGATCTCAATTCTTCGCGGGTCTCATCATCAAAGTGTCCGCCCGAACACCACATCAAATACAGTGAACCGAGTTCCTGCGCCAAATAGCGTGGTATTTCGAAAACATGCCATGTTCTCGCTCCTTGGCTTGAAGCAATCGCGTCGATCCAGTGACTGATCGGTGTTGAGTAGAAACTGGGCTTCACGTGGCGCAGACCGTTCTCTTCCGAGACCTCCGCTGAGATCTCGGCGGCCGTATGATGAGACGTATTAAAGTTTCTGGTCTCTGTCCACTCATTCCTTGCCGTTGTGATGGATTCCTGAACATCTGTGAATGGCAGCAGATTAACGTTTGCTTTCATGCTGTCCATGTCTGCAAGGGGTGTGGGCGTCAGGGTGCTTTGTGGAGACACTGGCATTTTGGCTCAAGGTCGTACTAGCGAAGATGGTACAAGCCTCAGGGGCAGCTGGAGAAAGAGTATAGTATTATGGGAAAGTGGAGTCGACAAGAGAAGAACTTGAAGACTAACTTTTATGATAATAGGTAACTGTGACCTAGTCACTAACGTCCCTAGGCAAGGAACCAGGGAACCCAGTTTGGGACGGGAACCTTGGAATCGTTTTTGGTAGTAGTCACCGGCGAAACCCAGACTGGGAATGCAGTCTAGGCAATCAAAAGAATGCCTAGAGGAATACAATGTCAAGTAGGTATAAGCTCATCTTAATCGCCTCATGAAGTTCCCAATGATATCTGGCTGTATGAGGAATACTCCCCGCACATCATGGCACTGGAAAGACTCGAGTTTACCTCGATACACTGCTGTTTGCCTCTCAACTCCCATTACCGATGCGTTATAGCTTAGGACGTGAAGATTACCAATTTGAACCTGCGCCAAGATCTTCCAATTCAACATATCTGACTAACCGTGATGATTAAGCTATCAATCGGCTGACTATTTATAATGCAAGAGCTCCACTAAGTATCTACTGATAGTGGATCCTTCAAGATACAAATTGACATTTGAAATATTATACAGAATCGATGTAAATATACAAGTAATAGCTAAGTACTAGTTCCCGTCTGGTAATCTTGTTATTAGGGTGGCGCGGATCACGGGATATTAATAATATTCTTCCAGAACATACGGTAGAAGCAAGAAATAGGATAGGCCTGAATAGCTTCAAGATTCTAGGGGTTCCCTGGAATAGCAGGCGGTCTCCCCACTGCCACATGTGGACCATACCTACGTACTAACAAGGTTACTGGGGGTAAACGAGTATGGAGTTCCATGTTACCTCCAACTCTAACGCTTCCGAGCAGCATCTACAAGTGACCTATTCAGAGCCACTCCTTCGTACCCAAATGAGAAATAAATTGTCCTCCATATCCATCTTGAATATTAGCCTTCTCTACCACCGAGAGGACAGCTTTCACCGACTCCTCCGGTGTCAACAGCCTCTTGAAGTGGGGCGCATATTCTGCGAGCTTGGCAGCAAAAGTGCCGTTCTTTTGTTTTTCCTCTTCAGTGACATCTACGCGATTGTTTAGTTTTAGAATAATTACCTCATTTATATGCGAAGAACCGTGATAAACGAACCTTCAGTTACCCTCTCCGTCGCAACCATACCGGGTGATATGGAAAGGAAGAGAATTCCTTCTTGCTTGTAGATAGCGTTGTATTTCGCCATTGCGACATTCACGGCGCCCTTGCTGATGGAGTACGGAGCAGCGACAGCGATCTCGACGTCATTGATGAGGTCCAGGTCAGCCATACCGCTGGAGATGGTGATAACTTTCTTCACGGCCCCCTTCTTGATGAGAGGGAGGAAGGCATTGATCGTCTTGATGACGCCTAGGACATTGACTTCGAAGCTGTCGCGGATGTCTTTCTCCAGGGTCGAAAAGTCATCATCGCTGTTGTTTTGCCAGTGTCAGACCTATAACCGTGCTTATTATCTTGAAGACTAGAAGACATACAAGTCAATCAACGTCTTAACTGAGCTAATGTGAGATATTATGGCGGCATTGTTGATCAAGCAGTCCAGACTGCTACCCGTGAGGTTCTTTACTTTGTCGGCTGCTAGCTGTGTTGCTTTGTTAGTCTTACGAGGTGACTATGATGGAATTCTATACCTTCAGAGATGGCAGGTCATTATAATCAACCTCGATCATGTGGACATTCTGCAGCCCCTGTGCTTGCACTTTTGAATCCGCAGCGGTTTTGTTACGGACCAGACCAACAACGATATTGTCTGTGTTCTTGGATAGTTGGCGCACGAACTCGAACTATCTCAGAACCATGATCATCAGTATGAATGGACATGGAAATTGAACTGTAACGGGAGAGCATGCAAGTACCCCTAGTCCTCGGCTGGCACCAGTGATAGCGTAGGAAGGCATGAGGACGGTCAGTTCAAAGATGTCGATTTTCAAACAAGACGAGCCAATCTATGTACGATTTGGAGTCTGAAGATGGAATGAACTGCAATAAGAGCAAGATATCATCATCTTATATATGTCTTTCACGCAGGCTGGAGTCTCCATAGAATCAATTCCGTGCTTGTATTCGTGGTCGAGGTCCACTGTTTGCAACATGTTCTAATACATAGTCAGATTTGGAGACAGAAAGAGTGAAACGCGCATCTGATTGGTCCAGAGGCTTTGCCTCTTGCCGCTTTTACATCCTACCCACAATATTAGTCAAAAGAGCAGTTTGCAATGTTTTCGACCGTGTCAAACTCGGCTTGAAAGGCTGTTCTTATGGAGTATCTCGGAGGAAAGATATGGATATGATTAGAAAGACGGACGATTTTGTCCAGGATTAAGTGATTGCTGGAACTGTGGGGGGTGCCTGGAGCATAAAAACTGGGCGGCAAAAGAACGTGACTACCGTTATTCCAGTGATTATAAAAATTTTCAAGTATGTATATTTATAATAATATCTTCCATTAAAAGTTTTTGAAACTATATTGTGAGATATATTTCCATATATGCTCTTTGTTCCACAGCATCTTTCTAACCCCTTTTAGGCTACACGGGAGACAGGTAAACCTGGCGACGTCACCGCCCGGGGAAGCTTGAGTGGAGAATTGGAGCTTACAACACGCGGGACAATGCTGGCAAAAGCGCTAAGCAGCACATCGATCTGGACCTAAAATGACTGACATTATTTGTTAAACTGGCCGTGACACTTCCCTGATGGAATACGCCACGATGGAGACGTTCGATGTGTCCGTCCCTCATGAAGCCTCGTCCAACGTGGTCACCGTGGGGGAGCGGGCCCAAGAACCACAACAACCCAAGCCTGTAACAGATCTTAAAAAATCACCGGCAGCACCTGTTGTCACAAATGATGATCCTGCGATTTCTCCAGAGATACCGCCTCCTGTGGAACGGCCAGTCAGGGCCAAAACGGACCTAGCTAACATCGAGGGAGAGCAAGAGACCCCGAAGGGAACGCCTTCGTTCCCCGAGCTATCCTACAATCCACCGGTACCTCCAGGTGTTGCGGACGAAAATGTGGATGAAGGAGATGAAGAGCCGCAGGTGGCGACCTCCTTTGAGCGAGATACCTCTCCAGCGACTTCTGTGCCGAAGAATCGGACTGCGCTGTACGAGAGATTCAGCGAAGATGGCATTGCGCGGATGCATAAATTCTCTCTATACGAGACCGCGACTCGGTACTATATGGTCGGCATGGATTTGTTGGATACGCGCTTCCGAATTTTGAAAATTGATCGTACTGCAGATACTGGGGATTTGAGCATCGCAGAAGATGATATCGTCTATACCAAGAAGCAGATGAGTCAATTGTTGGACGCTATAGATGACGGAAACAAGAGTTCTGGAGGTCTGAAGCTGAAGTGTAGTGCCTGGGGTCTGCTTGGATTCATCAGTTTTACCGGTGCATACTACATGTTACTGGTCACCAAGAGAAGTCAGGTGGCCATGATAGGCGGTCACTACGTCTATCAGATCGACGGCACGGAGCTCGTATCCTTGACAACGTCTTCTCGGTTCAAGCCTGAAAAGTACCCGGAGGAGGCCAGGTATATTGGGATCCTGAACAACCTTGACATGACGCGTTCCTTTTATTTCAGTTATTCATACGACATTACAAGGACACTACAGCACAATATCTGTCGTGAGAGACACAATCTCCAGAAAGGCTTGCCACATACCGCCAACTATGATCATAATTCTATGTTTGTTTGGAACCAGCACCTACTAAACCCTGCTGCTGCGATACTCAAGAATACCTATGACTGGTGTCTTCCGATTATTCACGGTTACGTCGATCAGTCCAAGCTGTCCGTATATGGACGATTGGTGTACATCACAATCATTGCTCGGAGGTCTAGGTTCTTCGCGGGCGCACGCTTCTTGAAGAGGGGAGCGAATGACCTTGGCTATGTTGCAAATGATGTGGAAACGGAACAGATCGTATCCGAGATGACAACGACGTCGTTCCACGCTCCAGGTCCGAAATTATATTCGAATCCCCAGTACACGTCCTATGTCCAACATCGAGGTAGTATTCCATTGTACTGGACCCAGGAAAGCACAGGAGTTACTCCAAAACCGGATATTGAGCTGAATCTTGTGGATCCTTTCTACTCCGCAGCGGCGTTGCATTTCAATGATTTGTTTATGAGATACGGCGCACCTGTATACGTTCTGAATCTCATTAAAGCAAAGGAGCGGACACCACGCGAATCCAAGCTTTTGAAGGAATATACCAACGCCATCAGCTATCTCAATCAATTCTTACCGGAAGACAAAAAGATCATCTACAAAGCATGGGACATGAGTAGAGCGTCCAAGAGTCGCGATCAGGATGTCATTGGAACGCTTGAAGATATTGCGAATGACATAATCCCGAAGACAGGGTTTTTCAAGAACGGAGAAGATGAGGAATTAGGCTTGCAACTGCAGAACGGTGTCGCTAGAACAAACTGCATAGATTGCCTCGACCGCACCAATGCTGCCCAATTTGTCATAGGCAAACGAGCCTTGGGCTATCAACTCCACGCTTTGGGGGTCATTGACGTGACTACAGTTGACTATGATACGGACGCCGTGAATCTCTTCACTAACATGTGGCATGACCATGGCGATACGATAGCTATTCAATACGGAGGATCCCACCTTGTCAACACTATGGCGACATATCGAAAGATTAACCAGTGGACCAGTCAGTCGAGAGATATGGTGGAGAGTTTCAAAAGATATTATAACAACTCGTTCTTAGATGCACAGCGTCAGGAGGCATACAATCTCTTTCTAGGGAATTACATATTCTCTCAAGGGCAACCTATGCTGTGGGATCTCTCTACGGACTATTACCTCCACCATGCTGACCCAAGAGCATGGTCGGACTTAAAGAAGCCTAACTATATCCGCTGGTATAACTCCGAGTTTCTGGAGAAGCGCAAAATGCCACCTGCAGTATGGTCGCAGAAAATGACCAAGGAGCCAATCGAATACTTCGACGATTACTGGCTGGAGTACTACAGGCCTCTGGCAGTATCCTCATTCTCCAAGGTTTTCTCGTTCAAAATGAATTCCACGCTCCGGTATTTGCCCTTCCGCTCG
Source organism: Paecilomyces niveus (assembly GCA_003116535.1). Lineage (NCBI taxonomy): Eukaryota > Fungi > Ascomycota > Eurotiomycetes > Eurotiales > Thermoascaceae > Paecilomyces > Paecilomyces niveus. The sequence continues at coordinate 263,746 of QEIL01000009.1, forward strand.
ACCCAAGGCGGCCGATATGACCTCAGTCCCTTCGTCCCTCGAATTCTGCACGATCCAGTGAGCCGTGACGGACAACAACAACCACCACAACGGAAAGGTGTGAAGATCAAAGAACCTTCCGACAGCTTCAGCGATTACTCCAATGGATCGCGCTCAAGCCTCATCTCACCCACCAGCCAGACATGGAGCCACCAACCTCCTTCCGCGGAAAGACGACCCCCATCTGTAGGTATCATCAAAGAGCCGACATTTGAAGTTTCGAAGGGTTCCATGATCCCACCAATGCAATCCTCCACAGCGGAGTCATCCACTACGCCCAGCAAAGACCAGATTGCCCAGTGGACTCTCGGCCAACTCGTCACAGACAGCCTCAATCCCTCTGTCACCGCCACCGAAGCCGAAGAATACGAGCGATACATCAACCACCCACTCAAGGTACCCCTAGTCGTGACATCCGAAGCCGAAATGACCGCCGCCTCGATCCGAGAGCGCGTTTCCAACATCGACTACCTCGAGTACGTCAATAAGTGCGACCTCGAAGACGGCGGCCTCGACGCTATGGCGGAAGAGAACCTAGCAGATTACGCGGAGTTCCTAAACGTCTCAGAGGAAGGACTGACTGTCGTAGCGGAGGACTATGAGAAGAAGAGATATAAGCGCTATCGGCAATGGTTAAGAGGAAAGAGTCTGTTCAAGCAGCGGGTAGATGTGTGATGGTCTCTGCTTTTGCATTTCCTCCATCTTGTTTTTGTCTTTTCATGATACCATGCCTGCGATTCATGTAACGATACCCCTTGCATGTTTACGTGTAGAGACACGAATGGAATGTGGTTATTTTGAGCTCTTTAGTTCATTTTCTATTTCCTCTATCCTAATTGTTTACCTTCCCTAGATAAAGCCAAGAACTCAACTTAACATACACCTTGTAAGGATTGTCCGAAGCTTCATTTACCACAGCCTAGAAGCCACCGCCAACCTTCCGAAAACATCAGAACAAATCATCAAGATTATCAGGGGAAATATCCGCAAACAACAACTCCCTCAAATCCTCATCCGCAGCAACAAGTTCTCCGAGCTCTTTCTCTACGTCGATATCGTCATCGACACCTAACCGATTATCTCCCTGGAACTTGCCGTCGACTTTGATCTCCTCAGAGACTGAGAGCAAGACGACCTTGAGCAGGTAGACACAGCCTTTTAGCTGATTTTTCAACTGTGCGAGCTGTGATATTCCAGTCTCGGGATCAAGCCGTGATGGGGGAGATAGATCTGAGATATGACAATGTTGATGTTGATGTTGATCCTTTCCCTCCCGTTCTGTGACCTGCTTCTCCTCATCAAGGACATGAAGCCAGCATTCACATATCCCACCGAGAATTTCGCCGCGCCATCGCCATATGCGTGGATGCGCGTTCAGAATGACGCTCCGTGTGGCTGATGTCGCTGCTAGAAGGAGTGGTAGGTATGCAGTCCCGAAGGGGTTAGTTAATGTCGAATAGAGCAACGGGATGATATCTTGCAGGTATTTCGTCACGTGGATGCGCAGCTCGTCGAGGATGATGCTCAGTTGTTCGAGTAAGAAAGTAGACAGGCGCGGATACGGAAATGATGCGATGGACGAGGAGGCGGTAGGTGTGTTTGAGCTGATGTGATGGAATGATGGGATGAGGCCGATGCGAAGTATCTGCGTTATGCCGCGGAGGTAGGCTGTATGATCGTCTTCGCAAGACTGGGTTTTGTTGATGGAGCTGCGGGTTGAAGGATGTGAATTATCCCGAGGGTAGCGGGTTTTCAGAACGGATATCAGAGCTGGGTAGGCGGCTCCGAGGAGTTGGAGGGACGCGTCTTCCGGAGTGATGGTGGGTAGTGAGAGAAGACATGGGGTGATAGCATCTTCGAAGACGGAGGAAAGATTCGTTCGACGGAGAATGTCCGATTTTCCTTCTCGTAGAGAGATGAGTAGTTTGGAGAGAAGGTCGCAACCGCGAGTTTTGAATGATGTGTTTTCATCATCTATGAGAGAGAGAATGGGCGGAACCAATAATGGGAAGTGGTCTTCGACGTGACAAGTGTCGGAAGGCTTTGACGAAGGAGAACTTATTAGCAATGGAAAGAATATATTGGAGATAGAAATAGATGGGATAGTCTTCTGCAAATGACGTGAGGCCAGACGTACCTGATAATTAGAAAGAGCCCATGCGAAGACCGTCGTAGAGTAGACATCGCGATACTTCCACGGCTTCGTCTCTGGATCAAAAAGACTATAATCAAACCGAGGTGCAGGCGTAGGATGGAGATTCTTGCGACCCGTCGAGGTAATTGCTGGATTCTTGGTCTTCGCAAAAAGAGGCTTGATTCTCAATTTGAGAATATCTTCAAGGATATTCCACAGGCCAGAAGCATCATCTGATCGTTTCTTTGAGACATAGCTATCTAGCACTTCCAGAGCTTGTCTACGGCTCTGTTCAGTCATCCACGGATCCTTTTCAGACGTGAAGCTAGCGAGAGTCGTGACGATGTCTATGACATTACTCGCTTCTTCGATAGGCAAGACAGTGCTCAGATTGCTGAGGACCGAGACTCCAAGCGATAATCGAAATCTAACATCCTTCAAGCTCTCCGTAAGCGGCTTCTTCTTCTCTTCTGTTACGATAGTTAGGCACTGCGCATAAGCTTGGTGATGTAAGACCGGTAACGTACTATCAGCCGAATAGGCCACCTCAAGCGCGTCTGCAAACTCCGAAGACGGTTGTGAAATACGAACAAGCCATTTGTAAAGATCATTTGCAGCTTTCTCGTCCGTCTGCGAGAGAGGCTTAGGGCCCCAGGCTCTCAAAGAGGCCTGGGCGACAAGAAGGTTCTCACATGTCTAGGATCCAACATTAGTAGTCACATTATTTACGGCATTACTCTCTAGCTAAGACAACTTACTTCTGCGTGGCCAGTTGAATCATTAGTTAGAATGTCTCTTGATAGAGTGTCGAGTCCATCTGGCAAGGCAACCCCATCTGGGTTGAATTCCGGGCTGTTTTCTCGGTCTGCCTTTTTCAGATATTCACGTGCCGCACTGCGAAGTGTATCCATGACAGGTCGGCTTTAAGAGAAGCTAAAGCGATACATGAACAAAGTTGGAACTAGATATGTTTAGTGACGTTAATGCTCTGAATAGGTGGTCTTTTATTATTACAATGGAAGAGGTCCGCGATGCGGAGACTTTGATGGGTGTCCAATCAAGGGCGTCAACTACGGATTATCAATGGCGATTTACCCGATTTTCCTTCTCAACCAGTTTCTCCACGTCCGCCCATGATTCACAACTCCCATGTTCCTATTTTGCTAGCGTAAAATCAAATTCTGACTTCCGTTCCTGGAGCATCTCCAAAGCCTTTTCTTTGTCAGAAATTTCTGGATGCAGAAGCTGCCATTTTGTCACCATATCCAGCGCTTTGCTCATCCAAGGTCCCTTCGTAGCCCCGAAACTCGCCATGATCTCGCCTCCATTTACGATAGGCTTCAACTCGCAGACTCCGAGAAGATCCTGACGGCTGATGTATGACAAAAATTGGTCGTACTCACGGATCACTGCTGGCAATTAGTTCCTGTGTAATATGCACTGAAATCCGACGAAAGGAAAAATGTTCTTGTTACCTTCGTCAAAACTACGGCCCTTCATGATCTCTAAAAGTATAGCCATAACAACGCATAGCCTCCACTCCTTCCTCCATTCACGGATCCTTAGGCCAACCAGCTGTCGAACCTCTGCATCTGTCCCGGGTATGCTTCCCGCTAGTATAGACGCCTTGGTTTCAATGATCTGAGCAGCGCTGTTGGCGGCATCCGTTAATATGCTTGTGGTCCTGTTATCTGCCCGTAGACTGTCCTTGGCCACTTCAGCGACCCGGGGAGGAGGAGGCTTCTCTTTCTTGCCTTTTGGTTCACGCACGGCTACAGTTGCCCAGGGAGCAAATGCAGCAATAACCCAGGAGTAGTAGGCATCGGATGCGTCACTGATGAGAGTGTTTCGCACTCTTTCCATAGTCTGGCCGACTTCGCCTAACTTTTCTTGCCCGAGTCTCAGCAACCTCTCCTGGGCGTCGTAAGCCAAGGACCATGACGACGTGTCAGCTTGGGCCTCGTCCCGATGATTCGCAAATATCGTACTGTATAACCCTAGCCGATCGATGTATTGTAGAGCTCCTCGGGGATCAGGGCCTAAAATGTATCGTTAGCCGATGCCCGAGGCAGGAAAGGACCTGTCAAAAAACACACCTCGAAGCATTTTATCCAGTTCAGTCAATACGCGCTCCTTGCTGATCTTGATTTTCAGAGCTTCCTTGATATCATCATTCTGCATTGCTATTTCCGTTTCCTTGTCAATTGTGTATCCTAGTCGACTTGCGAAACGGATCAACCGCAGAACACGCAGCGGATCGTCCTTGAATGTTTGATATGGTTCTAAGGGAGTTCGAATGAGGCGGCTCTTCAGGTCCTCGATTCCTCGCCCGGTGAAGTCTTCAACTATTGAGCGATTCAGGTTATAGAAAAGGGCATTTACGGTGGCATCACGGCGTAAGGCATCCTCTTCTGCGGTTCCGAATTCCATCTGAGGATTGCGACTATCCTCCGTATACGTCTCTTTTCGTAGATTGACTAAGTCAATATCCATCCCAAAAATCTTTGTCGTGACCGTCTCCAGATGCTTTGATTTCTCCGGATTCGCTTCGATCTTGTGAAGGCTAACGATCGCCTCGCTCAACTCGCCGTCCGAGTGGTTCCTCTTGTACTTCTCCAAGTTTTCTGGCACGTCGAGGTATTCCTTCAGTGCCATTCCAAATTGATATCCCGTCATACTACTAATTCCCACATCGATATCATTACTGTCGACTCCTAAAAGCTTGTCCCGCACCCAGCCCCCAGTAAACCGTAGCACCATCTCGGTCCCAGCAGCAGCTCCATCCGTGCCTTTCACCGCCGTCTGCTGATGTATGTATTGCGCGACGTCGAGCAAAAGAGTCTTGATCGTCCTCTCTATTGGAGTAAGCTCGAGTTCCGGTAGAGGCTGAGGTATTTGTTGTGGCGTTTGTGCTTTGCTTGCGTGAGCCATGGTGGTCGGAGAGCTTTCGTGCGGGGCAGCTGCAGTGGATATACGCCTCCTCTTCGTCGCTCGTTCAGCTGGATTTTCCTCGTACTCCCTGCCGGGCATGGAACAGTGAGATGGCGTAAGAGAGCGAAGTGGGAGAATGGCCCGTTTCGAGGTCAATTGGCTGCTGCGATGTGTTGAGTGAGCCTCTGATGGCCCGACGGCGGGATGGATTCGAGCAGAGAAGTCGGCCGTAGTGCGTGGGATGGAGAAGCAACGGAGACGTGCAAACTGTCTCTGTGAGTGAATAAACCGCATCTATAAAAGTAGCGGCCAACTCATTGTCCACCTTTATCACCCTTGACGTATGAGTCGATTCAAAGTGACTCAAGTAACTTGAGCAAGGCTGAAGTTGGAGCTGGAGCTCTTGACTCACGTGTTTAAGTCGGCGACATCACTTTCTTTGAGGGACGCTGACATTGATATGACAATGAAAGATTCCTTATCCGTTAGTAACCACCGATATCGCTATGGAAGCTGTAGAATTTGAATTCTCTCATATACTCTGATAGGAAAGCCGATTTTATTTGCGGGATCTTCACACTCTCATAGACAACCCCCGAAAATAAGGTTCTATGCAGCTATTCTAGGTGCGTGTTTACGGCGCAGGCAAATAGAAACAACCAACGCAAATTGCGGTCTGAATCTTTAATTATGAACGATGATCTGTGCCAAGAGGCATAAAGATATATTTTGAAGTCATGTCCACACAGGATAGGACCGTGATACTTCTATATGGGATTCATTAGGCTGATCCACAATGAGATGCTGCGACTTCCTGTGGGCGAGAAAATATACAGATATTTGTTGAGTAAGGTGGACATCCGGACACGAAAGGCCTTTTAACTGTGAATAAAGATTGACCATGGCAAAAACGTGGAGAAGTGGACCGAAGTAAGAAATAGATTGCGGATGCCAGCACAGCCCGTCCCGACTGACGTTGCAGGGGCGGCCTCTTGATTTCCGCTCTCCGCCATATCACTAATTGATTCCCCAGTCACTTTCGCCCACGAGATCCCCTGATTCCACGATCGCCAACGACTTATAGATGCGGACAACAAGTTTCAGGCGTCGAATTCCTCCAGCCAGAAGTACAAAAGATAGCAGGTGTCCATGACATCTCCCGGAGATGCTGCTCCGGTCAAGCCTCCGCCGTCCTTTGCGCCAGGAGCTCCGATCGTTGTTCCCAAGACCAGATATGCGGATGAACTCGAATCCTCTAACTCATTAAATTCAAACAACCTGGCTGATTCGAACATAATCCAGTCGCCGACTGTGCCTTTTTCTCCGGAGCTGCCGTCGCGCTCGGCATCTCCAATTTCGCGGGTGTCGACCTCCACCCCACGCCTTAGCAGGTCATCATCACTCGGGTCACCTCTAGGAGGTCCGCTTGATGGCGCCAGCGATATCAGATCGCTGATAATACGTGCTTTTTCTCCAACAATTGGCGTCTACGCATCTGATGATACGAATGAGTTGGTGTGGCAGAAGGGTTTCAAAGGCGGTTTCTGGGAACTGATCCGGCCATTTGGAGAGAATGTTCCAGGCAAGGTGGTGATCCGAGATAGCGTTGGTTCTAGTCGCGGATGGGAGGACTATGGAGTGCGCTTCGCTGAGCTACCGGCAGTGAGGCAGTATTCTAAACCTCCTGAAGCTGGTCAAGAGTCTCTGCTGGGTCAGATAGAGGAGATCTTGGAACGGCAGCTAGATTCGGCCGATGAGCCATTGGGTGGATTATTTCGTCCTGGTGATATACCTTCGGGGAACCTTCCTCCTACATCTCCTCTCTACAAATTATTCCTCCGTCGATTGCTCTCGAGCTCCTCTGTCACGCCGCACGAGACATTCGGCCACCCTGTTGCTTGCATCATTGCCATCAGTTCGCGCAATACAGCTCCTCTCGAGTCATTACGACAGCTCTACGCTGAAACAAGTCAAGGAAGCCAGCGACCACTTCCTTGGGTCAACCCGGAGTACCTGAGATATTACGTCTTAGTTCACGATGAGGATCGAGATGATATCACAGAATCCACGAAGCTTTATGATCAGATGAAGCGACATTTCGGACTGCATTGTCATCTTCTGAGGTTAAGAAGTAATCAATGCGTCGTGACGGATGACGATAGCGTCCAGGTACCGCCGTGCGAATGGCTATCCCCGTCAGAAGATCTGTCGAAAATGGGTGAAACACGTAAGAAATGTCGCGCACCTCCCTATGGACTAGCTAACTATAGACAGAGACACTGGTGGACCTTGGTACAGAGTCACAATATCTTTTTGAATCGGACGTGACGGCTATTAAGACGTTCGTGCGGGAGCTGGTTGCGCAGTCCGTCATCCCATATATGGAGAGTAGGGTGGCCGTGTGGAACGACCAGGTTGCTTCTCGAAGGCGCGGTTTAAGCGGTCGCTTTATGTCAATGTCTAGAAGATGGGCTGGGTTCGGTACGGGCTCAAGATCTGCCTTTGCAGGCTCCGGATCGGGCTCAGCCAGCGGTAATTATGATACAGTCCAAGGGTTCTATAAGCCCGACACACCAGAGGCACTCCTGCGGAAGATGGCAGATTTTGCCTTCATGCTTCGCGATTGGAAGTTATCTACTTCTACCTACGAACTCCTTAGGTCAGACTTTAGTAACGACAAGGCTTGGAAATACCACGCCGGGGCACATGAAATGTGCGGCGTAAGCATGCTGCTGAATCCTCTCGCTGCAACTGCGAAGACCAAGCTGGAGAGTATTGACCAGATGTTCGACATTGCATGCTATTCGTACCTGACTCGATGTTCCGATGCACCTAACGCTCTTCGAAGCCTGGCATTGGGGAGCGAGCTTTTGAAATCTAGGGGCGGTTCAGCCATTGAAAGTGCCGCCAAGTGGGCGATGAGGATCATAGACTTGGGATTAGTGGGCTCTATCGGTCACATCCTCTTCATGGAACGAATTTCTACTTGCTATGCATCCAAGACAGGAGCAGGTCCTGCAAAATGGGGCGCTCGTCGACGGAAGGCTGGCATGTGGTCCGTTCTCGCCGCCGACTCTTGGATGAGAATGGGAAAGGCAACCCTTGCATCGAATTCTCTCGAGGAGGTCGATCGACTGTACGCAGAGGTTCTAGAAACCGAGGGCGTTTTCCCTTTCCCAGAGATGCAAGACTTTGTTGATAACCTGAAGCGTGCCATTAAGGTCGAGTATCTGGAATCCAGAGGAATCGATACTACCGATGAAACTGCTACAGCAGCCCAATTAGGCACTGAGGAGACGAGCGAGAAGCTAGATCATCGCCACCGCCGCAACAAGTCTTTAATCGGAGGACCTGCACCTCCTGAGACCGGACCTCTCAGCCACAACATGGCGCATAGGGACAATAACGACTCTCGTGATGATGACTTTGAATGAGCTAAAATAAACAGGGCTTTGATACCGGGCGTATAAAAGGGTATTTCACTATAGAGCTAGGATCCAAAGAGATGTCACGGCATCTATTGGGCGGAGTTCAAAGGACGTGTATCTACTATGAGTCTAGTATAGCTGTCTAGGGTGAATATAATAATGCAACATAAATAATTATTTTCCTAAGAGGTAATAGTTTCTATCTTGAAAATAATCCAGGCTCGCAAGTCATATTTGGTCACGTGCAGCGTGTCATAGCGCGTCTTATCGATATCCGATAACTTCAACCTTAGGCTTTTCTTGTTGGTGCCTTGAATGCGCCAGCTGGAGGTATGAGACAAGTTAGTCAACGCCAGGCCTAGTCGAAATTGTACATTAGATCCGCCGGCGTTGACCGTGTCGTGCGATCTTTACAACCATTTTAACAAACCCACCCCGTGGCCATAACGAACGGTAGACAAAAAAAAACGAACCGACAGTCTTCCACTGCCGCGGAGGAGCTCCTACACATACATCATCACCTACCTTCCAGGTACCGATTTGCTGCCGGACTCAGTCACCATGAGCGACCTCCTAACCTACATCCTCACTCACGAGGATGCATTTCGAAAGTAAGCTCTCCCTTGAACCTCTATCCCTGAAAATGCGGTCAAGAGTTGAAACTTCCCTTCCAAGACACACCCAGATAGCTAACTCCATTCCACCGTCTAGAAACCGCCTACCATCCCTCTACTCCGACTTCGCACTTCAAAAGAGCACTAATCCAGACGGCTATGCTGTCAACATCGCTGCATGGGAACATGCGCTCACGAATGCCGCACGAGCAGGACAGATCTCCTCATCGCGGACCGGAGCGCGCGGTGGAGTAGGCACATTAGGCTCCGAAGGAGGTGACAGACATAGAAGGAAGGAAGATCATCTCGTCCTGAGAACAGATGATACGCTACTGAGGCAACTGGAAAGTCCGGAATGGGGAAGGCCGGTTGCGCTGGGGAGTGTATTTGTATGTTCTTCCCTCCTTGTTTCCGAAACAACATCTCTGAATGGAGCTAACATGCGATTTTTCGATTTTCTGCAGTATGAAGCGATTCAGAAACGAAGTATGGTTCCAGTACAACTATATAAAAGCAGCGGGGCGAGTCTACAGAAGAAACAATGGCGGCTCATTGACCCAGGGGCGTTGAGTCCCTGGAACGTCATGAATTGGGGAATTAGACAGTTGAAAGGGATCGTTGTTGGTTCGGATAATTTCGAATCTTCGCCGCGGTTACAGGTTCAGGAGCTGGTTTTGGTTCAGAATCTGAAGGTTTGTTCTATGCATTTTCAGACATTCTATGATTCCAGAGCGTATGCTGATATGGGTGAAGGAAGCTGCAAATCGAGTAACAAAGCAGGCTTTGGGTCACGGCGCCTCAAATGTTGACCTCATCTACTCTAAAGAGAGCTTCATAAATGAGTTCTCTACGGTTATGAATGGTGCTACCGAATTGTCGGAAACAGACTTCGACGTTCTGCTTGTATATCTGTCTCGAGACAGTAAATCGATTTTGTACGATGAAAAGGTAAGTTATGCGTATCTACAGTCTTAATCCAACATGCGAGAGACTAACGTAGTCACCTTAAGACCATCAAATTCAAGTCCGGCAATGACGCCTCAACAGAGATAACGCAACAGGATGCCACCATAGCGTCGATCAAAACATTAATATCCAGCCTGTCGAAACAGGTGGCTAATCTGGAAGCAAAAATAGCCGACTTGAACAATGCCGCCAAAACATCGCTGAACAACAAAAATCGGGTCTCTGCCCTGTCAGCGCTGCGATCAAAGAAACTCGCAGAGCAAAATCTGAAACACCGAACAGATACGCTGGCTCAACTTGAGGAGATCTATACCAAGATCGAGCAGGCAACTGATCAAGTCGAGATTGTCCGTGTCATGGAAGCTAGTACAGGTGTCCTCCGGGGACTACATGCCCAAGTCGGTGGCGTCGAAAAGGTGGAAGATGTGGTTGAGGAATTGCGTGAAGAGATGTCCAAGGTGGATGAAGTAGGAAGCATCCTCAACGAGGCCGGCCCAGTCATTGATGAGAGCGAGATTGATGAGGAGCTTGAGGCCCTGGAGAACCAGGAGCGGCAGGCTAAAGAACAGAAAGAGGCAGAGGAGACCAGGCGCAAGCTTGCAGAGCTGGATAGCATCCAACAAGCAGCAAACGAAGCTGCACGCAAGGCAGAAGCAGAACAGCAAGATACCGCTTCTGACTTGGCAGAGAGTATTGGAAAGCTCTCTAATATGTCAATCGAGGACCGCTCCGAGCAACCGCTGGGAGAGAGGTGAACCATGTCCAAAGTTTACAAGGCCCTGGAACATGGAGAGCTTTATTTACTACCAACAGGGCGTCAACAGAGACGCCGAAAGTGTCTCAATCGCTATCCAGCTGAGGTCCCAAGGATCGGGTTTTGGCCACTGTCCTGTTCGACATGCCCCTTTTCGTCGCCAGAGATTTCTATTAAATTCTCCGTGGGATTGCTTGCATCAGTAACCTGAGGCAGCGTGTCCGTGGTCTGAACAGGTACTGGATCTGGAGCGCCTTGTTGCTGTTCTGCAGACGGCTGAGGAATTGTTGTCCGAACGATGGCATCACTCCTCTTCCGCGCATTTGCGATAAGCCGCTTGAAGTCATCATCGTGGTTTGCGGACCATGCTGAGGCATCAAAATCCTTCCGCATAATAGGATTGGCGGCGCCAGCGGCAGATGTCGGGGCTTGTCCGCCTTGTGTCCTTTCCCAGATTTCCAGCTCACGTAATAGCTCCCTTTGAGACTTTGGGACCTTGGAGTCACAGTTGGAATTCCATAGATTCATCCATTCGGTATGCCGCTTTTGCAAAAGGGGCTTTGGGCCCCAATCCGGTATTCCCATATCTCTGAGCTTCTTCCGCAGGACGCCTTCCTTCAATATAGAGTAGTTCAGATGGGGCAGCCTTTCTGGTCGTTTGCTCGATGAACTGTTGTCTCGTAAGACCTGGCTCATGGGTTGTAACGATCTGTGACGGTTCAGTCCAGTGCTCCGCAACCACTCAGGCATAAATCAGTCCTTACCCTAATAATGATGGCACTGGTTTTGGTGCCTTTTGAGGCCCCGTACACCTGTCCAGATGAGCAAAGACCGCCTCGTTTTTCATTCTACGGCTGCAGATAGGGCACGCGACCAAACCGTCATCTTGTAGTTTGTTAGATATAGACGCAGGAAGCGACAAGTCCGCATTAGACAAACCTGGCACGAATTCTTCATCTTCACTATCCTCGATAACTTCCACAGCTGGTGTTTGAACCTGACTCTCTGTCCTCCTACTCTGTGACCGAGTCCGCCTGCCCTGTGATTGAGCATCGTCCTGTGGAATAGCTTCACTCGGTTCCGCCTGCTCCAGCTTCCGTTTCTTCGCTACAGGTTTTTCCGACTCATTTCCTTCTGCGGCCTTAGCTGCAGCTGCATTCCTCGCAAGTTCTAATATACTAGGACGGGCATTCTTGAACGAGTCAACTAGCTCCTGAACAGCCCAGTTACGACGCAGTTTCAATTCCTGGTCTGAGCTCCGACACGCAGGACATTTTCCCTCCGTACTGAGGCACCGGCGAATACATAGCGAGCAGAAGGTGTGGCTGCAGGACGTAATCACGGGATTATCGAAAAAATCCTTACACACCTGGCAACGCAGTGCGGACTCCAGAGGCGCGACGAGAGTGAGCGGTGTGTCGAGCCAATCGGTCGAGTCGGGTATATCAAAGGACTGATCCATCTGGACAGTTCAGGCGGAGCCACATTAAGCAAAGGAAGGACTAGACAGAAGAAAAGACCGCATAGCCCGTCCCTCGGTAAAGGGAGCAAGTATTGTTGGCGGTCTGAACGGGGCTGCTATTACGGACAAGACTAAGTTGCCGCTTCTTGGATCGCCGCAACCAAAAGAGCTCGCGGAGGTGCCAAGACCCGCTGACTGATACGCGTAAAGTGGTTTAGGAACGCGTCGCCGTCACCCGCACAGCTGTGCAAATCATCCCTTCTATATTCAGCCCAAAGCACCCATCAATTGTCAAGATGGCAGTAGATTACAAGATATATCTCGCTGAGAATGTTCTCAGTGAGCATCGTACTGTAAGCGCCATCATGCATCCCAATATGACCTTCATGTTGCTCATCTCAGTATAGGTCACATATCGCTTGCTAAGTCGAGCTCTCAGAGTGCATAGCAACCTGGCTAAGCAGTAGGTGATCCATTTTCGCGGCTAATATGCTGTGGTGAAAGTATCCAGACTGATTAATTGTATCAAAGGATGCTATATGAATTCCACCGGAATGAGAACGCAAAGAAACCTCAGAGCGTGAATGCAACATACGTGATTACCGGCGTGCAGAAGCCACCGGAAAAGCCAGCTACCAATGGCACTCATACCAAAGATGGAGAGGATTCGGTAATGCAGAGTAGTCCATTCATGAGCTCCATGCCCCAGCCCGAAGTGGCCGAAGAGGAGATCCGAACCACGTCTATGATCTTGGTCCGGGAAGAGGACCTGGAAGGTGGGATTCTCATATATTTCAAGACAGATTTACTATCTTTGTCCAAGAAAAGCTTACAGTATGATTCTAGATGCGAAGGCTACCTTCCAGTCCATCTATTCAATTCACATCTACAGCTTGCAGCCAACAATCCTACAGGACCTCAATGTCCTGATAGATGTTGGACGTGAAATCTCATCCAATTATGCCAGAAAAGATCCCTTGGAGCTTGGAAAATTATGGGGGATGATACAAAATAAGACTGTCAAGGTACGTCTGTACTGTCACTTTGACCATCTCCGCGGCGACTGATATATCCTTCCTAAAGCGGAGAAAGGGTGTTCGGCCACCGCCTGCTCCAGCTGCTGCGCCGAAACCTGCTGCTGCTACGAAGCCTTCCCTGAAGAAGGAAGAGCTGCCGCAGGAAAAGAAGGAAGAGCGAGCACAAGAGGCGAAACCAAAGCCATCAGAGAAGCCGACGTCATTGAAGCGGGAACGGTCCGATATCTTCTCATCCTTTGCAAAGGCTAAGCAGAAACAGAAAAAGGAAGAATCGTCAACTCCTGCAGCTTCTGGGGCAGAATCCGTACGTACATCCCTAGTAGTTACAACTGTATGATTTCTTTCATATTGAGTCTGAGAGCTAACTTATATCAAGGCTGAACCGAGCGGAGAGGATGGTTAGTATCCTTACTCTCTTATGCTGTATCCCAAACTAAATATTCGCAGTTATTTTCGATGATGCCTCAGAAGAAGAGCGTGAAGACCTTTTCCTGGACACGGGTAAAGGCACGACCACCCAGTCTCGTGAGTCTAGGAAAGAACGAGAGGAAAAGTTGAAGAAGATGATGGAAGAAGAAGGTTAGCTGATTCCAAGAATGTGAATTCATGGACTCTGTTGACCAAAATAGATGAAGATATGCCTGACGCGCAGGAAGAGGAGGAACCAGAGCTAGAAGAGCCCCAGCCTGAGGAGAAGGCCAATCCAGCAGAACCAAAGGAAGAAGTTGTCGTGCAGGGAGGCCGCCGCCGAGGCAGGCGACAGGTCATGAAAAAGAAGACCATCAAGGACCAAGAGGGGTATCTCGGTATGTACTTTTCCCTCCCCCATACCAGACTATACTAACCCATCATCTCTTAGTGACTGTGGAAGAGCCTGTTTGGGAGGAATTCTCCGAAGAAGAGCCTACTCCGCCGCCTAAGAGGAAACCAGCCATCAGTGCAGGATCTAAGGGTAAGGGTGGTCCGAAAGCCGGCCAGGGTAGTATCATGTCCTTCTTTTCGAAGAAGTGAGATGGTACTGTACTTCGAGCCAGTGCATGAAGTTTTAGCCCATGTGACCTTATATACCACTCTAGCCCTTAGTGATGAAAGCACGGAAGTTAATTCCCGGAAAAATTGACCGTATTGCAGGGAACCTTTGCCCTAGTGATCAGTGTAATTATAGTGTCTTGGATGATGACATCTAATTTGATCGCTACGCAGTACCACATGTTGGCCAAGATCCTTCGCTCGCAACGATAACTAACTAGTGACTGTCAAGGTGGGGGAGAAGCATAAAGCACAATAGAAAGATGTCTGTAGACTGTTACCTCAATGTAGTCTTGTCATTTATACAAGCATCATGTCTACTTTGTAGATAGTGATCATTGTAAACTACCGAGGGAATGCTTGGCAATGACAGACTCCCGCTGTACCGTAGGAAGCTTCCTAGAAACAATACCAGATGAATGGCCCTAACTGAGCTTCTGAGGATCACAAGGCTGTGGAGAGATCGTCCAGATTGGTGCTCGATTAGGCTTTGATCATATCGACTAGTTCAATCAACCGCTTGTGCCTTGAACTTTGCCCCCCGCGTGCGACGGTGGAGACGGCGAGACTCCGCTTACCCCAGCTTTCCGTCTGGCATGCGCGATGGTTGTTAAGTAGATCACCAGGTCTGCACCCCTTGATTCCGTGCTCTCTCACCCTCCTCTCGTTCAACCGTCTGTGATAGGGACATATCTTCGTCGCAATCAACCGACGATCATGGTCTCCTTGTCGGTGAGATTGGTCCTCGCGACCGTGCTGGCTCTGTTCGTCGTAGACAGTCTCGCGAAGGGAGCGCAACCACAAGTTCATGATGATCCCGTACTTTTGCGTCGAGCATGTCCGGACTATACTGCGTATTCTGCTGTCAAGCAGTGAGTATCTCTCTAACCTCCCTGTCAAAGAACATTGTGATATCCGGAGCCCATTTGCTAATTCCACTTCCCGCAGCCAGCCGTACAGCGATGGCCCGTTGAAGCTCCCTTTCCAGCGTCCCGCAGAGGAATGTCGAACGTTCTCCTCTTCCGCCGTGGAAAAGGTCATTGAAGAAATCACGACTCGGATGGTCGACAAGGATCTTGCTCAGATCTTTCGGAATGCCTTTCCAAATACCCTCGACACGACCGTTCGATGGCACGTCAACGGTTCGACGGCGGCAACACGGAAGACCAAGAGGGACGCCAAGTGGCAGGGAGCGCAAACATTTATCGTCACAGGTGACATTGATGCCGAATGGCTTCGTGATTCAACGAACCAGCTGGCACAGTATCAGGCACTGGCTAAGAAGGATGAATCGCTTCACAATCTCATCTTGGGTGCGATCAACACCCAGGCAGAGTATGTTATCAAGTCGCCATACTGCAATGCTTTCCAGCCGCCTCCTCCGAGTGGACTAAGTCCATCGAACAATGGCCAGCAGGATACTGTGCATCCCGCGTACGAGCCATCATTCGTCTTCGAGTGCAAGTACGAGCTCGATTCCCTGGCTCATTTTCTGGCGCTGGGTAACCAGTTCTATGAGAATACAAAGTCTACTGAATTCGTGACCAGCAGGTGGTACGTTGCATTGGACACGCTCCTGGGCGTTCTGGACGCGGAATCGCAGCCAACGTTCAATGCACAGAATCAGTATGTAACGAACCAATATACCTTCCAGCGCCAGACCACCGCAGGCACAGAAACGCTTAGCTTAAGCGGAATTGGGAACCCCTTGAACAGCGGGACAGGCCTCATCCGGAGCGCATTCCGCCCCAGTGATGATGCTACCATTCTTGGGTTTTTCATCCCCCCCAATGCCATGATGTCCGTTGAATTGCAGCGGACAGCGGACTTGATTGAAGCTGCAGGCGGTAAGAAGGTTCTTGTCGACAAGGTGCGGGAGAGAGGACAGAAACTCGAGCAAGCTGTCTGGGAACATGGCGTTGTAGATCATCCGAAATACGGCAAGGTCTTCGCCTTCGAAGTGGACGGCTATGGCTCCCGAATTATCATGGACGACGCCAATATGCCGTCTTTGCTTTCCCTGCCCTTGCTGGGCTTCGTGGACAAGGACGACCAAACGTATCAGAACACGCGTAATATGGTCCTCCGAAAGGATGGAAATCCATATTACTTGACCGGTCCAGCCTTCCATGGAATCGGTGGGCCACACAGTAAGTCACCATTCGCCCTCTACATCTAATCCCAGACCAAAAAAGGAAATTCTAACCAAACCCACAGTCGGCCTCGAGAACGCCTGGCCAATGTCCCTTCTCGTCCAAGCCCTGACCTCCGACTCAGACGACGAGATCGTCGAATCGCTCAACCTCGTCCGTAACTCCAGCCTGCTCGGTCTCGTCCACGAGTCCATCAACGTGAACGACATCTCCGATTACACGCGACCATGGTTTGCGTGGGCAAACTCCCTCTTCGCGCAGACCATCCTCAAGATCGCTGCCACGAAACCCTATCTGATCTTCGGAAAGGGTGCGCAGCCATATGTCATTTCATGAGAGAGTTTGGGTATATTTTCTGACTTACGGATTCAATATCCTCTTTTCTCGCGCAGCTTGCTACTAGGACTCTTCTATATACTTCTCTATGCTTCACAAGAAGCATACGATGCATTTTGCCATCAGAAATGGATTATGGCGGCGTCTGGGATTCTATTCGATCATGAGAAATGGACGGTTATCAGGAACAGGGACTATGAACTTGAGTATGAGTCATATCATATAATGCTTATTGTTATGTTCATGAGACTATGCTCCACTGTAGTGGAAATGGTCTTCAAACAAGAAATGGGATACTCTTTTCGATGATATGCGTTCCACAGTAGAAAGTAATCTTTTATATATGATTCATGGTATCAGTTATTCCGGAAACTATTTACACATCTTCATGAAATGGTCTAAACACATCGCTCTCTTGGACTTTTCCAAGTGACAAAACATCCAGATCAGACCAGAACTCTCCTCAAGCCATCCGTCCCGCCTAGGACTCTCCGTCCAGTGATGGGACATCTCCCCTTTCCACTCTCCCACTTCCCTTCCCGACTCCTGCCCTTTCCACCCGTAGTTTCTTGACCAGCAGCCGCGGTCTTCTCATCATCCGCAGCAGCAGAACTACGTCCCGTCTCATCCGCACCAGCATCTCCTTCAATTTCATCCTCCCACGCAGCGCCACTGCCTTCACCATTCATGAAATCAATCTGTCGCTCCTGCTCGCCGTTCAGCCAGCGGAAGATGCAGACGTAGCAAAACACATAGCCTGTCTGACAGGCAGTCGGGTTGACGAGCTGGTTGAGACAGATGGGGCAGGTGTTTGTACTCTCAGGATCTGCTGGTGGGAGAGGGATGGTGAATATGGGGAGGAGTGATATAGATGAGATAGGAGGTTGAGGACGACGACGACGACTGGGGCTTTTGAGTGCGGGTTTGAGATCCGTCGTTGAAGCATTGGGGGAAGAAGTTGGGGATTTCTTCTTTGATGGTTCGACCTGACCGCATACGACGGGCGCAGGGAGGTCCAGCATTTCAGTGGCCTTCCAGGTGAGTTGGCGGGAGAAATCGCTCGCGTGCCACCATTCGAGGAACTTCAGGGCGAAGATTGATGCTGGGAGGAAGAAGCGCAGGGAGGAAAGAAGCTGGGGATATAGGTTCTGCGGGCTAAAAATGCCCAGTAGAGGCGAACCCGGTCGTGATTGTGCAATGCTGCTGGGTTTTGGCTGCAGAGCAGCCGCGATAGCACGATGATCCGCAGGTCCCAGCCGCCGTATCCTCGTGCCAATGAGCCAGAGGAACGGCGAAGAATATTTCGTATTATCAAACAGATAGGCTAGATTAAAAGCCAAAATCGAGAAATAATACGCCGCGTTCACGGACGGATACACATTCCGTAGGAACCACTTATAATAATATAGCAAACGCTGCTTGACCGTCGGCCGTGGAGGGAGGTCATCACTGGGATTATATCGCGGCCCGCCGCTCATGATCAGCGACGCCTGCGGCGCCGCGTGGATATCATATCCTTCATCCAGCTTGCGCTTCAAGTATGGCAATCCGACCATCACCACTAGGTTCTTCCACACGTCAGATGTGCGCAACTTGAGCGTCTCGCGAACAGGGCCCGCGGCGCCCAGTTGCGCGCGAGGAATTTCGCCATTCTTGGTCCGGAGGACGCGCTCGCGTTTTAGGGAGTAGAAGTTCTCAGTGAAGGAGCCGCCAAAGGTACGGAGGTAATATCGTTCGACGATGAGTGAGAGGAGCGCGTATACCTCATCGAAGGAGTTGAGGATGCGGAGTAAGTATCGTGGATGTCGGTGTGTTGCGACAGCGAGGAGGTATCTAATTGATGGCGGAAGAAGGGCGGAGAGCTGTTGCTCTGAAAGGAGCTCTGTAGTAAGAGAATCAACATGTTAACGGCTATTCAGTGAAGGCGAGTGGAGTGGAAACCGGAAGGGCTCACCGAATAGCGACGGCTTGAAATCGTCAAAGTCATTCTGCAGACTTGACATGTACTCCATCTTCACGATGCAGTGAGGTCGTGCATCCTCGATTATTATCGAGGATTAGATGGCGGAAAGATTAGCGAGTGCTGTGGGAGATCTATGCTCTGGGCATCTTCCCTCGTTGCTCGGCGGTTGACATTTGCGGAGAGCCGCCAGTCAGATGCGGAGCCGAGGTTCGTTGTCCGCCACGCCTAGAATCGTCATCAGAAGTCCGTCGAAGATGGAAAGCTAGCCAGCTTTCGACTTCAGATTTAAACCAGACAGATTCAACGGCCGATATCAATCATGCTATCGGGAACTCCATGTTCCAAAACTGTTCGATCACAATGAACCCATACTCGTCGACAACGAATCAGGAACAGTTTTGCATGTGTGATTATGGGTCTCCATTCAAGGAGAGACTGTCTGAAGAGCTCTTTGATTCCGCTTTATTTGCTGAGGAGTTATAGGCTTTGGATCTTAAAGTCAACT
This sequence comes from Paecilomyces niveus, assembly GCA_003116535.1. NCBI lineage: Eukaryota > Fungi > Ascomycota > Eurotiomycetes > Eurotiales > Thermoascaceae > Paecilomyces > Paecilomyces niveus. The sequence continues at coordinate 283,097 of QEIL01000009.1, forward strand.
CGAAAATATTCCCAGAGCTCATAATGTGGGACAAAGATAATATAAAACTCCCCCGCTTCACGGAACCGAAAGAGATTCTAAGAATGGGAAATTTTCGAGTGAAAGACAAAAGCTCAATACGAGCCACCCTCGTCAGATCTCTCTAAAAACAGTTCTAGTGCCAAAGAAATTATCTTTAATAAACATTTGAAAGATCGCTCCAGGCCAAACTCAAATAAGAAGTTCCATTCGCTGGAAGAAGCAGAAGCGTTCACGGCCGACGAGTCGCGTGTCATCAATTACTAGTTGCTGTTGAGCCTCAGCCCCAAGATCATGATGATATTGGGATGTTGCCGAAAAGATGGAACGAAGCCTGTGTCATATCGGATTAAACCAAGAAGGGTGAAGGTGCGATTTTGCATTGGTTCACCTTGTTTGTCAGATTATTCAATATCGTAAACCTATACCCTAAGTCGAAAAGTCCCAACATCTTGAAGACTACAAGATCTATGTGCTCAATGCAGGAAAGGATTCTTGCGATGCGACAGCTGGGCTGTACCGGCCAACGTTCCTTAGAAACTACTTGCTCGGCGGTCGACACTCCTCGACCACCTATCATGATAATCCACCCCCACGACCCGGACCCTGTCCGCGGTGAGCATGAACGACTGCTCCGCCAACGGGGACGTGCCCACGATTTCCTTCGCCATCAATGGCGTTCTGAACGTAAGTTTCTTTCTATCTTCCACGCTCAATCCCCGTCATTGATGCAAGATGTTCCCAGGGCGACTAAAGTCATCCTCGAGCTAGCGTTCTGTCGGGCTAGAATTCATTCGATAATTATTTAAAATCAAGGGCATATAGAAGGCACCTGGTATGTATCATTGCCAATGTTAACATTGTGTACTCACACAGGCCAAAGAATTACCGATTACTGGTTCCTCTCTAGTAATCTTGTTAGCAAGGTGATGGGGTTAGAACCGTCATATTGGACGAAGCCCATCAGCTACGAAAAATCAACTCCCAGCAGGCCAACGTCGTATTGTCACTCGGTGCGGATTGGCACTTGCTCCTCACAGCCACTCTCCTCTTCAACTCCATTGAAGATTTTAGAGGGCTTATACCCCCACTGATCAAATCCATCAATATTCAATTGTGGTGTAATTTCTTAATCTACCCTCTGATTTCAACCCATCTACTACGCCTTTGAGCTCTATCCTCATTCAAGCTCCTCATGGACTTCCACTAGACTATGAGAAGGTTTATACTCCTTCATATTTCTTTTTAACTGTATTTTCACTCTCCTTAGCCATTACTCGACTTTTAATTGAGGCTAGATTCATTCTCTTTTTATCTTTGCTTTCCCATTCTTCACCATTTCAATATGGTTCCAAAGAAATCTATCATTCATAATGATGATATCAATATATGCATATGCGGCTGTTTCTTAGGAACATTAATTATGGATATTAGAGACCTAGACGCTAATTGGGATTCTGGTCATAAAAGGGAGATCAGACCAAAAAACCAAAACACATTCAAAACCCGAAGGATTCCTTCAGAAATGGCATTAAACGTCTCGATCCAGAGACATGGCTTCGTGGTATTACCACGGATACTATCTTCGCCGAGATCTTACTAAATTTCATTGCCCTTTCATCAGCCATCTCACTAGAAGATCAACGTATTCTCAGCTGGCAGCCCCTGATCACTATAACAATGGCGCTAATGCAATTACTGTGCCTCACCCATTACCATTTAAAACTAAGATCGAACGCTCTTCAAGCGGATCAGCATCGACAGCATGTTTTGCTTGAGCTCTTGAAAGAACAAGCAGAATCCCATCTCCGCCTGGTCCTCGTCGCGTCAAGTACTCATCGTCCGACCGCGTCAAGTCATCTGCTGGCATGTCAGTGACATCCTCAGGGAATGATTACTCGAAGTCCGACGTATTCTCAGACCCTGATCCAGACATTTCCCTCGAAGAACGAAAAAGGAGACGATTCGACAGCAACGAGATTGAGTTGCAACAAAAGAAGGACGTACAATATTCCATACGCCATGACCTTCCATCAGAAGCCAAGCGACTCAAAAACCACTTAAAGCAATGGCAAATGGAAAAGAACTGGAAAGAGAGGACGGTGAAGACAAGCAACCACACGAATGTTGGGCATGCAACTCATCGATACCGACCTTTATCTGATAGTGAGATCGAAGTAATTCTGACCGTGATATTTCCTAGGCATCGTCTTTCCATAGCTATTCAGATAACTAGGTGTAGCTAGGTTTTCACATAGTTATGGTGTCCAGTCACATAGCCACTTCTCACTGCTTGTATTATATATTATATAGCAAATAGGGCAGGTTAATTCACAGTTACTAGAGTAATACCCACATTCGAAAAAAAAAATTAATCAATTGTATCATAATAACTAAACGTTGTTTGGCGTTGAAATATTATTTACTTGCCACAATTGATCATGATAAATTGTTTCAGCTCCTATGTGACCATCCAGTGGCCATAATCATTTCCTAATCTAGTAAATATGAGGGGACCATGCCAGTTGAGATAACTAGATTTCAGCTGATGTTATTCTAACATTATCCATGCGTATGATGGGGTGAAGTTGTACTTGAAAAGCTTACCGCGACCACTCACGTTCGTTGATGCCGCTGGCTGTTTAGCCCAGGTCGTGACCGTGCATAACTATGACATCTAACATTATTTTCGCAGCCTCAATATCCCATATAACCGCCATAAAGTAGTTCATAATACCATGGACGTAAGCCAGGCCAATCATTTCGTAGTCAACCAATAATGATAGTAGGTAGAACGCTTGAATGGACTTGCCCTGATGAGAGGAGATGTCACACATCCGGCAGCATTCACGTGGGAAATCGTCCCAACTCCCAACAAGAATCAGACATCTAATTAGATCGACCTTTCCTCTGGCGAAGAGTATGATGATCAAAACACTGTATACTTCCTCACAACGGCCTTTTACCCAAAGAGGAAATATTGCCACGACACGTCGTCGGGAAATTGAAACGTCATGTCCAGTGTGAAATCCCCGGCTGCAGACATTGTAATATCATCAGAGGCTACACCAATGCCCCTATCCATCAGAGCCGTCCGTCTCGCTTCGTGAAGTTCTTTCAACCTGCGCCCTCGTGGTAGGAGTTTAACAAACATCTCCGGGACGCGATACGGAGGTTGGGCGAGATGCGAAACCTCCACAGCCTCTTCTATCTTACCAATTAACATGTCGATGGCGATTGGAAAGTCGATTATACTGCGCACGTATTCCTGGTCCCAGTTTTCACCCGTGAAGAGCAGAAGCTTGGAAAGTATTCCGACGGCATGGCCGTATGCGGCCCATACTGGGTAGGGGAGGTTGACGTAATATCGAGGTGGGATCGAGGAGCACATGTCAAAAAACGCTTTCGTGGAGGTCAAGCATGAGTAGAGGATATTGAGACGCGCGAGCGGGTAATTTCCATATCTTTCGGCGGGAAAATCGTCTTCCAGGGCGATTTCGTATAAGAAGAGCTCTAGACTGTAGTAATGCATAAGAAGAATTGCTATGATATAAGATTTAGCAAGGATGGCTATTCATTATCAGGGTGTGAAGAGCTTTACATACAGTTATGTAAACCGTTGAGCGTAAGAGATTGTTTAAGTTGTTGTAACTCTGCTTCTAGAGACTTTATGCACATTCCAATAGGAGCCGATAGAATAACTCCAGGTGGATTGTATTCATCAAAAGTAAGGATGCGTCTGATCCTGTCAGCCATACGATGTAATCGCACCAAACGGACAAGATAGAGATCAGTAGGATATTCTGCGGCATCTTCGATTACGCGGCAGCACTCTTCAGTATAATCAGTGTATCTCATAGGGTCCATATCTCTGAGGCACATTGTAACTCTATCTGGGTTAGTCTTTTGTCTCAGGATGGGACTGCACGGGCTCTAGACGTATGTATGTACATACATAGAATTTATATAGAAGCAACCGAGATATACCCTTCGTTCCTCTAGGGTGCGATGCGTATTATGCTTTCCAGGGTGTCTTGAGTGATTAATTGTTGGCACCCACTTGCCCTTTGGACCTGACTTTCTGTGGAGGCCTAAATCAATCAACATTGCTAAAGCCAAATGAACAAAATTGCATATTTGACATCCCAACGGCACTTGAAGATGATACCTAGTTATTTTGGGATCAGCGTGTGCTTATAGGTCGTTAATCTTGAAGGAAAAAGAAAACGCATACCATGATAAGCAGACCAAAAGTCCTTGGAGGAGATCAAGATTCTGTTCTCCTTTAAATACTATCGAGGTGCTAATATACTCTCTGATCTTGTTGGCCATGGCTAATTGACGAGTTGCATCTTCAAGACATGTTACCATGACAATAGTACTGAAGAGGAAGGGTCTCTTTTGCCGCAGCTCAGACACGGTCATATCCATAGGTATGACAACAAACGGGAAGTATGGAGCCATCTCCGTTCGAAAAGTCGTTAGCATTATAAGCACTTCCCCATCGCTTGGCATGATGAGTTCGTCAAATGGAGGGATAGATGGCGGCGGGCTTCGCCCTTGGCTTTGATTTCCACTTCCTCCCCCGAGGTTTGTATCTAATAATCTCTGTGATGATTCTGTGACGATGGCAGCCATGCTATCAAGCTTTTGCTCTAGCCTAGCCACGTCTCTGCGAAAGTAGGAAAAAGAGGTCAATAAAAGGTCTCAAATTCGAGTTGTCCTAACCAGCACATACGTTAGTTTTTGGGCCTTCCGCTTGTGGGCCCCAGGTGCCTGCATGATGCACTCCCTTTTTAAACGCAGACACCTAGCCTGCTAATTAGCTTTGGTAGAAGAGTATGGGCTGGTGGTTTGGGGAGATGACATACCGCTTGCACCCATCCACAGTCTGCGGCTCACACTTTACTTTGGCATACGCGCACGGCCGACAAGCCTTCGGCTCTCGGGCTCGGTTGTTACGGGACATTGAATTTGAGTGGCTTCAAGACTTTTCGATGGAAATATACGTGACTGATTATTCAGGGGTTTCTGTTAGGAGAGTTTATTAGATTCCGTCTTCTTTCCATTCTGAGAGTCTGGACTCTGGTATGCGGTGGTCACCGGGAACGGAATTCCGCGTCCCCGACGTACCAATCATAATTTCCCCCGAAGTACAGGTGACATGCACGGATCCTTGCCTACCACCAAACATTGGTGAGGAACGGAAACAGGGATGCCTAAATCGGGCCAAATTGATCCGCAGGTACGACTTCGATTGTTACTGATAAACCATGAATTCCGTTCTCGAGGATTATATAAAGACGTAAATACCTCAGAAACATTTTAATTGTCGGAATACACTCACAACATCACTTTTATTGGAACTTCTTATTACCTTAACTTTACTCAATACTTTATCTTGTCTATCAGATATATATTAGAGCAGTTAGACCGACTCTCCGGAGATTCGAAAGAGCAACGAAAACTGCAAGCTGAGAATCACAATCAGAATCAGAATCATGCATTTGTTAACGACAAGCATTGAAATCGCTGCTACACCAGCGACGGTGAGAGACAAGGTACTTTATCTTATTTTCGATCACATTCCACAACCCTGAATAACATTCAGTATCATTCTGCATAGAATGGCACAGCTATCTAACTAACCTGGTGACTCAGTTTCTCGACTTCTCATCAATCCCAAAATACACACCGAATGGGTTTATCAGATCCATCGCACCCGCAGCAGCAGAAAAACCACCCGAGGATCTTAAAGCAGGTGACAAGTTAAACTGCTTACTCGGTTACGGCAAGATGCAGTTCTCTCCCATTGTCCAAGCAAACACGTCGTCGCTGTTTAGCTGGAGAGGTTCTTTATTGGGGATCTTCGTCGGGGAGCACATGTTCCACTTTGAGGAGATTCCCGGGTCGGCGGAAGGGGAGCCCACCCGGACCAGGTTCGTCCAGGAAGAAAAGTTCACCGGTCTGATTTCCTTCGTCATGGGGGAGAGCTTCCTCGCTAAGTCGATCGGGACGAGGGAGGATACTAAGAAGGGCTTCGAAGGGTTTAATCACGATTTCAAAGCCTGGGTTGAGCAAGAGAAGTCGGGAAATTGACATTCTTCCCGCCAGCCTACAGATCGAAGGCTTATCTAAAATAACACTCAAGATTTGATAGCTTGATTAGATCAAGTGGAGATGGAGGAGGCTCCTTCAGTAATGTGTTGTTTTATATCCTATCTTTACACTTGAAATTTCTTCATCTCTTGGTAATACTGGGCTATGAGATGGTTTTGATATATAGGGATACTGTTATATAGTCTATAGGGAGCGAGTAATTGTAATACGACAAACCATGTTGACCAGTCATCTACTGCTTTCTTAATTCGTAAACAGCAGCTCTTAATCACTCGATAAGGACTATGGATCCAGTATAACGCAATCGGCACACCAGCGGCAAGTGCAATCGGACGGTATATCACTACAAAATTAGATGTAGATATATATTATGCATAAGAATATATAGAATAAAAGTTAAGGTAGTATCTGATGAGCTGGTAAGCGGGACGCCGTTTCCCGCGCCCAATTGCACCGTCTGCCCCTGCCGTCTCACATGATAGCTGACAATAATACCGAAGGGCCTTCGCGGCACATATATGGAAGATTTCAACGTGGCGAAGTGCAGCGCTCAGGTATATCAATCTCGAGAAAAGCGGCCAGCCATTTTTTGCTAAGTGATTGGACGACTTTGCTGCCAGCTACCATATTTTGAGAAAACTAAAGCCAGGCACGCTACCAGGCGATATCCTCAAAGTCGCTCGTGTCCTGGATCATGCTAGGGCATATAGCCACGGACTACTCGGATACATCCTTGCTTTTGTTTTGTTTCTCGACAAGGTGTCCCGAAGCCGCCTGGTGGGTCCTTGTTGCCACATATCGACTTGGTACCTCATGTCAGCCTGGCTTATCATGTGTGGAATATGGGGTCCTTCCGTATCGACTAGATTCTAGATTCTAATTCGTCCAAATTCATGATGGAACCAACGTCTGACTCTTCTAGCTATCTAGGGGTTTTTGACTAGGTTTGATATCTAGTATTCTGGCAGACTCTACTCCTTAATATTTCAATATACAACTAGATCAAAGGAGTGTTGCTATCAGATCTGGTCGGCATAACACACTTGATATCAAGCATAAAAGCAACAATCCATTGCTCCATCTACTTTATATACGCGCTAGACTTTGGGTCTCACTATCAGAGCCTTTGATCAAGGAGATTGTAATACGGACATCTTGGGAAAATATTCGAGGCAGGCAATGCTTTTCTCATAACTGGACACATTCCAAAGTGAATACTGATTCATGTTTAGCACTTTCTGTAAAAGTATGCTATGTGGGATGAAAGGCTTTGTAGACCTGCAATGCCCCTTCTATACTCTGCACGATGCCGAAGAAGATTGTTAACAACAGGACAACAACAGCGACCCAGAAGGTATACCATTGGACTCCGTTTCGTCGATCATACCACCATTGAGAGATTTTTGCTGGTCGAGACTCGTCGAAAGCTTGCTTCAAGATAATTAATCGATCATGCCAGAAGTGGAATTTCTCAATTTGTCGATCATCAAGCCGGAGCGGGTCACATTTCAACAGTATCTTATCGATCCGGTACGACTCTGGATGCCTTTTTAACCACTTTTGAGTGTTTTTGTCATGCTGCGGGAAGATAATGGACAAGGTCCGTAGTGTTTCTTCCATGAGACCATCAGGGTATATGTTACTACTCCGGTCAGCCACGGGTTTAAGAAATTAGCAACCATCAGACGCACCTGGTCTGCCGCTTCAAGAAAGAAGCATGATGAAATATGGCAACGGTCTTGTACTCTTTATCAATCATCCGCAAATGATCTGCTAGATTATCCGTGAGCTTTATCTGGATCCCTGCAATGCGCTCCAGATTTGACACCGTAAACATTCGCTCCAGTTTGATACCATCATTGCTAAGCACTTGTGGCTGAAAAAAATAATCCTTAAAAAAATCCCGGAGAATTCCAGATGTCCATCTCAGCTGTGTCTGTCTGGAAATGACAGGATTGTCCACAGCTATGTTGACCATGAGATGCATTCGGGCTGCTACATCTATCGTGCTGTTTAATAGCTTGTCTTCATTGGGTCGATGGTGCATGGAAATCCTTGATCTCAGATTTTCTTTGATAGCATCTCGTGGTTTTAGGTCCTCAAGCTGCTGTACTATGTCAAGAATGTCTTGATGAGTTCTTGCCAATACATGCTGCCCTTGGTCGATTAAGGCATCGTGACACTGCCTGGCATAATACCTGAAATAAGGCTCCCAGTCCAGCTCGTCTTGCCGGTTTCTGGAGAACCCATTTGCTGGCCAAAGACTTTCGATAATTGCATTTCTGGTCGCAGCGTCAATTGAGGGTCTGTTGAGGAGGCTATTGAGCGTAGTCATAATGATATCACGTGAGGAAAGAGAACTAATTGGGCGCACGAACTTAAGTGACACGTCTTCAAGATATGTTTTGTAGAGTACATGTACTATAACGAATAGGATAATATCCAACGTGTTTGGGTGGCGCCTTGCTGGTTGGTAGCGCCAACTGATTCTTAGCGGCGCTACCTGGAAGTCAAATCTGTACGGCGGTATGTTACTGAGAGAGGTTTTTCTGTTGTTTCTGTAGAGTTAAGAAAAAAAAAGAATAAAGACAAGGATAGAGCAATGAATCGAATCTAGTCGAACTGTAGCCCCTTTGTATTGGCCGTGCATTGCTCGGGCTGTGGCTTTTTATTTTAGGCTAACCTAACGGATCAGGCTGATTCTCAAGGCAGACACGATGAGATGTTGGGTAGACGACAACAGGCATTAGCTTTTTTAGAACGCTACATTTTTCGTGGAGGAAGGGATTCTCACTGGACAAGTTTCACAGGAACCTGCGGTAGTTGGCTAACAGTCAAGTTACTGATGAAACAATTCGGGATTTCCTGAAGGTGGTTGAGATGGAATGCATTGGTTAACTATGCGTCGAGGCGCCACAGCTGAAACATTCTGGCACCAGCTTTATCGCCCGTATCACCCAGCCCAGCTGTCCCTCCAAACACCAACGCAGAGATTCTCATAATAGTTTCCCATTTTCATTTCCTCAGTTATACGACCTCTAGCTATATCGATGCCATGGCCAGCCAACTTCTGGAAGCGTTGGTCGACCGGGGAAGTTTACGTTCGCGTGTACAACAACCCCCAGAATGTTTTGGAAAGTACATCGGCTCAATTAACTTTGCAAACCATTGCTGGGCGGCAAGAGGTTCTGTTAGGGATCGATTTTACTCTGAGCTCAGGCCAGAGATTTTACACCACCTAGATGGTTGGTTTGGGTCTGTATCAAGTGAGGGTTGGGTCCATTTGTCTGTATACATGATTGGAAAAACTCAGAAGACAGCATCTCCAACGATTCTATTCATCTCGGAGAACAATCGCTATCGCAAGGAGGCACGGAAATTCATCAAGGATAGCGGTATACTTAAGCACTATCCGGAATTCAAGACTGCCCATATGTCAAGAGATCCGGGATGGGGTGAGCAGCTGGAACAGTTTGCGTCAGGCGAGGAAACAAAGACAAGTGGTGAACATGGCAATCCCGCGAGAGAAGTTTTCTATGAGCGTCCAAGATCGTTGCAGTCGGTCGGCATGCCAATCTATATCCGCCACTGCTCCTCTCTGCGTGTTGCAACAGCGAATGCCATTCGCTTACGGGGTCGATTATTCTACCTTGCGCCGTGCCACGCTTTCTTTGATAGACTCCCCAAGTCTAATATACCTGCCGATCCGGATAATGATTTCGAGATCGACAGTGATAGTGAAACCGAATACGATGATGAATTAGAAACGATTACAAGTATCGGAAGTCAAAGCTCGGATAGTGGCTCTGATAATCATTATTCTTCAGACAATGAAAGCTATTCCACCTCTCTCGACATGTTCTCCCGTGGTAGTTTTTCCACACTAACATCCGACGCAACCGAGTTGACCAATACAACGACCACCTCCACGACACTTGAGCAAACGAACGACAAGCTCATGTCATTTTTCGCCAGGATCCAGGTAGACTACCCGCCACGAGAACATACCACACGGCCTTTGGAGTCCCTCACACTGCTCGGTATACTAGTCGATTGGTCCGTGGACCAAGACTGGGCACTCGTTGAAGTCGCTGAAAAAGGCGATTCAAATATTTCGTCCATTCCCTCTACAAATCTTCCAGATCTTTCCATGGCTCAGACAGCTTTTCTTCCACGAGATGACTCCAAAGTCATCATATACACGGCCTCCCGTTGCCAAATGAGTGGCATTATAGCTGGGACGCCTTCTTACGCTCGTGTACCCAACGGAGCATCATTTCAAGAGGTATTCTCCATCAAAGTCGATGGGTCTCTTGCAGACGGCGACTGTGGATCAGCTGTTTTCGATGCGACTACCGGTGAGCTCTTTGGCCACATAGTTGCTGGGTGTCGAACGACCGGATTCGCGTATGTGATGGCGGCTCGCCACGTATTTACTGAGCTCGAGAGATCTGCTCATCAAAGAGAGGACGCTGTAGGACTCCCTGCCAGTGCGGCGAAATCTTCGTCCGCAACACTGCCGCCTTCATACCGGCCATCGATCCGGAGTGGGGATGGAAGCATGTCTTTTCGTTTTCATCCGGATAATATTGATACTCTCAGTTCTTTAGCATAAACATCAAACTCTCACCTATCCCAACCGTCTCCTATCTCACATTGAAGTGGTCACGCAATTGTGGGCCCTTTCGGTCTGGCTTCTGGACCGCTAGCTTTGGCTGCTTTCGCCTCTCAGTCTAGCATCACACTGTATGAGACGGTCAAGAGTCTTCATTCTCGTCCGAGATGCGTGCGCGATCTTATAGAGGAGCTTGAGGCCTTGAGAGATGTTCTGGCCTCGCTTGCAGACATGGTCAATACTACTAATAATATGGACCTTTCTGCACTAGATCTTTTATTGCCATGCGGCAACGCCTGCGAAGAGTTTGAGCAGGAAATTAGAAAGTACTCATTGCAGTCCCGTGGCGGTCGGATAACCTTTCGAGACTGGGCCAAATTGAGGTATATGGGTGATGATATTGATGGTTTCAGGCAACTCCTGGCTAGGTACAGGCTAACTATCAGTATTGTCCTCACTGATGCAAACCTGTAAGTCATCGTTACCTTGTGTGTAGCAACAAAGCTTTAACTTTCTTTCTCTCTTCATTTCTCTTTGGCTAATAACCGGCCAGTCGCCAATCCTCTGTCACCGCCGAAAGCCTCAAAAGCTATGAAGACTTCATTAACATTGCCAAGGCCGATCTCGAGGCTGACCTTCAAAGCATTTACGGGAAACTTGAATCTATATTTGGCCAGACTATGATAGATACTGACCTAGATATATGGGAATTACGACAAATCAAAGAGCAACGGTCGAGAACAGAAAATTATCTCAAAATCTGTGCCCAGTTGTCCGACAACATTAATCAGATCCAGCTCGAATCAAAGTATAATAGCAATACTCCAAGACTTACTAATCCCGATACCTCACCGGAAAAAGTCATCAAGGAGGGCCTTCAGGAATGCAAAAATAGCATTACTCTTACTACTGCAAAGCTGGAAAGACATATGCAAGATTCAATGGACCGACTATTGGAAAGGTCAGAGACGACAATGACGCCTGAAAATTTTATAGATTTGTCAAGGCTCTGGGATGAGTGGAAGATGGCTCGTCATTGCAAGGATATTTGCTCCAGAGCAGATAATCATTTAAAGCAAAGCATCGGTAATCGTGACAACTACGCCACCGGCGACTCCGTACAACATATAATCTCGACTATTGGGAAGGATATTCATGGTACAAATCGAGGTCTTGGATGGAGAACAAGGCAAGCTGGAGAACTCCTCAACGATGTCTCACTCCAACGCTTATCGCGGGATATGCCAAGCATCAATATCCAAAATACTCAAAATGTGGATCCATCCTCGTCAGGCAATACGCAACCTGCCTTTGATAACCGGGCAAAGAACCAACCTCCTTCAGAATTCAGTGTTAGGTACGGACGAGGTTTTAAAATTACCTCGAAGTCTTCTCCAGACATACCTACGTCTTCAACGAGTTTTAGCGGAGGCTGGACCGGGTAACTCTTGGATGTGATAGAGAGGCTTAGACTTCGGCCAGTTTAAGTGGCACTGACTGTCAGACTTTCTATTTTCTCTCTCCTCTCATCTTTGATGTTGAATGCATCTGAAGAATGCTCAGATAGATGTACTGCATTTACCTATTGGTGGTACCATGAATATGGTATACTTTCAATGTCACTAGAAGCACTGTTTGCATACACAGTAGAGGTCATTTACAATGTCCCTAGTCATGTAACGAGAACGGTTCAGTCCGTCTTGACAGACCATGCACCATTCTCAACACGTACAGCTAGCTAAGTTGTTTTGAAGACTGTTCCTGGCACGCTAAGTTATTAATACTGTTGCTGCATCTCTAAAAAGAAAGAAGGAAATAAAGAGGCAGAGAAAAAAAATGGCTGAAACTGTCATTGAGGCTAGCTGTAAATACATGTAGCAGATCACTATCTTACTAGCGCCGGGGATCTATCCATATATCAATGTTTTAATGTCAACTACGAATGAAAATCTTGTCCTACCAATCTCATCAACGCAGCTTTGTTGACAAATGGTTCGAGGATTATTTTCAGATTCTTAGGCCAGTTATCTGGCTAATTAAAATAGGTAAAAAAAAGCATATAGTTCTAGCAACTGGACTACGGCCCTGTGAGCCCCCGGTCTCGCCGAACCGCTGCCATTTGCCAGGCACCGTCGTATGAATTGCGCCTTTCTCGAACAAAGATGTTCTTCTGTTAGAAATGCGAGTGCGCAAACATACTTCTGCGGACGCTCAGTGCGTGCTGCTGATCACGATCGAAGACCTCAGCCATATATAGACAGGTCACCCACACGATTGTCAAGTCTTCTGAGATTTCAAGACAAGAGCTCGATAAACGTTCTCTTTTTAATGCTTCACTGATAATATGCGGAGCCTCCAGCGCTAAACTACCCCGCGATATGTTTTTGAACGAGACATCTGGTCGGGAAGCTTTTTTTCTTTCACTTAGGCGTTTTTGCGTGCATGTCAGTATTCGACACGAGCTGAGGAGGCCCGGTCTAGGCAACTTCCAGTTAAGCGCTGTGACGGGAGAAGGACGTGATGGATGGGGGAATCGTCCTCAGCAGGCCTGTGTGGAACGTCTGCGGCGCGGCAGAGGGCATTTAAGGTGGATAGGACGAGGCACATCGAGTTCCAGACAGGACGCTGACGCTGGGGAAGCAATTTTCAGCTGCCATAGCTTCAGGAATGGTCTGAACGAGAAACGGTCTGAACGAGCCCTAGGGGAGCGCTGAGGCAGCAAGATGAGGAGAGCGACGCTAAAAAACGACGTCGACGGCCCCCGTTTCGGGTAGCCGTTTCACCGTCTCATCGTTAAATAGAGAATTTATTAGGTTAAAAAGAATTCTATAATACTAGCATAGAAACTAATAGCTGATGTAGATATAGAAACAACAATATATATTTATATCTATAAAAACACTATTCTCCATTTCATGATAATACAGTGAATAGGCTGCTGAAAAGAGTGGCAGTTGATGCTATTTTCTATGTCACTCTCACCACATTTTGCCACTATGCATCTAACTCACTACGCACATCTTAACTCTAAAATTATCCCAACACACTTGTCAAATCCTAAGGTACGGAAGCACAAAAAGTACCAAATTGGTATTTAGGATAAAATCCACTGAATTTCTTGTTTGCTTGAATATCTAAAACCACCAAGATTTATTGTATTATTTATGCTAGACAATAGGTCAGGGCCATGTTTGCCACCTCTCCCACTGAAATCCAGATCTAGGATGTCTCAAATCATGATTTGGAATAACTCCCATAATTTGGAATGATCAATGGTTGAATGGGTGAGACCTGCCTACCTGTTTGTTTCGGGTAAATGAGCTGCGCGATATCTCGCCATCAGTGTGACATCCAATCTAGTAGTAATATTGAAGCTATAGAAGCCATCTAACTAGCTAGGCGACATCGTTCGAAAAGACTAGACTGGGGAGAAAAAGGAAGGAAATCAAAGAGAATTCGTGAAACCATTAAATATCCCCTTTGAGCATTCTGCCATTCAAACCGCATACTAATTATTTGTCTTATTGATATTTAAATATTTATCTATTTACTCTGTGCTGCTACTGTCTGTCCTAATGCTCTCTTAAATGTTCTTATAAGATACTCTTTCCTAAGGATATACAAGCTATTTTTAACTCTCTTTAGCAGTAGCATCTCTCACTAAGACAAAGTAGACCTTATTCAATTACTCTTAAATGTCCCTCACTGCAACTTTATTTGAAGTAGTTATGTAAATATAGTTCTTATTTCTTATACGCTCTATTCTTATCTCTGCTTAACTAGGCAATTGTCTCAACAGCCTTCTCATTTTCTCTGCCCAATATTACTGTCTAACATGCATGGTACAGATTGTAGGACAATCACACCACACATATTTCGCATGTCAAAGCAGGTGTATTCAATAGTGTTAACCTTGCAGACGAATGATACCATTTTTATTCTTATATCTTGCCAATTGGGGGAGTAATGGAGGATGGAAATGTTGAAGTAGATTTTCTAACTAGGGATGGTTCAAGTTTCCGGCGCTAGCCGTCCGATTGTATTTAGACCTGTTCCCGCTGTGGAGGTGTATGGGGAGGCTCATTGTATATATTGAATCTTAATGGGACATTGCCAAGAAGATGGTACAGTAATGTATTCTTCCCCCGGGTTGGGTCCGCCCAAAGTCCCCCGCATGCACCACTAACCTTGACGTGGCGGCGATGCTGTCTGAACAAGTTCGAGCACTGGCTGACTGAATCGGCCGCTGCCTCCTACAGGATTCCTCCGAGACCGCATCCCGAAACCATGTTTGTTCCTCTGACGAGTCCCCTTAAGCCTATAACTAATCCCGGCTTCAGTGTATAAGACAAGTAGAAGGAAATGAAGTCTTCAATTAGGTAGCACTGGACAACTCCTGAACCCCTGCAGAGGGGTCCTCGAGCGAAAGTTTCCTGCTCGAGATCTATCCCCTAAACCGTGGGTTTTGAGAGTGCATTTTAGTGTTAACTTTTATCATCCTATCATATTGGTCACTTTCCTTACTAGTTAAGTAGTAGATACACTCGGTACACCTAGATAGTAAATATGTGCGACACTCATGTCGATTTCCATTTCTATTCTAGGTTTAGAGCAGTGCCACTTTGTGCTCAGCGTCGCTCATGGATCACTCACTGAGTACTCAGGGGCGTTCAGTGATCATGCGGGTCCAGAATGGGGCTGCTCACTGAGAACTCCGGGAGCAACATCAGCTGCAACTCATCCGGCAAGATATCCAAACGACAAGGTCCGAAATAGATCTTCGATTCTTTGAACGTGATACGGTGGATAGATTTATCCAATCGATTCTAAATGAGGTGGGCAATAACGACAGACTTCGTCGACAATTCAACCTACGTGGGAATGTGACTTTTGAGAGTCATACCAATATAAGTGACATAACATCTTCACTGGAAGACACAATGGAGCAGCTGGAGATCACAGAGCTACGGCTAACTGCTACTCCAAACAAAGCGTGGAGTAAACGGCAGCCGACCGGACGTCGCAATTGACAAGTGGATCAATTTTGTGTACATGTCATTTCTGAGGAACAACGAATTCCTGTATATGCCGTCGAGTACAAAGCTCCGCACAAGCTATCGCTTCCCGAGATACTCGTTGGCCTTCATGAGGTTGACTTAGAACGCGATGTCATAGGTAAAGACGGTGATGACTTTGAATATCACGTTACGCTACTGGTGACGGCAGTAGTTACCCAATTATTTTCTTACATGGTCAGTATTGGAGTTCGGGATGGCATAGTTTGCATTGGAGAGGCTTTTATCTGCCTACATATCTCAGAAGACCCATCAATTGTATAATACTACCTCCTCGTCCCGAATCGCGATGTCACTGAGAACGACCTGTATCGACTCCACCGAACTGCAATTGCTTAGGTCCTTGCCTTTACCCTGAACGCCATTCAGGCTGATCCTTTGTCTCAGTCGTGGTATGATGCAGCTGCCAAATTGGATATATAAGAGGTCGAGTACCTGAATATCTTGCAAGAGATCCCAGAGTCAGTTCGTAGAGAACCGCCGTTGTCTGAATACAAGCCTCCTTCCTGGAAACTATAAGCGTTTGCCTTACCTGCTACGACGTCGTTGCCAGCCTAGCCCCGAAGCATCACAGGACAACGAAAGTGATAAGGACGATGATAATAGTGAGAGAAGTATCCCTCCCGGTCCTTCTCCGGTCCAAGGAGGATCCTATGGAAGGACTTGGGGTGGTTTAGGCCGCGGTTGAACGTCTTCGGGTTATGGTGGTGGAAGAGGAAACCGAAAAGGAACTGGAACGGCCTCAAAAACGGGTACACGAGATCAATATTGTACCATGAAATGTCTCCGCGGTCTTGTCGAAAGGGGTCCCCTGGACCCGTTGTGTCCAAATGTCGAAGAACATGGATGGTTGGTCCACCATCTCAATGCATATGATTTTACACGTCTTCTGTCGGATCAACTATCCCACGACTGAGAGTGTGGTTTTGAGCAGCTACACGTCAAGGGGAGGACTGTCTTTCTATTAAAAGCCACCTTGTTGCCTTACAGATATACCGTTATTGTCAAGGCGACTGACTATGATCATCTGTCGAATCTCAGACAGGAAATCCGAACCTACCGCTGTCTTCATCCTCTTCAGGCGCATCAGATACCGGTTTGCATTGGTGACTTTGCTCCGCAAGTTCCATATTGGTATCACGGCAACTTGATGGCGCATATGCTAGTCCTGAGCTGGGCAAGAGTCCGGGCAACCAAGGTCATCACGGAGCAGACTCGATCTTTCTTTGACTAACAGCGGGAAGAGATTTTGTCGTACATTGAAGGGTTTGGTGTTGTCCACAAAGACCCATCGTGGCGCAACATCCTTTGGAATGAAGAAATCCAAAGCGTAGTGATCATTGATTTTGATGAGCCTTCTCAGAGGGAATCTCGCGATACGAGGATCCAGGTTACAGCAAAGATTCCGTATCGCTCGCCGCTGGGTGAATCATCTGGAAAGTTTGTCAAGCTAAAAAGGAACAATTGCACTCAGCCAGGAGGACAGAAAGTTTAATGGGGATTAATTGGTCTCATTCATTCAGTCCAATTTGGTAGCGCATTCGGTCTATAGGACGTTTAGATATACGATAAATAAATAGGGTTTGGTCAAGCATGCCGATCCAAATGTCCCAGCCAAGAGTCGAAGGAGAAGAAGAGCCCAGGGCATACGGGATCCTGCATCACTTGTGGTGAAGGCGGCAAATATGCAGTATGTGACAGTGAATACGATCTGTCGGCCAAAAAGTTCACTCAAGGGTGCCTGTACTAGAGGGCCTAACGCAAAGCCTAACATAAAGAGAGAAACTCCAAGTGTTGCAACCCGGGAACTAACTACTCTCACATTAGAGATGACCCAACTTCGGATCCCACCCACTGAATGCAACAGGCCGTATCTTTTTTTTTGTGGTATTCATGGTTTCGAACATATTGCGGTGTTCCATAGTTGATTAGTCCAGCTTCGACCACCGATCGTGATATTTTTATGTGTTCATGAGCCCCATAATTTACTCAAGAAATACGTTTGCAGTTATTTAACAGTGTCGTCATGATTTGGCTTTTCGATTTCCATCTTTTTCATTGGCAGATGGCTATCGAACCAGCGGGTCGCATTGAAGACTATATTGCAGTTTTTGTGTCAAGTATGAATCATAAGGAAGTATAGATCCCAAGAAGTAAAAACAGTATCCTCAATAATGCTAAAATTGCGTAAATTCTATTTTCCGGTTGCAGAGGGTTAGCGCACTTAAATGGGTTCAGGGCATGGCGTGGTAGTTTTGTAGAACGACACACTGGGGGGGTCCAATCAGAGGCATATCCCAAGTATAAGTTGGATTCTGTGTAACCAACGCACACATGGCTCATATTGAGCTAGATAGCACTAGAATCATCCTGTTAAAGTCAAAGGAAGTATTCAGCCATGGATGAGAGACCTTTTCAATTTGGAATGCAATGTGGTCCTCATAATATAACCGCCATGCATTGCCTTTCAATTCAGCGTACCACAGACCAACAATTTAGAGACTCAGGATGATGTTGTCAGTATTGACCCAGGCCAGTCCAATCCAACTCTGGAGCTGCAGCATTGAGCCTGCTGCATGGGGAGTAACTAGAGTTAGGAGTTACAAAAAATCTCAGAATGAGGGCGAGGTTGTCTACGAATGTGCAACCCAAATCGAACATAAAAAGGAAGCTTCTCCTAGCTCCAAGTCCCCCTCTCGTCCATCTGGATTTGCCTGCAGAATCTCAATTCTTGAAAGCACAGTCCTCTTGCCACATAAGACATACATTTGAAAAGAAGAAATAAATATGGTCGATTACGACGTTGTCGCTGGTGGCAACCAGGATGTTGTGAACAACGTCCTCGGCCAGCTTTTCTCGCCCCTCCATAGTAGCGGGCTTCTTACTCAAAGCATCAATATCGGAGAACTCAATATCCAGAGCGCTGATTTTGATATTGGGAAACCTTTCACCGTGGACTTTGCGGTCAGTTGTATACAAAACCAATCTCAGATGTCCTTGCTTACACGAATATAGTCAGCTGTGCCGGTCCATCTCATGGATCATTTCAGAAAGGCCCTAAAAGTACAGAATGGGCTTGCTGACTTGCCTAATGAATCCAGAGCAGCAATTCTCAAGGGCCTAGAAGCCATTCTGCCAAAAATCGGCTTCATTATCAACGTACCCGCGATTAGTTTCACACTCAACTATGCCGCTACCGGCGGCGAGACCCCCCCTCCTACAAAGATCCCCAATGCTAGTGTTTCCATTGGTGCTACAGTAAGCGTGAATGCTGCTGCCAGCCGCCCAACTATTACAGTTCAAGCTGCTTCAGCAATCGTTAAGACGGGAAATCCTACCCTAGATGGAATTGTGAACAGTGGTGTAATCCCATATCTACTTGAATACTTAAATAAGGTATTTTATGACGCAAGCCTCGTCTACTGGTGCTGATAATGTGACAGAAAATTTTTGTTCCAATCAATGTGCCTACCATTTCTGTTGAAGGGGTAAAGCTCACCCTTCCTGGTGCGTGCCTGAAGAATTGTTCATTGATCTAAGGTCTCGCTTACAGTTCAGCAGAACCGGCAGTACAGAATGGTTTTCTTCTCGCTTTCTCTGCCCTTGGCACCGTCCCTCCTGACATTCCTCCATCTACAGAGGGATGGCCCACAGATGGTGTCTTTGTATCCTTGGATTCGAACGTTATTGCTACTGCGGGCAACACCGCAATAAGCAAGATACATCCACCTGGCGGAAATTTTAGCTGGGAAATTATTGATGGCAACTATGGTATCAGCTTGGGCCAACTCTCTGGTGTCAATGTCAACAATGACGGAAGTTTGGTAAGTGCTTGTCTGTCCTGACCATTCCACCGTAGACTACTTATGTATGCATCAGAGTGCAACAATTGGTGCTGGGGCTAATTTCAATCTGACTGTGCACACACCCAATTGGCTCCCGAATTTCTCGTTTTCTCCAAGCGCGAATGGGAGTGTCGGTGCCGCTCTAAGCACCAAAGTCATTGGAGGTGACTTGAACGTCACGCTCAATTCCATTAATGACATCAACCTAAGCATTGATTGGGGCAGCCTGCCTGGGTGGATAGAGGCTATTATCAATAGTCTTTTGGGTCCTCTGCAGGACTACTTGATCAATTCACTGATAACACCAATCATCAACCGCGCCTTGGACGGCCATACATTCACTGTCTATACGATCCCGACAATCAACATTCCGGTCGGACCAGGTTTCAATATCACCCTACCAAATGTCCTGACACAGGAGGTAAGTCAAGGCGGAAAGGCACTTTTGGCAGCTCACGGCATGCCAATTGTCACTTAAAGAACGAACCATTGGGAGATTGCAGAAGATTTGATTATGGACGCAGAGAGACTTTCGTTAATAGCTTATTAATGTTGCTTGCTTTGCAACTTGTTTGTAATGGAGGAGAGAAGAATCTATCAATGAGACATTAAGTGATATCTGAGAATGATGGAGCTAAAATCACCAGGTGAGCGCTGAGCGAGTGCTGGCCTAAAGTAGGGGGCAGTTCACCAGACGATGAGCGCTCACATGATCCACAAAATCAGGACTAGACTGGCGACATGCGTCCATGCTTGCGATCAACGCCCAGAGATTTACCAATAGTACTCCGAGTAAGCTTCCATCCGCCAAAATTAGTAAATTACACGTTTTAAAAATGGGCACCTAATAGAAGAGAGGCAGAAAATGAAGGCCTCAAGGATCGGTCTATTGGATAATGGGATAACCCAGTATATGCTGGTCCACCAAAATATCCCAGACCAGTCGATAAAAGCATAAGGGTCTTTAAAAGTGGGAGTATACAGGGTAGTTAAATAATAGCCCACCAGGTTTCCAATGCCCTCTATTTTATGGCGCTACGTAATTTTGAGCACGGATGTGACGGGCTAGGCCCGTGGTAGGTTTTGGTAACTCGCAACCAACTACCATACCTCTTACCACTGCTACTTCACTATATAGTTCGGGGATAGAACTGACCTGGCGGTCAGTTCAATTTGTTTTTGATGTGGCAATTTATTCCATATACATCTTCCCAATCAGCCAGCAGCAAAGAAAAGTGCAGGGTATATATAAAAATAGAAATTGTGGTGGAAATTGAATAATATATAAAAGTGCTCAAAGGAATGTTGAAATCTGTAATTAAAAAAAAAAAGAAAAGAAAATAATAATACTAGAAATAAATTGAAAAGAATAAATATAGCCTTTTATCCAAGTTACAAAGGTGCCAAGTTGGGGACAGAAAGCATTAGCCTCTAAAAGTATGGCCTCTCAATGCGCAACCCTGTTTCTCAGCGCGCAATGTAGTTGACCTGAGATATATAAACCAAGCTTTATATACCAAGCTTGTCTATATCAGGATATTTAAAAAAAACTCCAAGCTTATCCAAATGCCCACCAAGCATAGATCCGTGAAGAATTCCCAGAGGTTGGATAGTCGCAAAGCAAAGAATCAGCAAAAATGCAGACACAGACTTGGGATATTTAAGAAATGTAACGTGCTTCAGGTAGAACAAGAAAAGTTTCTGCTGGATCTAGCACTAATATCTTCCAGGTCGGAAAACACGTTATGATGAAGTTCCCACCGTACCGGGATCGATACAACCCAAGTTGTGGTTGGGACCATCGTATCAGTTACATACGGTATCAGGATAACAAGATTCTTATTTATTAAGGAAGATTCCACAGTAACTTACGATAGCCAGCATTACTAAGAGGGACATAGAACTACTCTTTGAGGCTGGGTATGGAGTGAGATGAACCATGATGGTAGAAGAACTCTCGGTATGCTATTAACTGGCGCTACTGCTTGCAGTAGAAGGCTTTGCTCCTGTCATCATGCTGATAACCGCCCATCCCGTCACGCCTGTAGTTGCGGCCCACACGCAAGGTAGATCTCGGAAAGGCCGATTCGTATTCGAGGCAGCACGTTCGATCAACTGGCCAATAGGCCATGAATAATCCCTAGTGTGGAGAAGACATCAGACAGCCCCAGTAGCTTGTCTTCAGGTTCGAAGAAGAAAATATAAGACTTGAGATCGAGCCAGCATCCCGTACTATAAGTAAAAGCCAACCACTAGAATTGACATGAGTACACATATCTACATTCCTACATGCCTCGAGAATACCACCTTTTCTTATACGCCGTATGAGAATGTAAGTGAAAAAGTGCGAATTCAAATACGCTAAGATGGGTTTGGATAGGGGAAACATCCGGATATATTCGAGACCCTTGTCAGCTTTGCGCGTACCAACATAGTGTGATTTTCTAATCGTATAAATACATTGCTCAACTCCTCTCTGCCAGTTGGTCATCTTTTCTGCTCCAGGGAAGCCACACAACGGTTCCAAAGCGCCGGAAACGCACCCGCTGTACCTTCCAGCGTTTTTGTTTCAATTGAAGGATCTACGACACGGAGGCATGACATAACAAGCTCCGCCAATTTCCCGGCCAGCGGTACTTTGGGTTGTTCTCGCTCCATCATTGGAACCCAAGACAAGATGCAATCCCGAGCCCGGCGCGCATCCCCCAGCTCCGCATGCAGAGAGAATAGCAGCTCATAATCTGCAAGGGATCGTCGGATTCCGTGAAGGGGAATTTTTCGCCACAGTTTCCAGAAACTGTCGAAGTCACCACTGCGAAACTGGAGAGCCAGGAGAGCACGCGCATGCACTGGGTCGATATCAAGATCTAGAGCTTCAATAACCTTGGACACCCGAGCGACGTTGCGATATTTGAGCTCAGATTTATTCTCGAAGGAAGAGACGGGCTCTTCAGGTTTTCCGTCCATTGAGGTGGCTTCTCCATCTAACCCAAGAAGAGGAGAACAGCTAGCTGCTTTGTAGAGTATATTGAATACACGCATGTTCAGCACATCCACACCCTGAAGACTCAGATAGTCCAAAACACGCAATGCAAGCTCTTTATCCGACTCCGGTAATGGATCGGCAGATTGACCAATCTGAGGATTGACGGCACGTTCAGTTAGGAGAGCAGACACAACCTCTAATCCCAAGTCATCAGAGACGGGGTAGCCGCATGAAGTGTATCCTTGGAATGTCTCCCAGAGCGTGTCTTTGTTGTAGAAAGGATGCTGCAGAGTGATTGCCATACACGTAAGTTTTATTTGAGCGGCGAGCATATGTTCTGGAGGAAAATTCTTAGGCCTGTTATAGAAAAGTCGCAGAAAGAGAGTGGAATCACGGTCGTTCGGACCCTTGCCAAACTCATATCGTAACATTGCGTCTGACAGCCCGGAGAGGTACTGAAATAATGATTCGATACTTAGGGTGGATCCTGAGACCGTTGCAGTTGGGGTTCCTTGAATAGCAAAGCTATTTCCAGACGAGCAAAGTTCAGTAGCAGCGTCCGCGGATCGGATAGGTGATCCATCACTGGGAAGCAAGCTGGACGTGTGGATGTTTCTCCTCTGTTCCAAGTAAACTGTCGCTGGTGTCCTAATAGCCGGTGGAAGTCCATAGTCAGAAGACGATTGGTCGAATATTCCTGGGAAAGCACGAACCTCTTCGGAAGCCAACTCTGGAGTATCAACGGAGACATTCCGGCGTTTTCCTTGGGCTTTCTTTTCCAAAGCAGTGCCCCAAAGACCTTCGAGGTCCACCTCCGCTCGTTTCTCCTCGGTAAACATCTGCACAATGATCCTCGTTCCTCCAGCGATCTTCCCGAATCCTTCGAAGCTCTCTTCCCTTACTCTCGCTTCACGGAGTGTCTTAGAGTCCTCGACGATCCCCGCATTGACACAGATCCAGCCCGTGGTAATACCGTCGTCCTTGCCCTCCAAGGTCGCTCCAGCGCTGCTGGCAATACGAGCCCGGCGAGCCTTTCGTCTCAGCTTGATCTTCAATTCGTTCCTACCCAAGAGTCCATCGGCAAAGGGGCGCAGTTTGTATGTGCTGCGCAGCCAGCGACAGAGTCGGTCTGCTGAGACGTTGAGGTGCTTCACACTGCGCGCCGTTCCGATAATCATTATCACATTGCCACCCAGCGCTGGCGGAGGATCCAGTCCACGGAGGTCAAGGAGGGCTAAATCATCAAGACCGATGTCCACGGAGCTATGTTGAAGGAGATTCTGTAGGATTGGCGGTGGGTTTTCCGGGAGGGGTGGGAGTTGTTGTTTATGCGCGAGAGGATGAGCCTCCGTGGTGGTAGGTGTCTCTAACTGCAGATACCAGGGGATGTGTTGAAGCGAATCTGAATTTGACCCGCTACTTGTCTCGATTTCTACTGAAGACCCCGTAGACGTAGAATTATCAACATTGGTTGGGGTTGTATGCTCTGATCTCAGACCAGCTGCCGACGAGAACATGCGTCCATGGGGGAGGGAACGAGCAGGAGAGATTGTTGGACCGATTGAGACCCCAGAGACAGCTAGAAAAGATTGCACCACATTGCGGCGGCAAGTATGGCACAAAGGCCCTCTGAGTAGCGCCCTGCTCATGATGACTGAACGATGGAATTTGAGAGTCGAAGTATACCGATGGTATTGTTCTTTTCTTGGACTTCCTTTGAAGCTGGAAATTTGATGATCGGCGAATCGATTATCCGACAAAAAATGCAAACAAATCCCCGACAATTGCAAACAAGACAAAACACTCCACCTCCGCCGCAAAAAAGTTGCGGAGGGGCAAAAGTTACCGTCCGATTTATTAATCAAATCCAAGAGTCTCCCGATTCTGCTTTTTTGTTATCAAAATTCATTAAGCGACGCGGAAGGTTACCATCATGTCGATGGACCTGGATTCTCCTGTGCCCATGACGGGCTTCCAGCAGGAACAGCCCACCGCAACTATTCTCTGTTGCAATTGTGGTGCCCCCATTGACGGTACCACCGCAGCGGGCGCTCTGTGCCCGGACTGTGTGAAACTCACGGTCGACATCACACAAGGTATCCAGAGAGAATCGGTCCTCCATACGTGCAAGGATTGTGAAAGGTGGTTGCAGCCTCCGAATACCTGGGTCAGTGCTGCCCCGGAATCCAGAGAATTGCTTGCTTTATGCTTGCGAAAGCTTCGAGGACTGTCCAAGGTCCGAATCATCGATGCTAGCTTTATCTGGACCGAACCCCATTCGAGACGAGTTAAGGTGAAGATCACGATTCAGCAAGAGGCCTTCCAGGGCACCATCCTGCAGCAGACGTTCGAGGTGGAGTATGTGGTAGCGACGCAACAATGCCCGGACTGTCAGAAGTCATATACGGCCAATACCTGGCGTTCGTCCATCCAAATCCGACAGAAAGTTCCTCACAAGAGGACATTCCTTTATCTCGAACAATTGATTCTCAAGCATAATGCCCACCGAGACACCATTAATATCAAGGAGACGAAGGACGGGCTGGATTTCTTCTTTGCACAGCGGAACCATGCCGAGAGGATGGTTGATTTCTTGTCCTCCGTTGCTCCCACAAGAGTGAAGAAATCGCAGGAGCTCATTTCCATGGATATTCACACATCCGTTAAACAATATAAGATTACCTATTCCGTGGAGCTGATCCCGATCTGCAAAGACGACCTGGTTGCGCTCCCTCTCAAGCTAGCTCGATCCCTTGGCAACATTTCACCCCTGACTCTCTGCTACCGCGTCGGTACCTCAATCAACCTCCTCGATCCGAATACTCTTCAGACGGCAGATGTGCCGGCGCCCATATACTGGCGATCACCATTCAAGAATTTGGCGGATGTGCAGGAGCTGGTCGAGTTCATCGTCATGGATATCGAACCGGTCGGCCAGTCGAATGGTCGCTTCTACCTTGCTGAAGCGACTGTGGCACTTGCATCCGACATGGGCGTCAATGACCAGACCTACTTCTGCAGGACTCACCTCGGCGGTGTCCTCCATGTGGGTGATTCCGCCCTAGGCTATCACCTCACGAGGACGAACTTCAACGATCCCAACTTCGAGGCCATTGAGCAGAGTCACCAATTCGGATCTACAGTCCCCGATGTAGTGCTAGTCAAGAAATACTATCCTCGGAAGAAGAAGGGCAAGTCGAGGAGCTGGAGGCTCAAGCGTATGGCCCGAGAGGAGGAGGAAGCCGTGGGCCGCAAGCAGCAGGACCAGGACCGCCTCGAAGCCGACTTTGAGATGTTCCTGCGGGACATTGAGGAAGACCAGGAGTTGCGAAGCACACTGCAGCTGTATAAGGCCAAGAACACTAAGCCCCGGTCAGAGAGAATGGAGGGTGTCGAGACCGGAGACGGTAATGTTGAACAGATGGAGGAGGATGATGAGAGTGATGACGAAGGCGTTCCCAAGATTAATATGGATGAGCTTCTCGAGGACTTTGACGAGCTCAACATGGGGGACGATGAGTGAAATCTTGCTTCACAGGTTATGACGGGTAATGGCGTTCTTAGCGGGTTCTACATGCGTATATCACGGGGCCTTGAAAAGTACATAGATTTCTTAAGCTTACGAGCTTTTCCATCTCATACTCTTTCGAACCAGCGGGGAAATCGCATTTGTTTCCTCTTGGAAATATCCGCTCATATGCACATAGTAGTAGGTATTCGTAGACGAAACACGGATGAGTAGACAGACAAAGTAGTAACATCAAACTCCTTAGAAAATCTTTCCCAAAACCCTCTTCGTATCTTCTCCCAATGTACCCTCATCCCGATTCGCTTTCGCGCGAACTTCGTTCTGCCGAAATACTCTCCGCACCTGCAACTCCTGCACATCCTGCGCATCCCCATTATCCGCCGCCTTAGCCTTCTTCCTTTCCTCTTTCTTCTTCCGAATTCCCTCGACAACCTTCCCCTTCTCCACTCCAGCCAAGAACGCCTTCTCCTCCTTACGGGCCCTGGCGTCCTCGATTCTTCGTCTAGCCTCCCTCTCGCCCCGTTCCCGCTGCACTTGCTCCATCAGATCCGCCCACTTGAAGCCCTTCAGGTACTTCATATTCCACACATCGTCATGGTACCAGCCGCCCTTTCTCCCGCCGACGATGTTGGCATTGAGTGTCTCAGCGCAGATCTTGGCGGTCTTCTTCGATGCGAATTCTACCCAGCCGTCCGTGTAGGTTTTGCGGCGATTACTCTTCTTCGTGCTCGAGGAGGATGAGGCCACGGCGGGGGTGAGGAAGACTTTGGTGATGGGTCCGAAACCGCGGGCGAGAAGGAGGGATTTCAGGGCGGACGGTTTCAGGTATGGTGGGAGGGAGGAGAGGTAGATGACGCCGGTTTTGTTCTTCTTTTTAGATGGGGCGAGGAGTTTGGATTTCGTCTTGGATGAGGTTGTAGATGATGCGCCGTGGGAGGTTATGGCCCGCGCGTCGTCGTCATGAAGATCGTGGTCATCGTCGTTGTTTTGCGCTGTCTTGGTCTTTTCTTTAGACTTGGAGGTCTTCTTTGCGGCTTTGCGATCTGCATCTTCATTTTCATCTTCGTCGCCCTCTCCTTCGCCCTCTGCCTCGCTTCCTACGTTTGCCTCCTCATCCTCGCCGCGCTCTTCGTCAGAAGACAACCTCCGCCTCTTCGAAGCTCTCCCAGCGGTACTCGCTCTTCCCTTCGTCTCCTCCGCGGCCTCGGAGTCGTAGCCGCGGTCATCACCTGCTTCGTCCTCGGACTCAATGTCCAGGAACTCGTTCCGTTTCCTCGTCGTCATGACTGTGTGTATATGTGTATGATTGCTATGCAATTCCTGCTGGGAGGAGAGACAGGTTTAGTTTTCCTTGCGATTCGATCTTCCTCCGATGTGAGACTTGATCGGGGAACTTTTTCTCGGGCGGGTGGTCTGTGCTTTTCACCGTTTTCCGCCCGCAGATTTGCCTTCTTCGGTAGTAATCAATGCCTCCAGATAAGTAAGATCGACACCACCACTTATCTCAGTAGGCTCAGACCTTCTAGCGGGGTGCCCTTCAGGCTTTTCACTCCTCCCACCTTAGAGAGCGTCTGAGCCTGTTGAGATAAACCGCCTCCTGGAACTTGGCTGCGTTTCCCCATACAACATGGCAGAATCTCACTATAGAAACCAACCGGAAGCTGCTGTCGGCGCCATTGGCAAATCAACTCGCAAATAAACTCACATACCGATCGGCGAGACTGAAAGCTACACAGGAGTCCTTATCGCCTGTTCCGCCGGCTGAACTAATTCAAAAAGAGCATCTCGACCCCCATAATTCCTTTGCGGCAACAGCTTTCTAGCTTTCCCCACGCTTTCATCTTCAGCGATTTTCAATGATTCCACTGGCCTAAAACAAGCATGTCGACCCCGCACCATCGATCGCGTGACGGATGTTGGACGTGTAAGGCGAGACGGCGGAAATGCGATAATAGTCGCCCAACATGTCGGAGCTGCCAACAACGTGGAATCCGATGTGAGGGATACGAAGTGCGATTGCGCTGGAATACTGGTATCGCATCGAGGGGGCGATTTACTGGTGCCGCAATCCCAATTGAAGAGTCAGTTCCTCAGAGACCAAAGGGTCGCCGGCGAGACCGGGAGACGAAGCGTCATCAGGAAGTGACAGCAGAGGGAACAGTCATTTCTACGCAGCCTCGTAGTGTAAGAGGTAATAATAGTTAGAGGACTCACCGGGTTCATCATCCTGCCCATTCCTAATACTCTCCTTCAGATCGCTGATACCTTGTGAATAGACACCAGTAGCTACATTACCGGTTCTTCAGTTTCTCCTAATGCTTGGACGCACTGGAATTGCCAAGAAAACCATGTGAGCACTGCAAACTCGACAGGAACATCAGAGCCTGATCACCTTTTCCAGGAGTGTATGGAGGATAGTTGCTGAGCCTGTGTGTTGATATACTTACGTTATTTTAGTCCTTACCTCGGGCATCAACGTTCTACATTCAACTGTAGTCAACGATGCTGATAATATTCTTGCATCTCTCCTTCCCAGGCTTTGTGAGGACTCAGAGGCATTATATGCCATATGTATCACGTTCCAAGCCTCTATATCAAGGGAATACGAATCACGGTTCTTTGAATATTTTGACTTGGCTCTGAGCAAGTTTCGGGTCGAACTAGCGAACAGCGTTGAACACCTCAGAGATACCACAATCGCAGCTGGGTTGCTACTTTGTAGCATTGGAGTACGTATGAAACAGAAGTCAAAAATACTCTTCTATCTCCACTAAGGATTAATTCTAACGTTAAGGGTGGCAGTTTATGCGCGGTTTACCATGGACAATGCATCTCCAAGGATTATATAATATTCTTCAAGTTAATGGACTTCATGATCCTGTTAGCAAATGGTCTCCGTTCCGAGCTCATCTCATTGAAGTCCTTGGGCTTATGGATCTCCCAACCTTTGCTATTGGTCGTCAGAATCCATCTATTGGAGTCTGGAGGCGTTACTGTCGTGTAAATGACACCCGGGAACACTCCGACCGTAGCAAGGTTGAGCACGTGAGTGGCCTTCCACGGTCTCTACTAGACATATTTTCTACAATCGGAAAAGGCGCCACGGAGGAAGATTTTTGGGATTGGCCTGGGGCCGAAGGAACCTTTCTTCAGTGCCAACTGTGGGAAGCGTATCGGTTAGCAGGCATGCTGACTGTGCGACACGGCCATTTGTTAACCGCATCAAGTCCAAATGCTTGCTCTGCTGAGTCTCCATCGACTAGAAGCCAAACGGGGGCAAGATCTCGTACACTGGTGCTCCCGAAGACTATTGTCCTTGTTTCGCGGATTCTGAGTAACATAGATGCTATTCGAAGGGCATCTGTGGAGCCAGAGCATAAGGAGGTACTGGTGACGAATGCGATACAGTATCCCGTGTTCATAGTAGGATTGGAAAGGGAAATTCTGAACACAAATTCAAAATGGAAAGGTACGATTCGGAGTTGCTTCACTGCAAGAACCACGAGGGAACATTTCTATAGGGAAGGCCAACAGTTATTCGAATTATTAGAAAAATTTTGGGAACGCGATGGTGATGTAATGACTATAGATGAATTGGCAAAAGCCCAAGGATTGGAACTTGGACTATTTTAGAAAAATACCTTTGTCAGGGAACCTTTTGAGGGGATCAGCGGCAAATCATAGCAATGCTCGATGACTGTACAGAATTTCCTTTTTTCTTTGGTGGAGTAGGAAGACTATAGTTCTGCTAGATCAGGAAATCTTACGACCCTTTGAAGGTCCCTTACCCATAGCCCAGATTTTGGTTGTGTCCTCTTCCCCTGCCGAGCTCTCTCCATCAACCAAGTCAATTTCTTCAATGGTCTCAAACCCCATCTTCTCATAGAATCCTATATTACTTTTAGATGAACATTCAAGAACAATAGCCTCATTGTCCGTGTAATCTAAAAGCCATCGGATAGCTCTTCCCCCAATACCTCGTGACTGAAGAGAAGGATGGACGGCAAGAAGCTCGAGATACCAGACATCCTTGACGTGATATCGAGCTCGAACCTTGTCCATTATTCCATCATGTGCTTCAGAAAGCATCTCTAAGCGCTATTTATCTATCTGTTAGACTTGAAAATACTGGTAAGGACAGTATGGGACTCATACTCTGTTGCACGTTCCTCTCTCCGGAGCCGGATTTAGAAATTCCAACACCCATAATTTACACGCAAGCAGGATTCGTCTCAACGTCCACTTTTGACGGTTCTTCGGAGGAAATAGCATGACAGCAACTCCAGTATCCAGTTCCTTACTCGCATGTTGAGACGCCTCTTCTACCTCTGCCACTGTTGGTCCTGGCATCTTTGGCGTCTTGGTCGGGTATATCTCCGCCATTTGTCTTGCTGATGTGGTGCAGAAAACGAGCCCATCCAGCATCGCCCGTTGAATCCGACGACCCTGCCATTTGATCGTCGCGCGATCTAGATGGCCCCATGGCATCGCATTCGGTCGCAGCCATTCGATCAATGGATCTTGAGAGAAAGATAGGCTGATAGTGCGAGCGACGGTTGCAATCAATTGATTATCTAACGGGATAAAAATAGGTCAATCCCTTGACTTTGGTGAGAGATATTGCAAAAAAGCCGAATATATTTCTTACCATCTTTCACAGGGAACAGTTCAAGGCCTAATCGAGCAGAAGCCATACCCGCATAGCATCTTCCCATTAGGGTCTATTTCAGCACACTCGAAATTGCGATTATATCAATTAGAAGTGTTAAGAAATTCAGTGAATCTGTTGTTGATAATAAAAAGAGAATAGAGAAACTAGCGCATGGCTACTAATTATGTGGCACTAAAGTTACAGTGGAGACATTGGCTACTAGATCAAAAGATAGGGTATTTCCAAATTCACCTACGGATGGGCCACTCATATGAAGCTCGAAGAACTACTCGTGTTGTATATGGCTATATGAACCGAACATGTACTGATGTGAGACAATAGACAAGGCAGCCTCCTGGGGTCACTCTTCCTACGTTATCAGTGAGCTTGTGGGGCTAGCACAAGCTAGGACAGAATAGTTGAATATGCAGGACATCTATAGATATAGGAGGCTGGGAGCAGTAGTGTCACTAGTAGCTCCAAGATTCACATCATGGTCTTTCTCCATCAGGAAGGTGGACGCGCTGACTTTGGCACTAAAATTGTTCCCCAATGCACAGCTCCCTGCCGAACCGTCGTTTCAGGCATATCAGTTCCCCGGATTCATGCCTCCAATTTAATGTGATCGGTGAGCCACCGACTTAGATACACACATCCTATGGAGTTGCACCACCCGAGAGAGGGGAGTTGCTATTGCTGCATGTGGATTCAACCTGGAACTCTTTGATAGATCCCCTCTCCCCATTGCACCGACGCTACCGCTGAAGAGATAACTGTTTATCTTTTATCTATATCCGAGGTTCGAATGGTATATAAATATGTTTATCCGGTGGTCTTAGGACGTCCCGACAAAGGACGACTTGTAATGATCTTCACTCCTGCAGTCTTACTAAATCAAGGGTATTAAATTATATGCCAACAGCACTGATGGCAGGTCCTCGAGAAGACGTCGGTCTTCCTCCTGGTACTTTTCAGCTTGTTCCAGGTGAGCGCCTATTTCCTGTTCGTTTTATACCTGCTAATCCACTTGTAGATGATTTCTACGAAACCGGGGACAAACGGGCGGTGATGCTCTTTCCAGTCCCATCAAATGATCCCAATGAGCCCTTGGTCAGTTTCCTTGACACTATATATTTTGGCATAGCAATATTGATAGCAACTAGAATTGGAGTCCTATCCGCAAAATCGTCAACTTTACCCTTGTGCTTGCGGTAACCTGCGTGATATTCACTGCGTGTGTACAAGTAGTCTCTACTACATATTAAGAAACAAGAACTAATACGACGTATGTAATAAGGCTTACTATACAGACTATCTTCTGGCAGCAAATGGTAGAGGATATGGGGGTAGCCTATACCCAGCTAAATAATGCCACGTCGGTTAACTTCGCTGGACTAGCAATGGGCTGCGTGCTCTTCATTCCCTTCGCGAAGAAATACGGTCGGCGACCAGTATATTTGGCATCTACCGCTATTATGATGGCGACATCTTTCTGGAGTGGAGAGATGAAAAGCTTGACTGAACTTTACATTACCAATTTGCTCCAGGGGTTAGCAGGAGCGACAAATGAGTCCATGGTCCAAATTACGGTTCGTTAAATGATGGTCCTTTAGAAAAGATTCTTCACTAACGCTACGAACAAGATTAGTGATCTTTTCTTCGTTCATCACCGAGGCGGAATGAATGCATTGTACATGAGTATGGTTATGAGCGGGGTAACTTCCATTCTCAGCCATTCTTTAAGAGACGTGCATCCAAGATACTGACCACGAGCGTAGAGCTTCCTTACTCCCATGGCCGCCGGGGCACAGGCCACTAGTGAAAGATGGAGATGGTCGTACCGCACACTTGGTATTGCCAATACGATCATTTTCATACTTTTCATTTTCCTCTATGAAGAAACGAAATATGGTCGAGTGATCGAAGGTCTAGCAGTACCAGATGAGACTTTAGAAAACCGAGAAGAGATTCAACGTGATGGCCTGAAAACCGATCGCAAGCCTAGTCCTAAGGCTGCAGTCAGCACACACAAGCCTAGGACATGGGACCATGAACTTGATCACAGTATTCCAATGAACAGCTGGAGGAAAAGATTATCATTAGTAACTTACACTTCGGGACCTATTTGGCCGCTCTATTATCGACCATTTGAGGTTCTTCTCACATTTCCAGCCGTTCTTTTTTCGGCCCTTCAATATGGGGCTAGTGTTGCTTGGTTGACGATTACAGTCAACGTTTTATCACTCGTTTTCCCATTGCCTCCATACAACTTTACGCCAGCGCAGGTTGGTTATATGAGCGTTGGGCCATTCATCGGAAATCTCATCGGTGCTATATATGGTGGTTTTCTGGGGGACAGGTCCATTTTGTATTTCTCCCGCCGAAACAAAGGATACTACGAGCCGGAGATGCGTTTATACATTCTGCCTCTGCCAGTTCTAGCTATGTGTGGTGGGTTGATAATGTTTGGCGTTACCGTTTCAAAGGTAAGTAGTCATGTTTGATCACAAGCCTATTAGACTAACATAGCTATTTTACAATAGGGGATGCATTGGATCTTACCAAGTGTTGGCGGTGCAATCTTTGCATTCGGCCTAGGCAGTATCGGCGATGCTTCATTGACTTTTGTCATTGATAGCTACAGAGATGTAAGTTTATAATAATCGATATATCCACCCCATCATACTCGTGCTTAAATTTTATCGCGTCCCAGATTACTGGAGACGCCTTCACTAGCATCGCCTTCGTCCGAAACGCCATCAGTGTCGGCATTCCATTCGCCATTACTCCATGGATGCAGCACAATGGGCTATCGAACATGTTTATTGCATGTGGATTTATAAGCTTAGCTATTAGTAGCTTATTTATTCCTATGATATTTTACGGTAAAAGGATCAGAGCACATTTGGCAAATCGGTATCGAACGATTTCTGCAAAACAAGGACTTTAAGGGGCGAGGTGTCCCACTTTTGGAATGTACATA
Source organism: Paecilomyces niveus (assembly GCA_003116535.1). Taxonomy (NCBI): domain Eukaryota; kingdom Fungi; phylum Ascomycota; class Eurotiomycetes; order Eurotiales; family Thermoascaceae; genus Paecilomyces; species Paecilomyces niveus. The sequence goes on from QEIL01000009.1 coordinate 316,919, forward strand.
CATGGTCTTCGTGCCATATTTAGTCCAGAACTTTCAAACGGGAGAGTCCTGACATATCCTGGGATACGATATTTCGGTTGAATCAAAGAAGTTGCTGCAAACAGCATTTTCGCAGGTCACTTATGTAGGTAGGCTTCAGACACCGTCAATTTCGGATAGTGGGCTGTTCCAAAATTGGGGTTTATTTGTCTTTGTAATAAGGTTTCTATTACTAGCATAGTTGCAGTGAACAGTTCAGACTTTTTTGTCTTTTGTGTCTAAGTATTCAGATTGCTTCTGGCACATTTACCAGCATTGCTAAGGTCTAGCCTACATCATTTGCACTAAGCTCCTCAAGATAGGAGAATTGAAGATCTCTAAACAACAGGATAAAGAAAGAAGAAACAAATGAATACGGAATACTATCAGTATGGTAACTTCAAATTATAAGTGAGACGATTCTTTCCCAGCTCTGGATCTGGGCATCTTTTCACCCACAGCAGGTCGCTCGAGAACTGATTCTCTGACTCTCTTTGTACTCACAAGCATCTCTCCAGGAAACCAAGAGAGGTCGTTGGATCCCACCGGGGACAAATTCCCATCGTGAGACAACAGCATGAGTCCTAGAGCCTTCCCGCAAAGCCACGCAGATACCATTCCCTCGCCTGAGAAGGCAGCACATACCCACTCTGCTCCTTTCTCCTTTATATTTTCCTCAACTCCCCTCTGCGTTAGGGACTCGGACAGTCGTCCCACCCACGGAAGGCCATCTGCGCTGAAGCCCATGCTTCCAGTCCACATCTTCTTCACAGAAGGACCAGAGACAGGACCCCAATTCTCCCTGCTGAAAATCGAACTTAACGCTCCCGAAAGGTGGATATCTGCATATAAGCTCAAATCTGAGTCTGTCGATATCCCCAAATCGGAAGCCCCATTATTCTCCCCTTGTGCAAACCCGCCACCAAACATCATCTCACCATTGGAGAGTTTGTCATTGGGTAACTGAGTCAGATAGTCAAAGCCTCTCTGATAATTGAAGATCCAAGAGTGTTTGTTTCCTTGAGAGGCAAACTTTTGACCTGGGTTTTGGGCGGACATTTGGCCACGGACGGGGTAGATGCGCCCTCTTAGCCCAGGAACTAGATGGCCAACATGTGCATTGGTGCAATGAATCACATGGCGAGAGTTAATTACACCTCGCGGTGTTATTATTATAGAATAGGACCGATCAATGTTGCTGTTAGGCTCAGTCTTCCGGATTTCGGTAACAGGTGTGTTTGTCTCTATCAGGAACTCGTGGCGGAATCTTTCTTGAAGTCGGTCAAAGATGCCCGTGATGAACTTATACGGCCAGAGAGCTCCAGCAGGGCCTGCAATGACACCGCGCGTACGTGGAAGGCAGAAATCCTAGTCATACAATTAAAATCAAGCAAAGAGCTTCGGGTATATGTAATGCTGAACTCACTTTCGGTATATTCTCTCCTTCAAAAACCATCCATCCAACCGCTTCCTGCGGCATACAGAATTTAAAACGCTCAATAGATTTCTTGCCCTCCATCCAAGTCTCCTGGTCAAAGTAAGCGCTGACGAACTGAACCCTCCGAGCCTGTACAGAATCTGTCAATCCGTACTCCTCGGCCACCTTAAGAAGTTCGTCCAAGTGTGACAATCTAAACTTCACTATCTTCTTCGCTGCTTCAAGTCCAAATTCCTCTTCCAGACTGGCGAACTCCTCGGCAGTCTCAAGAATATGTCCCCCATTGCGGCCTGTAGCGCCACTACAGATATCGCGAGCTTCGAGAACAACAACTGCCGGAATAGATCGGTCATTAGCCTTTAATTGGCCAGATTCTAGAATTGTCTTCGCAATAGATGCTGCGGTAATCCCTGATCCTATGATCACAACGTCGGCCTTGGTAGGGAGAGAAGGAGATTGTACTTTGGCAAGCCTTGGATGTGGCTCTTGTAGCCAGAAGGATGAAGTGGTCCGCTTAGTATCAGGTACTCCGGGATCTGCAAAAGCACGATCTAGAGCTCTTTCGCGCTCTTGAAGTGGGATTGCTGCACTGGAAAGTAGAGCTCGGACGAAAGCCATGACAAATAAACTATGTGACCAGTCGATCTGCTGCAAGTGAGGTGATGAAACTTAACAAAGAAGATCAATTATAAGATTTTCTAATCCTTTCCATGACAGTATGTATGTTTCCTTCTCAGCTGCAGGAGCCGTATAATGGGACCACCCGCAAAGGTCAATCCTGTATCATCAGATCACATTAGATCTCGTTAACTCGGCGAAGCTGACGAATTAGCAAGTTGACAACATGATAAGACGCGATATCCTGAGGGTATACTCCATCAACTCTTTTCCGGGATTATGGACCGATTCAGGTATAAGGGAATTTTCAGTTTCACGGTTGCGAAGATAATGGATCGACCTGCTCTTTCCGGAATGTCCATGTGTGGAACTATACTATGTATCTGTGAAATGCAGGGTACATGATAATCTGGACATCTGTTGTCTTGATGCATAGCTCAAACTATATTATTATCCGGCCCAACGGACGGCCTGGAGCGGCTGAACCTACCTCGCGAAAATCAGTAGATCTCTTCATAGACGACTCAAAACGACAAGTCCATGCGATTGCTATCCAGACTAAAATGACGAACCTTAATATCGCCGAAAATTAATTACATATACATATCAGTCAATTCTGGCACAGATTGTGTTGTGAACCAAAACCAACCAAAGCAAACACATAGAGAACATCTCCCTAATAGGAAACTCGACGCACCTCGTCGCGCTAGTCTGCTGGGGAACTATCACCACCAAACTTTACCCGATTATAGTATTATTGCCCCTTAAAGTTTAGATTGGCCCTGTCCAATCTTCTCAAAGAAAATACGTAGTCGCGGAAGGAAGATAACAAGAATCAAATGCCGTGACCTAGACGAGAACTGTATAAAGGAGACTTCGAAGGGTCGTGTTCTTTTAGCAGCACCATATTTCGCTCCTGCTTATCATAATGGGAGATGCAGTTATCACGGAGTCGCCGGCGAACGCAGGAGTTACCGACAGCAAACTCAAGGCTGACTGGCGTGAAGTTGTCGCGCAAAAAAGAAAGCAGCTGCAGGATCAGATCCCCGCAGAATGGAGGTTGAGCGATACCCTACTAGAGTCATTGCCAGTTTCTTCACCTCAAGGCATTCGCCTTATCGAGGCCGGTGTGCCTCATCGAAGTGGGATCCTGTCCGATGTCGAGTTGGAAATCACAGAGAACTACTCAGCAAGCCAGCTTCTACAGAAGCTTGCAACCAGAGAATATACTTCATTGGCCGTTACAACTGCATTCTGTAAGCGGGCAGCCATTGCACAGCAACTGGTGAGCAATGGTCAAAAATTCGAAGACTCAATAAGTGGATGGCGTTACTAATGAGTCAAATAGACATCGTGTTTAACCGAACACTTCTTCACCCGTGCCCTCGAAAGAGCAAGATATCTGGACGATTATCTGGAACGAGAAGGGAGACCACTCGGGCCTCTCCACGGTCTTCCCATCAGTCTCAAAGATAGCTTCTGCTTGGAAGGAGTCCAAACTACTGTTGGCTATGTTGCCTTTCTTGAAAACCCCCCGGCGAAGTCCAATTCCGCCTTAGTAAGTATGCTGTTAGACCTTGGAGCCGTACTTTACGTTAAGACAAATATTCCGCAAACGATGATGGTAAGTTTCAATAGATCCCTCAATAGTCTAATAATTAACGCATACATGCAGACCGCCGACTCGGAAAATAATATCTTCGGTCGCACTCTGAACCCCCATAACACCAGCTTAACAGCGGGTGGATCTACTGGTGGTGAAGGTGCCCTACTTGCATTCCGGGGATCGATCCTCGGTGTCGGTACAGACGTTGCCGGATCCATTCGTATTCCAGCGCTCTGCTGTGGTCTTTACGGGTTCAAACCTACTGCTGATCGGATCCCCTTCGGCGGTCAGAATAATGGTGTCATAGAGGGTCTACCAGGTCTGAAGCCATCAGCAGGGCCGTTAAGCCACAATTTAGATGACATAGAGCTCTTTTTATCGACTGTGCTTGACGCTCAGCCCTGGAAATACGATGTAACGGCTATTTCAACTTGCTGGGATAAACGAATACCCCCCGGGAATACAGAGTCTATCCGCTTGACTATCGGTGTTCTAGCTGAAGATAATCATTTCCCGCTTCATCCACCAATCCGTCGAACGTTGGATTCCGCCGTCGCAGCCTTGGGGAAAGAAGGCCATCGTATTGTGCAGTTGGAGAATACTCCAACTCGAGATGTTGCGTATGGCAATCGTCTCGCGTTTCAGTACTTCACCTACGGCCCGCGTGTTGATTACATCGCAGCCGGTGGGGAGCCACCGATCACTTCTGTGGCCCATGAATATTCACCAATGTTCACGGGCCCTCTGCCAGTTTCCGATGAATTGGATTTATACCACAAGATAACGGCGTTACATGCTGCTCGAGAGGCCTATAGTGATGCTTGGCGGAAGGTTTGGGTAGAGAATAGCCTGGATGTTATTCTAGCACCGGCTTCGCAAAACACTGCTGTACCCCATGATACTTATGGTTGGCCGCCGTACACCCTACTGTGGAATCTTCTGGATGTACGACAATATTATCTACTTCATATCTCTCTGCAACTCCATGACCTGTGCTGATTCATCTCGATAGTACCCCGCCTGTGTTATCCCGCACGGTCAATCTTTGAAAGAGCTTGATCCTGAGCCAATGGTCTTGACTGATGACGTTCAGCCGAGTTGTAAGTTCGAACCTCTCCATTTTGTTTATGTATCATCACTCACCGAGGACAGATGATCCTGATGCTGTTGATGGTGCTCTATGCGCAATTCAAGTAATCACGCCGAGCTTCCAGGACGAGAAATGTCTGTTTGCGTCTCGGATCATCGATCGCGATATTCGACGAGGATGATGGATACAACACCCTGGACAGTAAACTGCTTGTCAAGAGTAGTGCATATAACGTTTATCAGAGCTCTGACCCAGGGTATCTAGTTATCAGATAAGATAGATATCAGCCACTTAGTGAATATAGGGAGAGCCGGTTGTAGTTATCGAACGTGGCCTTTGAGCGGTCTTGGTAATAATAGCGCCGCTGCAGATACGGAGAGGAGCATGTAATTCCCTATCGCTATTACTGGAAAGCTTGGGTTGAATCGTGTCCCATCCTTCTGTATTCACACGATTCTTTTCTTTAAACAAACTTACTTGCAATATTTGAGGAGAGAAATCGAGTGAAGAATTCTTCAAGTTGATCTTTCTCCACAAGTCTTATCTCTACCTCCCTGCCTGTTATCTCTTCGAAGGCCTTCTGGACGTCCAAGGTTGAATATTCCTTTGGCCCATGCATCTTGAAGATGTATGATCTAGACTTTAACGGTGATCCCGTTTGCAGCAGTTGGAGAGCGCAATCTTCCAATGTCATTCACAGACACTGAAGAGCTATCAGGCAGTGTTTGTTATAGCGTCATGCGGTTTTGTGAATGTATTCACTATTGGCATCTTATCGTCAATTGGAGAAATTGTAGAATATAAAAAAAGGTAGATCCGAATTAAGCGTCCCAATGGCATCTCTCCAATTGTCCAAAAAGTATCCATTTCTGATAAATATGACCTCCGGGGCAGCATGCTCCAAGGCTCTCCCACTTTCATAGTTGGATTGGACCTCACCCTGTCTCTTTGTCAGGATGAGCCCTTACTGTAGCATAGGTTTCAGGAGACTTACCACACCACGTGCAAACTGTGCTCCCATACTAGAGATATATACCAATCGCTTGACAGTTTTAGCTTTCATAACGGCATCTCGATATTTCCTGAAACCTAAATCGCATGTGCAACAAAACAGGATCCATCATAGCACGGTGGTGTTAAGGTAAGGACAGCATCAGAGCCAGAAAAGTCCAAGGTTTCTTTATCTTTACGGTCACCCTTTGCAGCCTTGAAGTTTGGATAGGATTTGAAATCCGAATGGACGTTGTTGAGATCTCGATAGATACCAATCACAGAGGGAGCAGACTTGTCGTCGAGCAAAGCTTGAATGCCTGCGCGAAATGTTTGTGACGATGCAGGAGCAACCGTCATCTTCGTGGTGAATATGCTGCCGAGAGGTTGTCTGTCGAAGCGATTATATCAAAAAATGTAGTTTCCTGTTACTTAAACAAAAGTCGTTCAGTGAATAGCAGCGATCCCTTTAAGGCAAGCCTTTGCGCATGGGATGGTAAAATAGAACTTGTCCAATAATGACTGTTAATACATTTCCGGGACTCTTGTTCTCGGGGTTTGCTCCAGGGATATGCTAGATATGCTTAGAAATTAAATGTTATCTAACTATTGCCCAGGTGGCTGTTTCTTTGGTAGGTAAATTCGAAACATACACGGGAAGCATTAGGATACCCCGCTTCGTGCACAGCCGACTTATTGGGCCCAACTCGGACCAGGAGTCTTAAACCTAAATTCAACTCACTCTGGTCACTGACGCGTAATGGGCCTAATGCTGTTTTGTGGAATGATGATGCTAGTTTAGTAGCAAGAGGAGTTAATGAACTGTGCTCACGGCCGGCTCGACCAGCTGCCCAGGTATCTGGTCCTCGATTCCTGTGGCAGGTGCGCGAAAGTTCAGCGCAACTCGAAGGGCCAACCAGTTTCTGTTCTGAAATCCATACTAGCTGATTAAGCTACTACCCCCTTCAGAATGCTTATGAAGTAGGCCAGTGGTCCGTGGGCTCGCCTTGTGCCAGAGAGGGTAGAAAGCCTAAATTCTAGGGATCCGGGGATCCATGCTAACTAAATATAAGTCTATAAGTCATTAGGCGAAGGCGAACGGGAGGCAGCGTTAAAATTTTCCCTTCTTCTTAACCTTATCAATTCCGACAACAGTGCTCTAGTGTCTCGGAGACATATCTTAGATATCTCGGCCAAATATAAATTCGTTGGTATAGGACACTGAATTGTTCCAACCTAGTTCCCGCAAAGCTCACACACACACTCTCTCTCTAACCAAAAAGAAAAGAAAAAGAAAAAAAGGGACGACGAAGATTGGCTCTTCTGGAATGGGGATGATGCTTGCATCGTCATGATTTAAGTGACTGGCTCAAGAGTGCTCGAGGCCATTGCCAACTTCGTATACAATACTGGTGCAATCTTCATAATTTGAAGTCGGCCTCCTGAATTTGCCCAAGGCCAGGTGTAATGATCATAACATTGAAAATACACGTTCTTGTCCCAGACTCTACAAAGAATAGCCAGTCTTTTGGACAGCCTTCTTGTAAGCCTCTCTCTGCATCATTCCGTCCAGCCACTTCTCAACATGTGGCCAATTTCCTCGTTCCGTTCCCAGCTTCAAGACGAAAATAACCTCGATACTGAAAGCCATGATAATATCTGCGGCAGTTAGGTCCGTCCCGACTAGGAACTTCCCATTACTCAGGCCATTTGCGAGTTCGGATTCCAGCCACTCGAAAGCCCGGTGTATATTCGGTGAGAATGCCTTCTCTAGCATAGACGTATAGTGCGCCCCCTCTCGTGGCATTGCTCCGCGTGGGTATAGGATCTGCAGACGGTAAGAAGACGCGACACAATAAAATGACATGGAGGAGATTAATATGTTATTAGGAGTATGATATAAGACTACTTACGCTGCAAGCGTGCAAGAGAAATGTTCCTTCTGCGGCTGCCATGTATTCCCTAACCCTTTCTCTTGCACGTAAATCCTTGGGAATTAGTCCTGACGAAGGGGCATATGCCTCGCAAAGATATCTATAGACGAAACAAAGCTCAGAACTATTTTTTATGGCCACAATGCAAAGGGTCACCTAGAATGGTCTACTCACTCAGCGATGGCAGCGCTCTCCTGAAGCACGAAGTCTTCCATCCTTAATAGTAGGGCTATTTGCTAGCTTACTTGGAATCTGGGCCTTGAATTCTGGAGGGGCAGACCCATCAGGAGCTCGTACAGAGGAAACCAGCTTGTATGGAAGTCCAAGCTCTTCCAATAACCAGGCGATCCGGATGGCTCTGCTACCAGCAAGAAAGTAAAGGGTGATGTCCGGTGTTTTGGCAGGCATCATGTATTGTAGTCAACAATATGTTCTGGAGAATAAAACACAAAAAAAGATACAGTAGCAGGGCAGACCCTCTTTGAAATAAGATCAACTCAACCCTACAGAGTTATATATCCGAGTGGGATTCGCGGAACCGCAAAGCGGGGAAGTTACTACACTAAATTGCCTTCCATAAAAGAAATAATCGGTCGATGTGGAGGAAGGATGATCACAGTTCGGATGACAATGTGCTCTGAGGGAGTTCAGAACAATTACTCAAGAGATCTATGAGGAGGTGTACGTAAGTTTCGACAGCTTTACAAGGTTGTATTTCTCATATCTGCGATCTTGATGAGCGGAAGAATTGATCTTGGGATAATCGGGTTCTTCTGGTGTTTGCGACACCCCGCACCGGGGTTTGCAAAAGGATATCCTCGGGAGCACCTAAGTAGCACTTACTCGTGCTTTAGGGTGCGACGTATCCTCACCTGGTTCGTATTGTCAATATAGAGATAGCCGGCCAAACAGGGTAACTTTCTACCTGAATAATGTCGAGGTTAAGTAGCGTCAATTCTCCAGTTAAGTGGGTTTCTCAAACCTTTCACGGGGCTAGTTAGGTAGTCATTCCGCCCACCGAAGAAGGCCTTTTACCTATGGGCATCCTGGACGTATCATCCCTAGTGCTTATATCGGGGTTAGATTCAATGGGTAATTCGGTGAGTTACTCAGGCGAATATCAGGCAGTTGAAAACCGCACAGAGGAAGACAGGATTTAGTTCATTACAAATCGCCGCAGGCAACTAGATGTAGTCAAGTAGTTACATTATAAATCATTAATAAACAAGATAAAATTTATGACTTACATCATATGTAGTCTGAGAACTTAAAAACTGACTGACAAACCTAAGCTCATTATACCTATACTAGTTTGTGCAGTTACATCCCTTTTTAAGCTCATTCGCTTTCCAACAGCTTTAGAAATTCGAAATTGATACGACTCAAATTCCAAGTTTATTTACGTTGTCGCGCAATGGAACGAGAGATTAAGAATGTCGCTCTTGCGGGGGTAGGCTACTGTTTACATGCGTTTTGTCGTCTCGTTAGAGACTAACTACGTCCAGCTCACAGGAAGTGTTGGGTCCAACGTCCTCAACGCACTAATTGAGCAGAATTGCTTCAACATAACCGTCCTTGCTCGTAAAGACCCCGGAGGAATTCCTGCTGGAGTGACGGTCAAGGTTGTGGATTTTGGCTCCGTCACCTCGTTGGCTGACGCTGTCAAGGGGCAAAACGTAGTCATTGATGCAACGTCGACACCTGATCCGAGTGTGGCTATCCGCATGATCAATGCCGCGGTAGCAGCTGGTGTTTATCAGTTCATTCCGTCCGAATTTAGTGGAGACCCTGAGAATACGAGGTCTCGGGCTTTGCCACCTTTCCGAGGAAAAGCGCGCGCCTACGAGTATCTGAAGAAGTTGGCTGGAGAAGATAAGATTACGTGGACGGTCCTATGTAATAGCGCATTTCTGGATTGGGGTCTTCGAAAGTCATTCGTCAACATCGATCTCATCAACAAAAAAATTAACCTCATGAATGATGGAACACTCGTGCTCCCTTGGACTCTCTTATCGTCTGTCGCCAAAGCCGTCGTGAATATCATCTTGAAGCCAGAAGAAACCAGGAATCGGATCTGCTATATTTGCAACGTCCAGAAAAGCCAGAAGGAGATAGCGGACTTGGCGAAGGAGGCTCTAGGTGGCGAACGCTGGCAAATACAGAGGCAGGACATGAATGAAGGCTTTCGGGAAGCTAAGTCTCGGTTTGAAAGCGGTAAGGTCGACATCAAAGTCATTGGCGATATGTCTTGGTTGACCTCCGATCCTTACCTCAAAGGAAAATCATACTACGTGGCATTGAAGTTGCAAGGGAGTATAGACAGAAAGGTGAAGTTACTCAATCACATTGTCTATGCTAGAAAAAATATGTTGGAGATATACGAGAGTAAGTATATGACATATAGAAACGGTAAAGAGAAAAAAAAACTTAAGGAATTTCCCGTCATGTTATTTGCATATCATCAGAATTCTAGAACAATATTTCCCATATTCGCGTCATACAGAATCTTTCAAAGGATTCCACAGCCTCGTCTAAACCATTTATCTCGTCAAAACTCGGGTTGAATAAGCCCTCCTTGATCCATTTCTCCATGCACTCTCGATGTTCCCGCGCCCACTTATTTCCAAAACGAAGGTCTGATACAATAAAGCTTCGGTATGTAAGGCGCTTCGCTATGATATTGCGAATATTCTTTTTCTGGAAAACACCAGCGCCCTTGTTCTTCGAAGGCATGCCGCAGACAATAGCTCGGCCATACTCTCTCATGATATCCAAAACCGTTTCGATGTGTTCGTTTCCGATATTTTCGTAGTATAGGCCCAATTCATCAAAGGTTTGGTCGACAACTAGGCTCAGAGCGTCATAATATATATCCACGCCCTTGGGAGCGAAACGCGACAACGCCGTGGCAGGCCGTTCACGCTTATAGTTGAATCCTCCAGCGAATCCGATATTATTAATGATGTAATTAGGTGAGCACACCCAAAATTAGGGATTAGGCAATTAGAGTAATTAGGGATGATTAGGGGGTGTATTTTATTTGGTAATGGGTTTACATATGGAGGTGATATGAGATATTGAGGGTGCAGAGGTCGGGTGAGCTGTAGTCACTGCTGGCACCGAGTCGGTAAGTCGCTAACGACTTTGCAGTTTTCAGCAACGCGCTCAACTTCCCAACAGAGGCATGTTCACTTTGAGCACTGACGGTAACCAGGGTGGAGTCTTGGACGGAGGCGGTGGAGCGAGGGATGCAGAGGGTTTGACGGAGGCATTGAAGATAGGAGGTCATAATTGGCATCTTGGAGCCGTCGATAATGCCCGAAAAGGGTAGAACACAACTGAGCAAGTCAGCCAGACTGCTTTTAGTTAGAATGGAGAAGTAAAACTTGCCACCGTCATTGTTTCTAATCAGACACGTAATCTAATCGACCGGATTCATCAGAAATTCAATGGATCAGTCATGGACAATGGGATGCCGATGGGATACCGATGGGATGCCGGTGGGATGCCGGTGGGATGCCGAGGGAACTGATAGGATTGAGTGGAATTGGAACCAAACACCGATTCCGCCATCCCAGGCGTTTGCTTGCTGCTGAAGATTGTCATCTACATGTTCAATCCCGAGAAATACTAGTGTCGTAGGTGAACTGCTTTTTTCCGCTTCCATTGTCACTTCCAATCCTGTAGCGCCAGGTATCGGCGCAAGGAGCACTTGTTTTAAGCTACGGCACAGTACAGTACAGTAGAACTGCTCCATTTCTATACTCTTCGTTTCTTCATACTAGGCAATACTCCATCTCTTTCAGAGATTTTCTCAAGGACATTTTGCCCTTAAATTTGTCTGTCCGTTCCCGTATTTAACCAACCGTTAAGTTTGGGTATCCGACTGACCTTAAAAAAGTCACAGAACGAATCTTCCATGGCTCAGGGAAACTTCGACTCCGGCGCAGCCGACTACAAAAACCTCGCAGAAGACGTAACTCGACGTATTGCCGCCGCTGCATTAAGCTATGTGCCGCCCCTTCATTCCAGAACCCGCATCCTTGACGCTGCCTGCGGCAGCGGCGTGGTCACCAGCACCATCATGGACATGGCTAAAGCACAATCTATTATGCCCCCGCCGACCGTGATAGGTATCGACATTGCAAAAGGGATGATTGCTCTTTACGAAGCCAAGGCTGCTTCAGAACAGTGGAGCACCGTCTCCTCACAACTTCATGACGCGCAGAATCTCGAGGGTTTTCGTGATGAAGAATTCGACGCGGTGTTCATGAACTTCGGACTGATGTATATGCCAGATGGGCCACACTGTGCAAAGGAGATCCACCGTGTGTTAAAGCACGGAGGTCACGCTATATTTACAACATGGAAGGATGGTGGTGTTCCAAAAATTGTAGCAGGTGCAACTGATGCTATTAAAGCTCCAGGTTTTACTTCTCCACTGAAGGATGGATGGGATACAAAAGAGAAACTCTTGTCCACAGTGCAGGCGGGCGGATTTAATTTGCAAAATATTCAGGTGGTGATTGAAGGGACAACATGGGAAAAGGGAAGCGCTGATGGAATTGTGGAAGCGCTGAGCTCTCCTTTCTGGAATCCATTGAAGGATGACTTCACTGAAGGGGCGAAAATAAGGTGGGAAGATGCTATTAGGGGACAGCTAACCCCCAAACAGAGAGAAACGGGATCGGTCGATATGATTGCTTGGATCTGTGTTGCGGAGAAGGGCTCATGAACGGCCATGTCATGAGGGTGAACCAGTTATGAACCAGTTATGTCTAAATAGTGCTAGCAATCAGCCCCATACATCCGTGAATGTTTCATGAATTGAAACCGCATAATCTCCAATGTGTACGTTGAATACTAACCTCTTCGCCGTCGTCGGGCAATTGAGATTCAGACATATGTAACATGAATCACCAACTTTGCGTGAAATCAATACGTACTAATGATCTAGATCCGGAGACTTATTTCGAGTTTATTCTACTTGGTGAGGATTCTAGTCAAGAATATGGCTACATACAGAAGTGGAAATGTTTCCATCTCGATAGCTAGGAAGTGTTATACGTAAAAGTGGCCAAGAGCGTGCCAATGATAAGAGAAGTTTCGTGAAGTTAAGCCCATTTATTTCTAGCTCCTTGGAACAAGCAAGCAGTTTTGTCATAGACGAGCACATTTTATAAGGTCAAAAATAATCATCTTAGTCTATCTAATAGAATTATCCAGAAAGCACTTTATTATTTCAGCGAACTATTCATCCTATTGATACGGAAGCTCCTAGCCAAAAATAGGGAAATAAACGAAGAGCCTTTCCGTCAATTAGCCCCTTCTGCAGTATTCCATACATACCCATTCTTCGCTAGTACATTTACATTATTACCCCCATCTGATCCTAGCGAAACTCAAGTGTCACGGGCTAAAGCCCGGCAACGCGTTGCTGGTATTGTTGATATAGATATTGTAATTAAGCGTTTTTTCGCGGTCTGCCCCTCCCGCGCCGTGGCTCGGAATGAAGTGGCTTGGGATGAGGTGTATCCGTGGTTGATGTCTTCTTGGGACGACCTCGCCTCCGTCGCGGCGAAGTCGGTGACGATGATTCGATGGGGTCATCAGGAGGTAAAGGATGCTCAGCATCGTATTCTGCGACTAGCTCAGATGCTCCGTGTAGTAGTTCTTCCCTTGGGTACCACACATCGTGCTCTGGACCGCAGTTTTTCCACCGTACTAGATATTCTAGCA